>ML782020.1:461970-488314 GCA_009831015.1 Picea engelmannii | reverse complement strand
ACCATTCAACTATATCCAATGAGCAATGAACAATATTATAAGAGTTACACCAATACACCACAATACACCATGCACAATATATGAGAAATAATCAATAGTTATTGTTCAAGGGAAGTAATGACTTCCAAAGGTAGCTACAACTTACAAATGTAGAGGGATAAACCTCCAAGAGGAAGATACAATCCTCCAATATAAAGAGAGGATTTAACTCTCCATCTTTGCCCCTTCCTTCCACCCAAAAAATAAGTTATAGAGAGAATGGTAGACTTTGTTCAATTATGGTTTATTCAGGAGACCGAACTTGTACAGAATGCCTCACACTCAATATTTAACATCCAATTCTAAAACTTGCACACAAGAAACTAAAGTTCGTACTATTTCCAATGGATTTTTTCCCACTTCATTTTGATTATCTATGAATAATTTATGATTGTTTTACCCGGAACACCTATTTATTGACTAGCTTCAGGACTGGTCAAAAACCCTATCTTCCACATAGTGTATCTCCATAATTGTAGAGAATAAAGAGATGAAAATTTTACCAAAAGTACCTTGATATGTCTTCTCAATACCATATCAATTTCAGCATCTGAATTGATCTAGAAAAAACGTTATATCGAAAATGGTAAGATGACCTGAAAATAGCATACCTTAGAACACATCACCAAAAGACTTCATCCTCCCTTGAAATCCGTCCTTCTTTAGTTCTGATTTCCTCTGAAATTCGACTTGTGTATCAAATGAATGTATAATCATATTTATTTATAACATTTATTTCAATTACTTTTAATATTAGGGCCGACCTGACACTTTCTTATTTTGTAATTCTGTTCTTTAATTATCTTCAAGGCCTACATGTACTTCCTTCTTCAATTCACTTTTTCATCTTCAAAAATTCATTTCTCCTCAACCATGAGGATCCACGTGACGTGCCACATACCACCAGAAACAACATGATGTATACTATCCATCCATGGGTGTTGTATCTGCATGTACATTTTTCTTCATGTCCAAATACCTTCATCAATCTTGCGGTCCAAAACCCATGACTAGGGTTGACATCAATGACAACAACCAATCTTCCAACACATTCTTTATGTCAGCTTATGTTATGGAAACTATCTGTTTGATGACACCTTTCCTACTGATGAGATGGAGTTTCACTCCAAAAAGTGTAGAACCAATTCATGATTACCATTTGAAGCTCTAGGAAGACAAGGCAAAAGATTTCTTTTATGAAATCTTTAACTAGGTAGTGGTGTCGATGCATATTGTTATATTTAGTCACCCACCGCCAAGAATTTCAGACAAGGTTATGGTTAGCCTGAGTAAAGTGGAAGACTGGTACATAGAGCATAATTTCTCTTATATCATAGTTTTTGGCTGCTCGGTCCCTTCATATGCATTACCACAATTTTTACCAGATAGACTGGTGTGCCGTGAAGTTGCACGACAAACTGTACTTGACGGGATTAGCAAAGAGCTAAAAGTTGTGCATAAAAATGTATGGTCATATTTTCCTTTGTCTATTGGTTCATTTTCCTTATTGGATTTTGGTCACTCCAGGGTGGAGGCTACAACTTTAGAAGAGATAAAGCTGGTTAGTATTGAATTCAAGAAGCACGACCCACAGAGGGTCATGGGAAACCATATGGCCAGTTGCAATCTTAAAAAGTATGAAAACGAAGAGTCCCCTCATGACAAAATGTTCTGAGGGGTAAAATGTTACCAAGAAGTTTTGATCCAAGTTCGAGCTTTGCTACCTGACGAAATGGCTGAGTTTTACAATTTCAAAAAACACCGGAGAAGTGACCTTCCCAAAGTATTATGATGCAGACCCCATATCCCTCTTAAGGGTTGCATGACCTCTCAGTTAGGATCTTTTGGTTCTGGAGCTGAAATGGCTCTTCTGGTTCCAAATTGGAATCCTTCGAACGAACACACAGGTCCCCCCACAAATTCTCAGTTGGATTTTCCAAGCGCCAAGCATCAGCTCGCACAGCACACGGCCAAGAGCCGTGACCTTGCGCTAAGCCAAAAAGGGTGCTTGTCGTGGGCCAGAACTTCACAAGTCAAGCATCCCATCCCTTCGTCCTTCGAACCCCCCAATTGCCAAAATGCTGAAATGTCGTGGGTTGGGAATTCACAAGTCAAGTGTCCCATCCCTTTGTCCTTCGAACCCCCTATTGCTGAAATTTCCCAGCACCTATTCCTTCAGGTTTTCACGTTTTACAAAATCAGAATGCAAGGGATATCTTTACTCCTTGGAATCCTCGGTTGTCAAAATGCTGAAATGTCCCAGTGCCTATTCTTTTGGGTTTTTGTGTTTCGCGAAATCTGGGTGCAAGGGATATCTCTGCTCCTTGGAATCCTTGGTTGTCAAAATGCCGAAATGTCCCAGCGCCTATTCTTTCAAGTTTTTGCGTTTCATGAAATTTGGGTGCAAGGGATATCTCTGCTCCTTGGAATCCCCAGTTTCTGAAATGTCAGAATGTCGAAATGCCAAAATGCCTTGGCGTTCAATCAACAATTCATAATAATCCCTAGGATCTACGGTCCATGCTCGCCTCGCTATTTCACTATTTCATGATTCGGGGTTTTGAGAGACAAGGATATCTGTCCTTCCAACTCGCGGTACCCAAAATCGCAAAATGGACCAACGGTCCATATCTATTTGAAATCGATGGTCACTATTCCTCCTGACCTTTGGACGTCAAAAATCCCTCACCACTAACCCACTCATAGCTCCACCTTATCCAACGGCTGGCAGGGTTTCAGCATTTCTTCTCAAGGACTCTCCACCGTCCGTTCAGATCTTTGGGGTTCTCCCCTCCTGGATCTACGCAGCGTTAAATCCTATGCTTCTCCCTCAAATCAAACGGTCTGCAAGATCTTCCGCTGCGATCCAATGCTCGACGACATTCTTCCTCTTGAGCTTTTACTCACTTCAGACTTAGAATATTTTCTAAGTCTTTGAAGTCTCGGTCTTCGTTCCTTCCAAGGAATGAGTTCTTGGGACTTGATAACACTTTCCGAAGCGTTATCCCTCCTGAGCTTTGTCTGGTTCAGACTTCGATTTCCCGCACTACTTTCGTTTGAGGGATTTTGATAACTCAGATCCATGATATTTCTCACAGAGAAATTCCTCTTAATCTCCTTATGTTCCTCTCTAGCTCAATGCACACCTTGCAGAGCTTCCAATGAAAAGAAACAATTGAAACTGGAAAAAACTCATAGTTCCATCCACTTGTTCATGTAAACAAAAATGAAAAGAAAATGCACATAGTCCACACACCATACATTTGGATCAATTTTCCATTCTGTTATATTCACAAGTGCCTAATGGCTACATAATACATTCAAAATTACAGTAACTCAAAACACTGAGATCTCCTGCTAACTCGCAGTTCTCTCTTACAACTAATTTCTCTCTATATTGCAGCTCTCTCTAACTGGGTGTACAAACTTCTACATAACTCAAAAAAATTTCTAGGGTTTCCCTTGGCTACTTGCCTACTCTAAAATTCATCCTATGCTATCTTAGTTCAGTCACATTCCAGAGTCAAAGTGGAAACTCCTGCTCTGTTTATAATTTCAAAACTTGCCTCAAAGGGTAAAATTCGGCACCGGTTCAAGCGTGCCTCCAAAGGTGAATTCTGGCATTGAGTGGAGGCATATTTTGAAATCGGTTGTAACTACCCACGTTGAAGTTCTAGAATAACTCTCATGTGTTGAGTGGTCCTGCCTCTTTGCGCTTGCCAACGATGCTCCTGCATCATACTCCCCTTGACAAAAATTCATGGACTCCTGTCCATGAGCTCCTCTACCGACTTTACCTGCTTCTGGATAGCAACTTTGACGTAACCTGCCCTCGATGGAACGACCGCTATCACCGGGACCTCCTTTCGCACACAGGCCCGAAGAGCCAAATCTCTTCCAACTCCCCCTCAGGAGTTACCCACAGTAAATCCTTCGATGATCTCCCCTTCGGAAATCGGGAAATCGGCGTTTGCGCTATCGCGAACCCTATGCGCACTCCTCGTGCAATTCAAAACTCCGAATCCCGATCCCCGATGGTCAATGGTCAACGCTCCCACTCTATCGGGGATTTTCCCTATCGGGAAATCGGAGTATGCGATGTCACGAATCCTTGACACCACAAAGTCCTGAACTTCGAACTCCGATAGCACGTGCAGACTTGGACCTTCCACCTTCGAACTTCGGGATATCGCCACCTATACTCCACTAGAGTCTTCAGGTCCCACACTACCACGTCCTCTTCGGGATTTCACGGATCACGAATCTATGATACAAGTTTTCTCTGCTGCTGGAAACCCCGAATACCGAAACCCCAATGCTCCGGATTCGTGCCACCTTCCCCTGTCACGATCAATGGCCCCGATGAATTCGGGAAATCACGATTCGCGATTTCAATGTGCATGAAGCTCAAACCTCGCCAAACGCCAAATGCCGAAACACCGAAGTCCGATGGGATTTAATCCTCCTCGCCTGCGCTATGGATTATCTCCCTCGCAACTCTTCCTCGATCTGACGATCCTCGGGATTTCGCTATTTCAACGCCGCGAATCTCAACCGTTGATTCTCCTTCTTGGAGATTTCTTTCGGCTCCAAAACTCCATTGTTGTTCGAATCCCACCTGGGTTTGTTCCCATGATGTTGACCAAAAGGAACTATCCCTCCTGAGCTCAAATCCTTTGGCCCCTCCAGGGTTCTTCCACACGCACTTTACGTGCTCAACCTCCGACAGCTCTCAGAGTGTTGAAGTCGTCCATACCCTGTACAGTCCCACCATACAGCAGCCCTGTCCTCCTCCTCTCAGACTCGCCTCTGAGACTTGAAATCCAACCTGCTCTTCACCTGCACGGTTCTAACAACCCAATACAACTCTGGGCAGAGAAGAATAAGAGTTTAACTGTAGGGCCTCCTCAACGCACTCTATGCGGAGGAATTTGATTACACTTGATGCAGGAATCTTCTGGATCGAACAGAGAAACACTTGAAACTTATTCTCTCAATCTCTCAGATTTCCAAACCTACCATGAAATCAAATACACAACACATAACACAAAAGCATAAAAAGAAGAAAATATGCAACAGCACAATACCAACAACACACAGAGAATAATCACATCCATGGAATTGAATCAAACTTTTCCATTAATTCAATATATGTACATGGGGATTCTTCACAAGTTCTCTGCTCTTCTCTCTTCTTTCTCTCAATGCTTGATTTCTAATGTTACAATGATACAAAGGAGGGTGCCTATATTCTGTTTTCCCTCTCGAAATCTACAACTATCAAATCTACAATGAATTCCTATCTAACATCATTAAAACCATTAAATTCCTTCCTATATATAATACATTACAAGTGCACTTCTTATGAATGCTTTCATTCAAATGGCGGCACAACAACTTTCCAAAGTATTTCAAAAATATATGCGCTGGCGCTGTCCAACTGTATATTCTTTACTCCATGCACTGGCTCGCTTGATGAAGTGTGGATGCTCCTGCATCAAGCTTCATTTTCCCAATTGGCATATTCTATTGGGAATCCCTTCCATTTGAATAGATACTCAAAATAAGTCTTCCTCCTGGTCTTCTTGCCAATCCTCTGATCCAGAATCTTCTCCATCTGTAGCTTCTCTGCCACAGACATTTGCTTCTCCCACTGAATCTTTCCTTGATCTTCTGATCCTTCCATGTTGTATTTCCTGTAAGGGTACATGTATGAGACATTAAATATGGGTGAAATTCCCACACCATCTGGCAGCTCGATCTCATAGGCGTTTGCTTCAAAATTCCTCAAGATCTTACAGGGTCCTATCTTCTTCATATTCAATTTGTTATATGTTCTCCTAGGGAACCTTTCCTTCCTAAGATGTGCTAAAACCTAATCTCCCACTTCAAATTGAATTTCCCTGGGATGCTAATCAACTATGTGCTTGTATTTCTGGTTAGAGCTCTGTAATTGTTCTTTGATCCAACTATGGAGTCTCTACATTTCAGCAGCAAAATCCTCTGCTCCAGTGCTCCTGATCTCACCCTGTTCCAAGTCTCTCAACTCAAACACTCCCTTGGGTTTCATTCCATATAGTATTTGGAATGGGCTCCTTCCAGTGCTCCTGTTTGGTGAGTCATTGTATGCAAATTCTGCTTGTGGAAGAATCTGATCCCACTGATTATGATGTTCAATAACTAGGCTCCTTAATAAATTCCCCAAACTTCTATTTACCACTTCAGTCTACCCATCTGTTTGAGGGTGATAAGTTGAGCTGAAGGAAAAATTCATCCCCATCTTCTTCCACAACGTCCTCCAAAAGTGACCAACAAATTTTGTGTCTCTGTCTAAGACAATGCTCCTGGGTAGACTGTGAAGTCTCACAACTTCTCTGAAAAATAGATTTGCAACATGTGTTGCATCACTGGTCTTCTGGCATGGGATGAAATGTGCCATCTTTGAAAACCTATCCACCACCACAAACATGGAATCGAATCCCCTTTGTGTTCTTGGCAATCCCAACATGAAATCCATGTTTATTGCATCCCAAGGCCTCTCTGGTATTGGCAATGGTTGATACAATCCAGTGTTCTATCTTTTCCCCTTTGCATGTTGGCAGATCCTACATTTGTTCACAAACTTTATCACCTATGTTCTCATACCTGGCCAATAGTATGAACTTCTCAACTGTGCAAACATTTTATCGTGGCCGGAATTTCCAGCCAATCCTCCACTATGCTTCTCCTTCAGAAGATTGTCACTCATTGAGCATCTTGGTATGCACAATTGATTTCCTCTGAACAACAATCCTTCCTGAACCATATACTATGTCCACTGACTTCTATATCTCAGTAAAGGGCTTGTACATGCTTCGTAGGCCTCCTTGATATCTGTATCATCACAATACATATCCTTAAGGTGTTCAAACCCCAAGGTCTCCACCTAGAATTCTTGTAGAATTAAACATCTCTTGCTTAATGCATCAACAACTTTGTTAGTATTCCCAGCAATATGTTTTATGACAAAATCAAAATTTTGCATAAATTCAACCCATTTTGCATGCCTCTGATTCAGTTTTTCTTGTCGGGTTATGAATTGTAAATCTTGGTTATCGTTGTACAAGACAAATTCTTGCGGGACACAATAATGCCTCCATTTCTTCAAAGCTTGAATTATGGCATAAAAATCCTTGTCATATGTGGAGTATTTCTTCTTAGTCTCATTCAGGTTCTCACTGAAATAGGCAATAGGTTTGTTATCCTGACTCAAAACTGCTCCTATTTCAACTCCGCTCGCATCACATCTCACCTGAAATGTCTTTTTGAAATTCGGCAAGACCAGAATTGGTCATTTCGTTATCTTCTCCTTTAGTATATTGAAGCTCCTTTCGGCCTCCTCTATCCATTTAAAAGACTTGTGTCGCTTCTTTACTGTATCCATCATGGGTGCACAAATCCCACTGAAGTCTTCAATGAACTTCCTATAGAAGCTTGCTAATCCATGGAAGCTCCTTACCTCGAACATGCTTCTTGGTGACGACCATTCTCTGATCGCTTTCACCTTCTCTGGATCCATATTCAGTTCATTCAAAGAGATCACGAAGCCCAAATAAATGAGTTCTATATTCATAAAAGAGAACTTCTTCAAACTGATCAACAACTTCTCCTGTTGTAGTCTTCTCATTACTAGAGTTAGGTGCCTCAAATGCTCCTCTTTAGTCCTGCTAAAGATCAATATATCGTCCAGATATACAACCACAAACTTGCCAATGAAACCTTTCAGAATTTCATTCATCAACCTCATAAAAGTACTCGGGGCATTCGTCAAGCCAAATGGCATAACCAACCACTCATACAGACCTTCATTCGTCTTAAAGGCTGTTTTCCACTCATCACCTTCTCTCATCCTGATCTGGTGATATCCACTTTTCAGATCTATCTTAGAAAAGATATTTGCTCCACTTAAGCAATCCATTAAGTCATCCATTCAGTAAAGGGAATCTGTACCTGATGGTGATCTTGTTGATGGCTCTCGAGTCTATGCACATTCTCCATCCTCCATCTTTCTTTGGGATTAACACAGTTGGTATTGTGCATGGGCTCAAACTTTCTCTGACTAAACCCTTATCCAACAATTCTTGGACTTGGTTCTTCACCTCCTCATTTTCTCGAGGTGTTAATTTGGACGCTGCCTTGTTTGGTAGGATTTATCCTGGTATCAATTCAATATGATGACTAATACTCATGATGGGTGGCAATGAGTTTGGCAGCTCATCCCCCACTATATCAACAAAATTATCCAGTAGCTCCTGAACTTCTTCAGGAAAATCATCCATTGATGTACTCGTAAGGATGACTCTGGGCTTCCTCACCATAGTGAACTGCATCTCCTGTTCTTCCTTGAATTATTTCAAGAGTTCCTTCCCACTCATGAGAAGTATGTTGGTGCTGGCTTCCTCCTTCGATCTCTTCTCCTCCATTGGCAGCAACATATGCATCCTACCATTCTTTTCTAATGTATATGTGTTTTTCCTCCCATCATGAGTGATGTTTTTGTTAAGCTGCCATGGTCTTCCCAACAGAATATGACATACGTCCATGGGAATTACATCACATAGGATTTCATCTTTATATCCTCCTATTTTAATTTCAACCAGGCATTGTTTAGTGATCATTACCTGGTTTCCTTTTTGCAGCTATGAGACTTTGTATGGCCCTTGATGTGCAATTGTCTTTAGCTCCAATTTCTCCACCATCTCTGTGGATACTAGGTTGTCAGTACTCCCACTATCAATGATCACCTTGCATACTTTATCCTTAGTCTTGCAAGTTGTTCTGAAGAGACTTTTTCTCTGCATTGGTTTTTCAATTTCTGCCTCTGGTTTTAAGAGAAATTTTCTCAACATCAGGGATGCTCCATCCTCTGCTCCTTCTACCTCAACATCTCTTCATTGTGCTTCTGAAATGTGAGCTTCTCTTCCTTCCTTCTTCTTCTCGGGACATTCCCAAGACATGTGCCCTATCTTTCCATAGTTATAGCACCTTACTTCTCCTCTGCCTCTTCCTCTAGAAGAGTTTCTTCCACCACTCTATCTCCACCGTGAACTTCCTCCTTGTTCTGAGTGATTGTGTGGTTTCTCATTCTCGTCCTTAGACTGATGTGCTCTCTCACGGTTAAATACCTTTCTTTTTCTTGGGATTGAGCCTTTACCTCTTCCTCACTGGTTCTATTTTTTGGCTAGCTTCTCCTCTGCCTTCAGCTCAAACTGATAAGCATCTTCCACAATCCTCACTAACATCATGCTAAGTTCATCCTGGATTTCATATCTCAAGAAATTTATATATCTGGCAACTCTTTCTTTGTCTCTCTCCCATTGTCTAGTTATGATGTTCAGCCGGTAGAACTCCTCGATGTACTCCTTGACTGTCATCCCTTTCTATCTCATGTTTTGTAGCTTCCTAAACAGATTGATCTGGTAGTCTTTGGGTATGAACTTAGCCTTCAGTTTGGCTACCATCTTGTCCCAAATTTTTATCCTCTGTTTGCCTTTACTTCTCCTCTCAGCTTGCAGTTCATCCCACCACAGTGCTACATGCCCTTTTAGCCTGGTGACTTCCTGCTTCACCTTCTTCTCCTCATCGACATCTTCATAGTCAAAGTTTTTGTCCATGGACCTTATCCAGTCCAATAGTTCTTCAGCATCTAGATTTCCCTCATACATGGGGACCTCTATCTTAGCTCTGCCTCCCAATCTGGAAACTGCTCTCAACAAACATTCTTCTGTAGCATCCTCTCTTGCAGCTTCTTCAACCTCAATATCTTCACTCTCTGCATCACTGACATCCCCAATGTCAGGTTCTCTTCTCTATGCTGCTTCAAATCGGGCGCAAAGCTCTCGTATCTCCCTCTCTACATCACGGTTGGCTAAAGGCGACTCTCGTCTTCTTGGAGGCATTATGTCGACTATCTATCACACACAGAGTACAACTTTGAGTTCTCTGTCTCCTTCTTTTCCTCCTTTGCCTGAAGTCTACAAACGAAAAACTTAGACTCTGATACCACCTTATGCAGACCCCCTATCCCTTTTAAGGGTTGCGCGACCTCCCGGTCAAGATCTTTTGGTTTTGGAGCTGAAATGGATCTTCTGGTTCCAAAATGGAATCCTTCAAATGAACACACAGGTCCCCCCACAAATGCTTAGTTGGCTTTTCCAAGCACCAATTAGCGTGAGCTCCCATAGCACACATCCAAGAACTGTATTATTAGATGGGAAAAATTTGGAAGAAGAATATTTTTCTACAAAGGTGGCAGAATCTAGGATATTTTGCAACGACCAACTTTTTTTTTGTTGATAATCTGAAATAAAGGCTAAGGCAGAGAAATTAGTTGATAAATTAGCTATGAGATCAAATAAGGAATGTAGAGAATAATATCAAAAACAAGGTCAGCAAAGGACTCAAACAGGATAGAGAAAAATATAGACAAGAGATTCAACAACTTAATTCTGATCTTGAAGAAGTACAAAAGACTGCTCAAGCAATCCAAGGGAAGGTCATCCAACAAGAAGAATTAGTAAGGCAACTACAAGCTAAATTGAGTTCTACTGAAAGCCAGGTTGTAAATATAGAAGTGTTTCAAGCCCAGGCACTGAAAGTACATAAGAAGCTGGAAGCAGTACAACAAAACCTATTTTCTAAGGTAGGGATCATCCAATATTTTTTTTGGGAGATGGGTCAATCATTAGATAATATTCTTTTCAGAGAAAAAGAGTCTAATGCAGCCCGAACCACCTTTCAAAAGGCAGTCATATATTCAGGTAGAGAAGAGGTACCAGTAACTCCCAAATTGACTGTCGCAGAACAAATCAGGGGTGATATCATACTAAAGGCATGGGAGGCCAATATAGCTGAGAGTAAGAAAATGGCCAAATAAATAAAGGAATATTGTGAAGAGGCTTTTGATTTGCTAGATAAAAAATCACTAGGCATTGGAAAGGACGATTGTGTTGGAATACTAGGAAAAATCAATGTTATAAAACATCAATTGGACATCAAAGAAAGCTTAAATGAAGCTCAGATTGAAATTTCACAATTGAAGTAGGTTGACGTCGCTCAAATGGATAGATGGATGATAAATCCAAATCTACAATTGCAGTCAATAAAGTTTGAAGGAAAAAGGATTGAAGACAGTTTGCCGAAATTACAGAGAAGGCTATATCTTTTTTAGGCAAAGGATGTGACAAAGCCTTCCAGAATTTTAGTACAGTTTATAAGTAGGTGTGTCGAGTGTCTCGAGCCAGGTGAAGGAAGTACTTCAAAGAAGTAATGAAGTAACCTATGCATGCTCATTCTGCCAATATGAAAAAGAGATAGAAAGGAAACAAGTGAAATGGTTCAAGTTTTTATTTTGTCACTGTTAATATCTAGGAGTAAGGAAAATTCCAACCGTCTAGGGTTGGTAACATTTTGTATAAATATAATTTCAAAAGATAGAGAGAAGGCTTTTTCTTGGCTGATAGAAATGAATAAATCTCTCTTTTTTGAGAATTAAGACAAATTGCAAACCAGAGACTCCATATTTCATCAATCTTGAGTTATGTGTTCTTCTATTCTTTCATATTCCGACATCTTTATTTATATGTTTTTGGTTAATTCTTAATCACAAATTAGTACAACATCTACTGTGGTTATATGGTTCATTTAGTTATCTGATTGTTTACAGATTTTCCTCTGTGTTGGCTATTAGCAAATACAAGACCTGTGAGTTAGTTAGATTACTGCATCTTATGCTTCTTATGCTTCATTAAAGGTTTCACATACATTTTTCTTCTTCTTTATCATAGTGAGATTCTTCTGTGATTGATGCCTCACTTTTTTAACAACTTTATGTTTTTCTTTCATCACATTTATTATTTTAAAATTTGACTCAGACATGGAAAACGACCTCTGAATTGTTATACTATTAATTCAATTTCAAGATTTTTTCTCATATTATTGAAAATAGAAAAAGAAAACATAAAAACAACAGATCTTTTAATTTTCTTTTCTCCATGTCTGTACCTGTGGCAAGACAACCTAATATAGAACCCGATCTCACAGATCAGACGAGCATCGCTTTATCCTTGTTTAATACCATCTTAGAAACTGCTAACACCCGGGTTGAACTTGAAAGTTCATGGACAGTGATTGAACATGACATAAGCATCCAGGAACGTTGGGAAGCTAGGCAAAGACAACTCATAAATCAACCATAACGCCTTTCCCTAAAGATTGACTTTCTTCTCCTATTTTAAACTCTCTTTATTTTTCGGATGCCTTGACATTATACTTTGAAGCCTTAAGTATAAACTCAGGAACAACAAGTATCAAGATTCATTAAAGATGATCCCATTTGAAGCTCTATATGGCAGAAAATGCAATACTCCATTAAGTTGGGACAACCCAACATACAAAGTAGTACTTGGGCCAAAATTTCTCAAGGAAATGAAAGAGAAAATGGTTAAAATTAAGTAGAATTTGAAAGCATCACAAGATAGGTAGAAGAGTTATGCAGGTAAGAGCGGGATAACCAAAGAATTTATATTGGGAGTGCATGTATTTCTGAAATGAATCCCAAGAAGACTTAATTGAAGTTGGGAAATTGTACCAAGCTAGCAACCAAATTCTATGGCCCTTTTGAAATATTAGATAGAATAGGACCAGTTGCATATATGTTTTCTTTTCCTTCTTCCGTGAATGTTCATAGTGTGTTTCATGTATCTTTGTTGAAAAATTTTGTACATGATCCTAACCATGTCATTGATTGGACTTGGATTCAAGTGGATCTAGAAGGAGACTTTCATGTACATTAAATGTGTATACTAGACATGAAAGTTGTGATGCTCTGAATCATATCCATAGGGAGAGTAAAGGTCCAATGGACATGTTACAGCCCTAGAAAAGTGACATGGGAGATGGAAAATGCAATATGAGATGCATGCTCATAGTTATTTTTGAATTTTTCATGAAAATGATGTATATATGTACATATGCATGGTGATATGTATTGAGAATGGTGCCAAAAATAAGGAGGAGAGGGATGTAATACCCTAGTTTTGATTCCCATATTAGCAATGCATTTTTTTTTTGATGAAAGGTCACAATTCTTGTAAATTTGAAAGGTCATAAAGCCTAACAATGTACTAGCATTGGGTATGAATAATACAAAAACATCATTGGTTATAGAAAGACAAGGACATAGTCTTAGGGGGATATGATTCCAGAAATGAAGGAGCTATGATTCCACAAGAGAGGGGGATAAAGGGGCTAAGTCAAATAATTATAATATTTATTAAACCATCTTGGAATTAGTTGGGAAAGTGGTCGTGTGAGATTCTTGGGGAAGCCACGTGGTGCATTATTCCATGTAAATATTTAAACCATGATGTTGGTTGTTGGGGGTTCCTCAATCATTGTTTTTCCACACTGGTTCCTCATTCATTCTTTCTCATCATTGTTCTTTTTTTTTGGCATGGGATCACAATGTTGGAGGTAGAGAGTCATTTCTAGTTCGTTGCAGGTATCTACTAGTTATTCCAGTAAGAAAATGATGCATGTGTGTTGGGTTATGAAAAAGGTACAAATATCCTCCTTATTCACACAGTTTGTGATACAATCTTGAGTGACTTTTTTGTTAATGAGGGATAAATAGAATGGAAAATGATTAATATGTATTCTAGTGATATTATTGAAGTCGTGATGAATAGATTCTAAAATACGGTTGGAATTGTTTGATTTTGTTAACAGGATTGGTTAAATATTGTCAAAACATAAATAACAAAGGATATCTTGAAGATGCGTGAGCCACTGGAGGTTAAGGAATTTTGGCACAGAAGCAGTTTTAAAGATGATTCGGTTTTATATATTGTAGCTTTATAACAGTAAAGCAATCCTAAGGATCTCCCGATCGTTAGGATGGCTTGATTTACTCACATTATTGTATATATAGAGGATGATAGATCCTAAAAGACAATCTAAGAATTACGTTCAAGTATTTAGACTCAGAGTTACTCTACACAAATCGTTTTTGTGAATGGTGTATCAGCTATGAAGTTAATAAAAGATTTGATCATTTTCACCATTTCTATATACTAATTTTCTCATAGCAATGCTTCTAAGGACCAAGGGGCCAGTCTAAAGGAGCTACTGTTTCAGTTGTAATTGTATCAGTTTGATTTCTATTTTACAATTCAATTCCCTTTCACAATAGTTAAATGCATAAGCGTGTTAATGATTTCATACGATTTGCATACAGAAGATAGATATCTCTCTTGAGTATTAATGATTGTTGATTCCAATTTCCGTTACTGTAGTTTTCTTCTTGACAGTTCCTCATGTTTTCATACGCTCTATTCCTTTTACTTAAGATTCACATTTGTTGTTCCTTTTTGAATAGGTTACAATTGTTGTTCCTTTCAGTTAAAGTTACAATAGTTGTTCCTTTCCATTTAGTTATGTTTGTTGTTCCTTACTATTAGATCACAATTGCAGTTTCTTTCCATTAGAATAATTTTCTATTTCCTTTCCAGCAATTTGATTCCTAGTTAATAGTTAATTCTGCATGTCTTTACTCATATTCAATCATTGTTTTTCAGTTAAATGAATTTAGCAGGTTAACTAGTTCCTTTTCATTCACAACATGTTAGCAATTAGATTTCAATTATGTTAAGTAAGATCTTAATCTTAGAATTTTAAATGAACATTTGAGGAACTTGATTGTGGATAAACTCAGGTTTGCTTTAGCTACACGATTTTAGCCTCTATAATCTATCTACATAGACTTTGTTGATGTTCTTGAGATAAAAGACGAATCCTCGGGTTGATAAATTAATGTTAAACTAAGGTTGTTTTAGGACATCTTTAGAGCCCAACAATGTGTGCATGAGAATGATGGTGGTTGAGTAAGAATTATCCACAACTAAGAATTCTTGGATCTTCCAAGATTGAGATGTCTTGGTCAGTAGAAATAGATCCATAAAAAGAAGTAGGACAACCTGAGATACTACATTGTAGAGAAGGGGGTTCATTTATTTGGGTTGTACATGTTAAGGGGGAAAGAGAGTTGGTAAGTTGGGAATTGTTGTGTGGTTGAGAAACCTATGAGAACTTGATAGTTGACTGGTGTGTGTGTTTTGGAGTCAACTTAGCCACCCATCCTTGCGGATTCATAGCCTTCAGCTTAGGGGTTTCCTCTTGTAGAGAGTTAATATGAAATAGATCCTAAGGTTGGGTGGAACATCTGATGTCTACAACGATTAAGTGAAGTTTATATTTAAAGATAAGTTCTTTCTGTATTTAATCCATGTTGTATATTGTTGTGCTTATTTCCATTGTGTTTTTACTTCTTAATATGTATATTTCATGGGAATTATGCATTATATATATTTTACTCGTTTTCTTGCTTGCATGTATGGTCTATTGATATGAATGCTTCTTGTTTTAATTAGAATGGTATCAGACGTTCAAATCCCATCTAAGAATGTGGAATTTATTTCTAGAACTCAGGTTCTTGAGATACCTATGTAGGAAGGTACTTTATACAAAGTCTTTAAACCCATTAGCATTTTTGTCTACTTCTTTAAAATAAATTTAAGACCTTGCATATTGTTTGATTGATCCATGGAGACATTTATTCACTACTATAATTATTGGTACCTATATTGATTTCCTAAGACACAATGGTATATATATTAAATTTCTAAAACCCCTAAATACAACTTGAAATTTTATGATGATTCATCTAAACTTGAAAATATTTGATGTAATAGAGAATATTTATGGGTTAATTCTAATCAATGGACTATTAACGTTCTTTAACATTTTAAATTTAATTTAATTTTTTAAAACACTAACATAATTTTAATGTCTAAAAATTTGAATAATGGAGATAATGTAACAACAATATAATTGTAAATCAAATTTGAAAAGAAATTATACTATTAAATGATTAGAAGATATATATTTATGAAGTCGTGAAGCAATTTGTTCTTATGGCGAAGAGTCCCTATGAACTAGGTAAGAAATTAATAACCCTCAAGGACTTTTGTTATAACATGGGAACGAATGTGAACACTGACAAAACAAAGTTTATGATAATTAAATCCAAAAGGATCACCTATGATACTTTTGTTTATGACAACAATATCTTGGAGGAATTTCCTTCATACAAGTATCTTGGAATTGATATCCACCACAAGCTCAATTGGAACTATAACGTTGAAAAAGGGATAAATGGAGTCTGGAATGCTTATTATGGGTGTTGGGCACAGACCCATTTTGGGGTAAAGACTAATTTTGAAGAATAAAGCGCAAAGAAGGAAAAGACAACTGATAAGAAAAGCAACAAGTCCAAGATAAACATGCATGTAGAAGAGGAAAGCATGTGAGGCATGCATGCAAGAATACCTAACCATGCTAGGGTTAGGGTTTTGGTAAGTGAATGTAATGGATGGTAAGACAAAAACATGTATAAATAGGTACCTAGGAGGTCCAGGTCGAGGTTTTTGTTGTTTTTGTTATTCCAAAACTGTTATTAGTTCTGGTTCAGGTTTTTGGTTGTGGACCATAATGTATGTAAAATCCGATCTTATTTTGTAAGTTGTTGAGTTGAGGAGATGAAATAAGGTATATATTGAGGGTTAGATCACAAGATGGGGAGCCTGGTGTGATCTAGTCCGCCTCATTATAGATCTCGATCCGTATGATGGAGATTTGTAATGCACGCAATGTTGTAGTTTTGGAAACACCATAATAAAACAGAAGATAAGCCAAATATTTTTGGAAGTAGCCCAAGAGGGGGTGAACCATGGTAGATCATGTGTTATGTGATTGAATATTGTTTGTTTCCTTTACTGTCAAGGATTAGATATTAGAAAAATGCATGACTGACTTAGTAGATCTATTGTTTTACATGCATGAATAAGAATGATAGAATATTCAATATAAGTTGAATGTTAGAGTAAACAAATGAATATCACAGAGTGTAATCTTGGATCCCCACTCATTCCTAGGCTACAAGAACCTGAGAATTGCAGCCACCCATAAGAACTACCTCGGGTGAGACTGTATAATGCCTTTTGTGCATTGTGTTTCCTTCTAGTTTACTAGGGGAGAAGATAGTTTTAGTGGGGTTTTACTGGAAACCATAGTAGATCTGAACCTGGGTCAGCCCAATAATGGCAGAAAGAAAGAAGCAACCAACAAATGGTTTCATTGCAAGGATGGAACAAAATGGGATTGAGTTAATGAGATCTGCTGAAGAATTGTGAAAAGAATGTCATATCTGGTGAGGAAATGTTAAAAGAATTAGAATATAAAAGGATATGTTTAGGCCATGTAACCCAACAAAGGAAAAGATAGAGAGCTTGTTGAAAACAAAGGAGCTAGAATTTGTGCAGAAAGATAACAGAAACCCAAAGTTAACACCGCACAAATATATGGACAAGTATGTATTTAGCGACTTGCATGAAGTATTTTTTTGTGATTTCTCGCATGTGTTGCAGGGGTAGATATTGAGTTTGAAAGACAACCACCCTACAAATCAGATCAGAAAGCTAGAGTGGAATTCTATGGAGATCACATAGTTACAACAAGTTGACAATAAATTTACGCGTGCAATAGATTTCTGGTTAGACAACATTCTTGCAGGATTTATCACAGAATTTTCAGTAGATACTACGAAGACTTATAGCGCAGAAAAGAAAGAGTTCATGAAGGGAACTAGAGGTAGGTATATCAGATCGTTGTATACTTCCATCAATATTTTACTATATAACAAAGGTGTAATGACAATGGCATCATACAACTAAACTTCCCTGCATGCATGGGGGAAGGGGGGAAGCACTGACAAGAGATGGAGAAATGGAGGAAGAGATGGATAAAGGAGAGAAGGAGGAGGCCTTGGATCCAATCATGATGGAGGAATACTAGATCAAGAAGATCATGGCAACAACTGGAAGAACACACAGTAAGAGACTGCACACTGGATTGGTACATGAGCTTAGTTGCAAACAATCCACCAGGAACAACCAAAACGATTGTAGATATCAAGAAGTTATTGATAAATGAATTCCAAAATCCTAGATAAGAGGATCAGTAAATGAATGAGATGATAGAGATTAGATAGAAACCAGGAGAATCTATCTCGGAGATTGACCGGAGATTCAAACAATTGAAGGGAAAGAGGAAGTATGTCATGACAGATATGCAACATAGACATGTATTTGTGAATTCTCTGCTACCACACTTGAAATACCCTTGAAGTATGGCATAGGATCTACAAGAAGCCTTACAACTAGAAGAGAACCAATATCAGAAGACAGATCCAACAATAGAGGAGTTGAAGGAGGATATAAATAATTTAACATTTCAACTGAGCTAGAACAGGGGTAAGGACAAAAGAGAAGATGTTTGGTGTACCACATGTAGGACAGAAGGAAACCACAAGAATGAATTCCCAAGTTTCACACAGTACATGGCAACAGGACTGCAAAAACCTATGCCATCAGGAGGACTATGGTGTGAGATCTGCAAGACACAGGGGCATGATCCATATCATTGTCCAATGATGCAGAAATATCAGACAGTGCCTAAGAGTTCATATTGCAAATTTTGCAAGTTAGTGGGCCATGATGACAAATATTGAAGGACAATGGAGTTGATGAGGGAAAGAAAATAAGACACCTATAGGGTGTAGGAAGAAATGATGACATGGCAAGATGCACCACATTTTAACCAAGTACTAGCCCCATATAACACTGCCACAACAATATAACGTTGTGCAACCACAACACAATACCACGCAACCCCAGTATAATCCCACGTAGTATAATCAAGCTCCTCGGTACAATGCCCCACGAGGAGATTGAGATGGATAGAGAGGTGGAGGATGAGGTATAGGAGGCTTTGGAAGAGGCAGAGGACTGGTGGTATGCCATAACTGTCAAAAACCAGGACACTATGCAAGAGAATATTCACTTCCACCTGTGACATGTATGTATTGTCACACATTAGATCATGATACAAAAGCTTGTATACCACTATTGGGGAAGATCCAAGAAAAGAGAAATTAGAACAATTAGAATGTTCAATGGATTTATACATAAGAAAGGGATGATGGAAGAAATATCAACATAGTTACGTGTGGAGGAGCTAAGAAAGGAGATGACACAGTAAGACAAGATCCAACACAACACCAATGGGTGAAGAAGAATGTCGAACCACATAAGCAGTTTGATGCACAGAACGAAAAGGAGACATTCAAGCAAGACAAACAAGAATTCTTGAAGCTAGATTTTGTTCTTGAGATTAAAATTAAGGCTCAAAGAGTAATGTCAGGCATCAAGAATGTTTGAATATAATTTTTTAAAGAGTTATTTTTCTACCTTTAGTTATATAAGAAAGGATTCTTAAATGAAATTAATAATAAGACAATACATAGGCCATATTTCATTGTATGAGTCACAATTTTAATATCAAATGATGTGGGAGAAAATTACAAAGATGTTAAACAAAGCAAGGAATCAATTAATGAAGAGTCTCACCTTGTTGCAATAGAATAAAAGTGGAGAGCACACCCTTGAACAAGATATAAAATGTGGTAATTCTTGTATCTTGTAGGTCTTGTATTACTTACAGTAATTACAGAGGAAAAACTGTTTACTTAATGAATTGTTGATATAATGTGATTACAGTAGTAGTGATACTAAATTGCAATCAATCACCTATCAAGGAATTACATAAAGAAATCTGGAGATATGGAAATACAAGAGAAACACATAACTCAAACTGAACAAAAATTGGAATCTTTGTCTGCACTTGTATTAATACTCAAAAAAGGAGAGTTTATTTATTAAATCCAACAATAAGTAGCCTTGAATAGATCTTAAATCTATGTATTTATACAAAATATGTCACAACTCAAAACAGTTGGACTTCTTACAATGTTTAATTAAAATAGTATAATTCAGAAATAAGAAAGCAGTGCGTAAAATTCGATGAGCTTTACTAGCATTTTCTTTTGTCTCTTCACCTGCTGAAAATTTGTTTCTTTTCCTAATTCCTTTAGGTTGGACACATATGTTGTCATGTCTTATTAATAATTCAGCATAATGTCTTAGCCGTTGTAGCTTTGTTTCCATCTATCCCTCTAGCTATGTTTAGTAATGCAATGACAATTTCTTACTTGCTCCCCACTGCGCTTGTTTTTCCATGTTCAATGCATTGGTGTCATCTATTTAAAAATTCCACCACCAACCTTGATGGCTCAATTGTTTCATTCACCTCAAAAGTGTATAATTTCCTTTCTACTTGAGTTATCTTCCCTTGGATCCTTTTCACCTCTAGAGCTATGGCCTGGGACTGTGAACTTGGGTTCACTAGCCATTTATTAATCTTAAGAAGATCGATCTAGCTCATTTCCTGGATGGCTACCAGAGTTTCTTCTTTGTTTTTTCTAGAATTATGTTGGTTCATTTCAATATCAATTTTCCCAAGGGCCTTCGTGATACTGCTTCCCTCAAAATCAATCAGTCTCTTGTCTAATGATGATAGTGTTTCTTGACAAGTGTCCTTTACTTACCTGGATAATTTATTTCTCTCTGCCAAATTCGTTTCCCACACCTTCATGGCCATTTCACCTCTTCTTATTTCAGAAGGGAAAAACTGAGGAAGATCAAGGACATTATCTTTCTATGCCAATATGATGGATTCTTGAAACTTAGCTCGGGTTGAGCGATATTCTCCTTCTTTAATATAGATATCCTTCAGAGCAAGGTATCCTGCCTGATAGCACTTCTGGATGGCATCAACCTTCATAAACGAATATTGTTGGGCCATTTCCATTTTTTCATTTATTTCAAGTGCTTGAGTGTGAAAGGCTGAGATATCTACTAATGTACCTTCAGTAGGTCTAACCTGGCTTGAAATTTCATTATTAACTCATCATGTTGAATGAACAATCCCTTATTGGCCTATGAATTGCGATGGAGCTCCTCGAGATCAACCCACAGTTGTTGGATTTGATGCTAGTCATAAGATGTGATTTGTTTCAAGTCTTGGATCATCTTATCCCTTATAGTTTGTTCCATGTTCATTATTTGATCTTGTAACTTCCCCACCAATAATATTTTATTTCTTATTTTCTCTACCAAGTTCTCCACTGATCATTGATTTGTAGTGGCAAAGGCACCCAATGAACCTGCAACTTCCTTCGTGAATTATGAATCATTATGATTATTTTCGTCATACAACATCCTCTGCCTTTTTTTTATTACCTTGTCTTTCTACTGTGATTCTCTTTTGATGATGGCCCTCCGTTTCTTTCTAAAGAAGAAATCTGAAGGAGGCATCTCTTCGGGCAAGATTGGGGTGAGATCACCTATGAAAATGATTTCGGAACTAAGATTTCCGAAACTAGACTGCAAAGGTGTCAATGAAGTAATAGGAGTATCTATCTCCATAGACGGTTGTTGCTCTACTGAATTGGTGGCAGTTGTGGCTGGTGTCGAAGGAGCTACATCCTGCCCTTGCTTTAGGTAATCTTTGAGATTATCTAGGGCCTAGGGGATTAGCTTCTCTGATAATGGGGCTTCTAATTCTTGATTCAAAACATCATATCTCTTTGGGGTTTCCTCAATATCCTGTTTATCAGAGTTCCCTGGTTCAAAACCTAGAGATATAGATTCATGTGCAGGAGGAGCGACTATCGATTCTCCTTGTAGTATTTTCGGCAAACTATTTCTCCTGTGTCTTTGGAAACTAAGGAAACAGGGATGTTGATCTAGGGACAAGGTTTGGAATCTTTTCAATACCTCCTCACAACACCTAACTCCCCTGAATGCTTCATCATGTGGGGAGTTTTCATGCACATATCTTTTCATGTTGTACTGGGTCAGGTGGTTCTCCATGAATTTTTGTGGGTCGTTCCTTTTGAATTCAATGTCAACCAATTTGAAATCTTCCAAAGTTGCAGCCTCCACTTTGGAATGGCTGAAATCTAATAGTAAAAACATGCCAACCTCGATAGGGAAAGTCGGCCATACTTTTTTCTGGGATTCCTTCAACTCCTCGTTGATACCTCTCGTTACTGTCTGGTAAGCTACTTCCCTGCACACCAGCTGGTCTGGTAAAAATCATGGGAGAGCATGGGGAGTAACTAAGCATCCAAAAACCCTGATACAAGAGAAGTTTTCTTCAATGAACCAGTCAACTAGTTTTCCCGGATTTGGCACGATATTGTCTGAAATTCGAGGAGGTGGGTGACCATTTAGGGATATATGAACATGAACCACTACATTGTGACATATTCATAAAATAAATCTTTGGCTTTTTCCTCCCACAACTTGGAATGGTGGAAGTGGATAGGCTTTGTACTAGTCGGGGTCCAACTCCAACTCATCAATGGGAAAGGGGTCGTGAAACGTATAGCGTCCATGAAATACGCAAAAATATAGAAAGGGGAGTTATTCCCCTTTGATTTCGCCATTTTGTATTCAATAATTTCTTGGGGAAAATTATCTGACAACATTTTGGCCCAATTAAAAGTGTATCCTTCGAACACCTCTTGCATGATAGATACCCATTCCACCGGGAAATGAGTGGGACTCTTCTTCCCGAACAATCTATAGAGCATAATGGCTATGTAAATCATGTGAACGTCCAATGAAGTTGTGGCATACACACCATGAGCGTCAGCACTGAACTTCTTTGGGTGCCCCCACCAGGACCTGATGATATCAGGATAATTATTGTCATATTGTATGCACTCCTTTTGTTCAAACTCCAACATAAATGCAACATTGTAATTATATTTAGGATTGGGCTATAGATTATACATTACTTGGAGGTGTTTCGGTCGGATATAACCAACGACAACTTTCTGTTGGTTGGTGATGCTCCTGGTTTGGACATCAATGCTCTCCAAGGCCCAGCCTATCATGTTGTTATACGACATGAGTCTCGGTCATGCACCTATCTTGTGTAGCTATGACTAAGCTATATATATGAGTTTAGTTTCATGAGTATTGTCTTCTTCATCACCAGAATCTTCTGGACAGTTTATGATCTCATGTTCCAAAACCTCGAACACGTGTGTCCAATATTTCATAGTGTCTATGGCTCGTGGCATGGTATCCGACAAAACATCCGCATTTGGATTTGAACCTTCGCCAACCACATCGGGATTCTTCATCACTTTTCATGGTGCCATGAATTCGAGAGAACAAAACTAGTTTACTTGTTGTAGAGGAATTGCGTGATCTTCTCAATCAGATAAAACTTGCTACTTTGCGGATAGTGGAAATGAATTCAAAATAGAAGTGTTTTCATTCACATTAGATGCATTGATTCTAGTATAGCCTCACTGAAAAAAATTTTATTAACTTTAATGGAAGATTCTACCTAGCGATCCACAATCCGTGTTTGAATCATTACCGTTAATTATTCATAAATTCCTTTAATATTCTCTAGTTCGTGTTCGGGAGTTTTAGATGAGACAGGGTGAGAATTTCCCAAATCGCAAATTTGTGAAGGTTAATCCCTATATAATCGCTTTTAAAAACTTAATTAATCATGTTTAAAAAGGTGTGTTAACTTCAAGTGTTTCAGGAGTTCGGACTTCAGGAACTTTAAATGTAGCTTGAGAGGAAATCCCCGATACCTGAAACTATGAGGTGATTAATTATCCGATAATCGCTTTTAAGTCTTAATTAATCATATTTAACTTTAAGTGTTTTGGAAATTCGGACTTCATAGATTTTAGGATACGATGAAGGGTAAACGTCTGAATCCCGAAGTGTGAATTCATTAATTATCCCTTGACCATGATTAACTAAATTAATTAAAGTTTAATACTTCAGTATTTTGGTGCTTTGGTGATTTGTGAATTAGTCCTTTGTTATATTTCCAAAGGGTCATATCCCATAGAGACATGTCGCAGATGACGTCATTCTAGATGATGTATCGAGAAAAGGGAGGTTCCATGTGTTACTTGGAATCTTATGAATCTTTAAATGAAAACGTGGGAAATGGGTGCCACATGTCATCTCAGGGAAAACTCAAAAGATACACGTGTACTACGGACACTTTTGGGTTTCGGGTATTTTATAATTAAGACCTAACGAAACACCTAAAGCGCAAAGCTCCAGAGTGACCTTTACTGATTTACTTCTTTAACAATTAGGTGGCTCCAAAACTTCGAAGAAATTAGGATCGTTCAATCAAATGGAAAAACTTCATCAACGATAGGTATCACGCGCCCCTTATTATTAATTAACCATAAATGATCTTGATTTTAAATTCAAAAGTCATTTTCTAAGTTACCGTTTTGGGAAAGATTATATTTTCATGAAGTGGAGAATGTAAGGATCAAAAGTTCAGGATTATATGTGTTCCAACATAGGCTCCATCTGGGGATCGGGTCTCCCTGCAAGACATGGAAGTACAGTAGACCAAGTGCCTTTATTGGGTAAATGGAGTCATTATTCCATTTCTGGGAAACACCTTTAGGGATTAATCACATTGAGAAAAATTGAACTTCAACCGAACCTCAGAAAAACCTTCAAAACACACCTAATCCTTGATCTCAAGTTGGGCTATTTAAAATTTCCCTTTACTAAAACTGATTTTGGATTTTCTTAAGAGAATCAAAATAACTTTAGCTGAAATATCCGAGTTTGATCAATTTCGTTTGCATCAAGGTTAAGTATATGTAACATATTATTTAGGGGATCCCTCGTTGGTTCAGAATGTAAATATTATTGGAAAAGAATTAGATGTCAGAGTATTTCATGTACATATGTATGACAACCATACAAATTTCATAGACATTGCTTCACTACTAGCGAGCCTATTCAGTACCCCGGTGAAGTTATCTACTTCTCCCATTGAATTTCGTTTCACCACTTCAATTATTACTTTTTCATTTTTCTAAGATGAGGGCAATCATTTTATGAATTTCCTTTCATCATCTCTTCTTGGACAAAATGGGGGAAATCAAATTTCGAATTTCCTTTCACCATTTGTCTTGGACTAGATGGGGGCAATTAGATTATGAATTTCCTTTCACCATCTGTATTATATTTTAATATTTTGAAGTGGGGGCAATCAATCTGTATGTATCATAAAAGGGATGATATCTGCTTAAATTTTTTAAAAGAAAGGTCTGTCATAATTTTAAATATACTCTGAAACTAATTTTCTTCCAATATTCAATACACCTTCGCCTATGGGCAAGATTTTATAGGGGTTTTGAATTTCAAGGATCAACGTTGAGCGAATTAGTTAGTTTAAAACTAGATAGATGAGATAAAGCTATCAGAATTAGCCTAAACATACTTTCTTTCATTTAAAATGAAAGGGACATACATATCTTCACCTAATATTATTTTGAAGATATGTTTTTAAGTTTTCAGAGTCAAGGTGAAGTCCTTTCTTTCTATGAAGATCAAGGAAAGGTAGTGAGAATCATAAGAAAATAAAAGCTCGGGGATGGGAAGAATAAAAAAGAATGAATATTGAGAGGGTATGATGCAAAAGAATTTCATTCCCACACAAGTTTGTTTATTGATTCTCGAACTTCTTTCAAGCCCTTTTTTATTCTTATTCTTATTATTTATTTTTATTTCCATTTTTTTCATTTAGAGAAGGCTTCAAAATTAAGTTGTAATTTCATACTTCTCTGATCTCCGGTCAGGTAAAAATATCTATATGAGTGAAACCTCCTTTACATTTAGTAAGATTTCTTTGAAGTTTTAGCTTGAACCAACGAAATAGGAGTTCATACCTCAAATTTCCTTTGTATTTTCAATAAAGTAAATCATTAATTTATCACCTATTTTGAGAGAAAGAAAATGGTTTGAAAACTGAGTTTTGGACTTCGATACATCTTTATCTCTCAATCGACAATAGGTATTCTGCACGGGAACAAACATGAGAAATGTTGGAAACTTCCGTGGAAATATAAATGATATGTGGTACATGTTTTTATATTTTTGTTTTGATGATATCAAGTAAACCTGGTTTATTTACAGTGAAGGTAAAAATTTGGATAATTTACAAAAGAAGAATAAAATTGCAAACTGAAACATGGAAACTGAAACCGGTATATACAATGGAAATATGGAATATGATTATAGCATAAAATGTTTTAAGTAACACTCGTTGATAGGATCGTCAAGAATTTTTCCGTCGAGATTTTCCAGTAAGAAGGAATTTTTCCCTTCAGTAGCTGCAATCCTGAATGGTCTGAACCAGAGATGGTCAAAATTTCCATGTTTCCCCACATCTT
>ML782020.1:425988-452331 GCA_009831015.1 Picea engelmannii | reverse complement strand
CCAAGAGGGGGTGAACCATGGTAGATCATGTGTTATGTGATTGAATATTGTTTGTTTCCTTTACTGTCAAGGATTAGATATTAGAAAAATGCATGACTGACTTAGTAGATCTATTGTTTTACATGCATGAATAAGAATGATAGAATATTCAATATAAGTTGAATGTTAGAGTAAACAAATGAATATCACAGAGTGTAATCTTGGATCCCCACTCATTCCTAGGCTACAAGAACCTGAGAATTGCAGCCACCCATAAGAACTACCTCGGGTGAGACTGTATAATGCCTTTTGTGCATTGTGTTTCCTTCTAGTTTACTAGGGGAGAAGATAGTTTTAGTGGGGTTTTACTGGAAACCATAGTAGATCTGAACCTGGGTCAGCCCAATAATGGCAGAAAGAAAGAAGCAACCAACAAATGGTTTCATTGCAAGGATGGAACAAAATGGGATTGAGTTAATGAGATCTGCTGAAGAATTGTGAAAAGAATGTCATATCTGGTGAGGAAATGTTAAAAGAATTAGAATATAAAAGGATATGTTTAGGCCATGTAACCCAACAAAGGAAAAGATAGAGAGCTTGTTGAAAACAAAGGAGCTAGAATTTGTGCAGAAAGATAACAGAAACCCAAAGTTAACACCGCACAAATATATGGACAAGTATGTATTTAGCGACTTGCATGAAGTATTTTTTTGTGATTTCTCGCATGTGTTGCAGGGGTAGATATTGAGTTTGAAAGACAACCACCCTACAAATCAGATCAGAAAGCTAGAGTGGAATTCTATGGAGATCACATAGTTACAACAAGTTGACAATAAATTTACGCGTGCAATAGATTTCTGGTTAGACAACATTCTTGCAGGATTTATCACAGAATTTTCAGTAGATACTACGAAGACTTATAGCGCAGAAAAGAAAGAGTTCATGAAGGGAACTAGAGGTAGGTATATCAGATCGTTGTATACTTCCATCAATATTTTACTATATAACAAAGGTGTAATGACAATGGCATCATACAACTAAACTTCCCTGCATGCATGGGGGAAGGGGGGAAGCACTGACAAGAGATGGAGAAATGGAGGAAGAGATGGATAAAGGAGAGAAGGAGGAGGCCTTGGATCCAATCATGATGGAGGAATACTAGATCAAGAAGATCATGGCAACAACTGGAAGAACACACAGTAAGAGACTGCACACTGGATTGGTACATGAGCTTAGTTGCAAACAATCCACCAGGAACAACCAAAACGATTGTAGATATCAAGAAGTTATTGATAAATGAATTCCAAAATCCTAGATAAGAGGATCAGTAAATGAATGAGATGATAGAGATTAGATAGAAACCAGGAGAATCTATCTCGGAGATTGACCGGAGATTCAAACAATTGAAGGGAAAGAGGAAGTATGTCATGACAGATATGCAACATAGACATGTATTTGTGAATTCTCTGCTACCACACTTGAAATACCCTTGAAGTATGGCATAGGATCTACAAGAAGCCTTACAACTAGAAGAGAACCAATATCAGAAGACAGATCCAACAATAGAGGAGTTGAAGGAGGATATAAATAATTTAACATTTCAACTGAGCTAGAACAGGGGTAAGGACAAAAGAGAAGATGTTTGGTGTACCACATGTAGGACAGAAGGAAACCACAAGAATGAATTCCCAAGTTTCACACAGTACATGGCAACAGGACTGCAAAAACCTATGCCATCAGGAGGACTATGGTGTGAGATCTGCAAGACACAGGGGCATGATCCATATCATTGTCCAATGATGCAGAAATATCAGACAGTGCCTAAGAGTTCATATTGCAAATTTTGCAAGTTAGTGGGCCATGATGACAAATATTGAAGGACAATGGAGTTGATGAGGGAAAGAAAATAAGACACCTATAGGGTGTAGGAAGAAATGATGACATGGCAAGATGCACCACATTTTAACCAAGTACTAGCCCCATATAACACTGCCACAACAATATAACGTTGTGCAACCACAACACAATACCACGCAACCCCAGTATAATCCCACGTAGTATAATCAAGCTCCTCGGTACAATGCCCCACGAGGAGATTGAGATGGATAGAGAGGTGGAGGATGAGGTATAGGAGGCTTTGGAAGAGGCAGAGGACTGGTGGTATGCCATAACTGTCAAAAACCAGGACACTATGCAAGAGAATATTCACTTCCACCTGTGACATGTATGTATTGTCACACATTAGATCATGATACAAAAGCTTGTATACCACTATTGGGGAAGATCCAAGAAAAGAGAAATTAGAACAATTAGAATGTTCAATGGATTTATACATAAGAAAGGGATGATGGAAGAAATATCAACATAGTTACGTGTGGAGGAGCTAAGAAAGGAGATGACACAGTAAGACAAGATCCAACACAACACCAATGGGTGAAGAAGAATGTCGAACCACATAAGCAGTTTGATGCACAGAACGAAAAGGAGACATTCAAGCAAGACAAACAAGAATTCTTGAAGCTAGATTTTGTTCTTGAGATTAAAATTAAGGCTCAAAGAGTAATGTCAGGCATCAAGAATGTTTGAATATAATTTTTTAAAGAGTTATTTTTCTACCTTTAGTTATATAAGAAAGGATTCTTAAATGAAATTAATAATAAGACAATACATAGGCCATATTTCATTGTATGAGTCACAATTTTAATATCAAATGATGTGGGAGAAAATTACAAAGATGTTAAACAAAGCAAGGAATCAATTAATGAAGAGTCTCACCTTGTTGCAATAGAATAAAAGTGGAGAGCACACCCTTGAACAAGATATAAAATGTGGTAATTCTTGTATCTTGTAGGTCTTGTATTACTTACAGTAATTACAGAGGAAAAACTGTTTACTTAATGAATTGTTGATATAATGTGATTACAGTAGTAGTGATACTAAATTGCAATCAATCACCTATCAAGGAATTACATAAAGAAATCTGGAGATATGGAAATACAAGAGAAACACATAACTCAAACTGAACAAAAATTGGAATCTTTGTCTGCACTTGTATTAATACTCAAAAAAGGAGAGTTTATTTATTAAATCCAACAATAAGTAGCCTTGAATAGATCTTAAATCTATGTATTTATACAAAATATGTCACAACTCAAAACAGTTGGACTTCTTACAATGTTTAATTAAAATAGTATAATTCAGAAATAAGAAAGCAGTGCGTAAAATTCGATGAGCTTTAC
The DNA here is from genome assembly GCA_009831015.1 of Picea engelmannii. Lineage (NCBI taxonomy): Eukaryota > Viridiplantae > Streptophyta > Pinopsida > Pinales > Pinaceae > Picea > Picea engelmannii. The sequence continues at coordinate 449,113 of ML782020.1, read as the reverse complement.
TAGCATTTTCTTTTGTCTCTTCACCTGCTGAAAATTTGTTTCTTTTCCTAATTCCTTTAGGTTGGACACATATGTTGTCATGTCTTATTAATAATTCAGCATAATGTCTTAGCCGTTGTAGCTTTGTTTCCATCTATCCCTCTAGCTATGTTTAGTAATGCAATGACAATTTCTTACTTGCTCCCCACTGCGCTTGTTTTTCCATGTTCAATGCATTGGTGTCATCTATTTAAAAATTCCACCACCAACCTTGATGGCTCAATTGTTTCATTCACCTCAAAAGTGTATAATTTCCTTTCTACTTGAGTTATCTTCCCTTGGATCCTTTTCACCTCTAGAGCTATGGCCTGGGACTGTGAACTTGGGTTCACTAGCCATTTATTAATCTTAAGAAGATCGATCTAGCTCATTTCCTGGATGGCTACCAGAGTTTCTTCTTTGTTTTTTCTAGAATTATGTTGGTTCATTTCAATATCAATTTTCCCAAGGGCCTTCGTGATACTGCTTCCCTCAAAATCAATCAGTCTCTTGTCTAATGATGATAGTGTTTCTTGACAAGTGTCCTTTACTTACCTGGATAATTTATTTCTCTCTGCCAAATTCGTTTCCCACACCTTCATGGCCATTTCACCTCTTCTTATTTCAGAAGGGAAAAACTGAGGAAGATCAAGGACATTATCTTTCTATGCCAATATGATGGATTCTTGAAACTTAGCTCGGGTTGAGCGATATTCTCCTTCTTTAATATAGATATCCTTCAGAGCAAGGTATCCTGCCTGATAGCACTTCTGGATGGCATCAACCTTCATAAACGAATATTGTTGGGCCATTTCCATTTTTTCATTTATTTCAAGTGCTTGAGTGTGAAAGGCTGAGATATCTACTAATGTACCTTCAGTAGGTCTAACCTGGCTTGAAATTTCATTATTAACTCATCATGTTGAATGAACAATCCCTTATTGGCCTATGAATTGCGATGGAGCTCCTCGAGATCAACCCACAGTTGTTGGATTTGATGCTAGTCATAAGATGTGATTTGTTTCAAGTCTTGGATCATCTTATCCCTTATAGTTTGTTCCATGTTCATTATTTGATCTTGTAACTTCCCCACCAATAATATTTTATTTCTTATTTTCTCTACCAAGTTCTCCACTGATCATTGATTTGTAGTGGCAAAGGCACCCAATGAACCTGCAACTTCCTTCGTGAATTATGAATCATTATGATTATTTTCGTCATACAACATCCTCTGCCTTTTTTTTATTACCTTGTCTTTCTACTGTGATTCTCTTTTGATGATGGCCCTCCGTTTCTTTCTAAAGAAGAAATCTGAAGGAGGCATCTCTTCGGGCAAGATTGGGGTGAGATCACCTATGAAAATGATTTCGGAACTAAGATTTCCGAAACTAGACTGCAAAGGTGTCAATGAAGTAATAGGAGTATCTATCTCCATAGACGGTTGTTGCTCTACTGAATTGGTGGCAGTTGTGGCTGGTGTCGAAGGAGCTACATCCTGCCCTTGCTTTAGGTAATCTTTGAGATTATCTAGGGCCTAGGGGATTAGCTTCTCTGATAATGGGGCTTCTAATTCTTGATTCAAAACATCATATCTCTTTGGGGTTTCCTCAATATCCTGTTTATCAGAGTTCCCTGGTTCAAAACCTAGAGATATAGATTCATGTGCAGGAGGAGCGACTATCGATTCTCCTTGTAGTATTTTCGGCAAACTATTTCTCCTGTGTCTTTGGAAACTAAGGAAACAGGGATGTTGATCTAGGGACAAGGTTTGGAATCTTTTCAATACCTCCTCACAACACCTAACTCCCCTGAATGCTTCATCATGTGGGGAGTTTTCATGCACATATCTTTTCATGTTGTACTGGGTCAGGTGGTTCTCCATGAATTTTTGTGGGTCGTTCCTTTTGAATTCAATGTCAACCAATTTGAAATCTTCCAAAGTTGCAGCCTCCACTTTGGAATGGCTGAAATCTAATAGTAAAAACATGCCAACCTCGATAGGGAAAGTCGGCCATACTTTTTTCTGGGATTCCTTCAACTCCTCGTTGATACCTCTCGTTACTGTCTGGTAAGCTACTTCCCTGCACACCAGCTGGTCTGGTAAAAATCATGGGAGAGCATGGGGAGTAACTAAGCATCCAAAAACCCTGATACAAGAGAAGTTTTCTTCAATGAACCAGTCAACTAGTTTTCCCGGATTTGGCACGATATTGTCTGAAATTCGAGGAGGTGGGTGACCATTTAGGGATATATGAACATGAACCACTACATTGTGACATATTCATAAAATAAATCTTTGGCTTTTTCCTCCCACAACTTGGAATGGTGGAAGTGGATAGGCTTTGTACTAGTCGGGGTCCAACTCCAACTCATCAATGGGAAAGGGGTCGTGAAACGTATAGCGTCCATGAAATACGCAAAAATATAGAAAGGGGAGTTATTCCCCTTTGATTTCGCCATTTTGTATTCAATAATTTCTTGGGGAAAATTATCTGACAACATTTTGGCCCAATTAAAAGTGTATCCTTCGAACACCTCTTGCATGATAGATACCCATTCCACCGGGAAATGAGTGGGACTCTTCTTCCCGAACAATCTATAGAGCATAATGGCTATGTAAATCATGTGAACGTCCAATGAAGTTGTGGCATACACACCATGAGCGTCAGCACTGAACTTCTTTGGGTGCCCCCACCAGGACCTGATGATATCAGGATAATTATTGTCATATTGTATGCACTCCTTTTGTTCAAACTCCAACATAAATGCAACATTGTAATTATATTTAGGATTGGGCTATAGATTATACATTACTTGGAGGTGTTTCGGTCGGATATAACCAACGACAACTTTCTGTTGGTTGGTGATGCTCCTGGTTTGGACATCAATGCTCTCCAAGGCCCAGCCTATCATGTTGTTATACGACATGAGTCTCGGTCATGCACCTATCTTGTGTAGCTATGACTAAGCTATATATATGAGTTTAGTTTCATGAGTATTGTCTTCTTCATCACCAGAATCTTCTGGACAGTTTATGATCTCATGTTCCAAAACCTCGAACACGTGTGTCCAATATTTCATAGTGTCTATGGCTCGTGGCATGGTATCCGACAAAACATCCGCATTTGGATTTGAACCTTCGCCAACCACATCGGGATTCTTCATCACTTTTCATGGTGCCATGAATTCGAGAGAACAAAACTAGTTTACTTGTTGTAGAGGAATTGCGTGATCTTCTCAATCAGATAAAACTTGCTACTTTGCGGATAGTGGAAATGAATTCAAAATAGAAGTGTTTTCATTCACATTAGATGCATTGATTCTAGTATAGCCTCACTGAAAAAAATTTTATTAACTTTAATGGAAGATTCTACCTAGCGATCCACAATCCGTGTTTGAATCATTACCGTTAATTATTCATAAATTCCTTTAATATTCTCTAGTTCGTGTTCGGGAGTTTTAGATGAGACAGGGTGAGAATTTCCCAAATCGCAAATTTGTGAAGGTTAATCCCTATATAATCGCTTTTAAAAACTTAATTAATCATGTTTAAAAAGGTGTGTTAACTTCAAGTGTTTCAGGAGTTCGGACTTCAGGAACTTTAAATGTAGCTTGAGAGGAAATCCCCGATACCTGAAACTATGAGGTGATTAATTATCCGATAATCGCTTTTAAGTCTTAATTAATCATATTTAACTTTAAGTGTTTTGGAAATTCGGACTTCATAGATTTTAGGATACGATGAAGGGTAAACGTCTGAATCCCGAAGTGTGAATTCATTAATTATCCCTTGACCATGATTAACTAAATTAATTAAAGTTTAATACTTCAGTATTTTGGTGCTTTGGTGATTTGTGAATTAGTCCTTTGTTATATTTCCAAAGGGTCATATCCCATAGAGACATGTCGCAGATGACGTCATTCTAGATGATGTATCGAGAAAAGGGAGGTTCCATGTGTTACTTGGAATCTTATGAATCTTTAAATGAAAACGTGGGAAATGGGTGCCACATGTCATCTCAGGGAAAACTCAAAAGATACACGTGTACTACGGACACTTTTGGGTTTCGGGTATTTTATAATTAAGACCTAACGAAACACCTAAAGCGCAAAGCTCCAGAGTGACCTTTACTGATTTACTTCTTTAACAATTAGGTGGCTCCAAAACTTCGAAGAAATTAGGATCGTTCAATCAAATGGAAAAACTTCATCAACGATAGGTATCACGCGCCCCTTATTATTAATTAACCATAAATGATCTTGATTTTAAATTCAAAAGTCATTTTCTAAGTTACCGTTTTGGGAAAGATTATATTTTCATGAAGTGGAGAATGTAAGGATCAAAAGTTCAGGATTATATGTGTTCCAACATAGGCTCCATCTGGGGATCGGGTCTCCCTGCAAGACATGGAAGTACAGTAGACCAAGTGCCTTTATTGGGTAAATGGAGTCATTATTCCATTTCTGGGAAACACCTTTAGGGATTAATCACATTGAGAAAAATTGAACTTCAACCGAACCTCAGAAAAACCTTCAAAACACACCTAATCCTTGATCTCAAGTTGGGCTATTTAAAATTTCCCTTTACTAAAACTGATTTTGGATTTTCTTAAGAGAATCAAAATAACTTTAGCTGAAATATCCGAGTTTGATCAATTTCGTTTGCATCAAGGTTAAGTATATGTAACATATTATTTAGGGGATCCCTCGTTGGTTCAGAATGTAAATATTATTGGAAAAGAATTAGATGTCAGAGTATTTCATGTACATATGTATGACAACCATACAAATTTCATAGACATTGCTTCACTACTAGCGAGCCTATTCAGTACCCCGGTGAAGTTATCTACTTCTCCCATTGAATTTCGTTTCACCACTTCAATTATTACTTTTTCATTTTTCTAAGATGAGGGCAATCATTTTATGAATTTCCTTTCATCATCTCTTCTTGGACAAAATGGGGGAAATCAAATTTCGAATTTCCTTTCACCATTTGTCTTGGACTAGATGGGGGCAATTAGATTATGAATTTCCTTTCACCATCTGTATTATATTTTAATATTTTGAAGTGGGGGCAATCAATCTGTATGTATCATAAAAGGGATGATATCTGCTTAAATTTTTTAAAAGAAAGGTCTGTCATAATTTTAAATATACTCTGAAACTAATTTTCTTCCAATATTCAATACACCTTCGCCTATGGGCAAGATTTTATAGGGGTTTTGAATTTCAAGGATCAACGTTGAGCGAATTAGTTAGTTTAAAACTAGATAGATGAGATAAAGCTATCAGAATTAGCCTAAACATACTTTCTTTCATTTAAAATGAAAGGGACATACATATCTTCACCTAATATTATTTTGAAGATATGTTTTTAAGTTTTCAGAGTCAAGGTGAAGTCCTTTCTTTCTATGAAGATCAAGGAAAGGTAGTGAGAATCATAAGAAAATAAAAGCTCGGGGATGGGAAGAATAAAAAAGAATGAATATTGAGAGGGTATGATGCAAAAGAATTTCATTCCCACACAAGTTTGTTTATTGATTCTCGAACTTCTTTCAAGCCCTTTTTTATTCTTATTCTTATTATTTATTTTTATTTCCATTTTTTTCATTTAGAGAAGGCTTCAAAATTAAGTTGTAATTTCATACTTCTCTGATCTCCGGTCAGGTAAAAATATCTATATGAGTGAAACCTCCTTTACATTTAGTAAGATTTCTTTGAAGTTTTAGCTTGAACCAACGAAATAGGAGTTCATACCTCAAATTTCCTTTGTATTTTCAATAAAGTAAATCATTAATTTATCACCTATTTTGAGAGAAAGAAAATGGTTTGAAAACTGAGTTTTGGACTTCGATACATCTTTATCTCTCAATCGACAATAGGTATTCTGCACGGGAACAAACATGAGAAATGTTGGAAACTTCCGTGGAAATATAAATGATATGTGGTACATGTTTTTATATTTTTGTTTTGATGATATCAAGTAAACCTGGTTTATTTACAGTGAAGGTAAAAATTTGGATAATTTACAAAAGAAGAATAAAATTGCAAACTGAAACATGGAAACTGAAACCGGTATATACAATGGAAATATGGAATATGATTATAGCATAAAATGTTTTAAGTAACACTCGTTGATAGGATCGTCAAGAATTTTTCCGTCGAGATTTTCCAGTAAGAAGGAATTTTTCCCTTCAGTAGCTGCAATCCTGAATGGTCTGAACCAGAGATGGTCAAAATTTCCATGTTTCCCCACATCTTATTTTCTAGCATACCACTTTAAAACTATATCTCCAGGGAGAAACTCCCTGTCTTTAGCTTTTTTATCGAAAATGGCCTTCATATTATCTTGGTACTTCTGAAGTTTGTCATCTACTTTGACCCTATTTTGCTGGACTTCAATTATTTGATTTATCCTTCTTGTAACGTCATTTGGATCTTCATTTTCATCTTGCCATATCTTTATCACATGAAGAGTGAGATTGATAGGAAGGATGACGTCTGTACCATAAACCATTTGAAAAGGGGACATACCTATTGATTTCTTGGTGTTGATTTGATTCACCCATAAGGCGTATTTCAAGTGAACGTGCCAAGCCTTCGTATTTTATGTCAACACTTTTTTTATTATGGTCATCAAGATCTTGTTGGATGATTTGGCCAACCCATTCCCATGAGGATAATAGGCTATAGAATGTCCTAGCACAATGTTGTATTTTTGGTAGAAATTGACCATCGCCATAGATTTGAAAGATTGGGCATTGTCAGTGACTATTTTTCAAGGACAACCAAATCTCGATAGGATGTTCTCTTCCAAGAAGTTTATTACCACTGAATCTCTAGCATTCTGAGTTGGAATGGCTTCGACCCACTTCATGAAATAATCGGTAGCAGATAAAATCCATTTATGTTGGGTTCTTGACTGCGGATGGATTTCTCCAATTAAATCTAGACCATATTGTTGAAAGGGAGCATCTTCTTTGACCAGGACTAAAGGTAGTGCAGGCATCTTTTTCTTACCAGAGACCAGTTGGCAAGAGTTGTAGGCTCTGACCTTCGCATTCACATCAGTAAACAATTTTGGCCAATAATACCCAACTCTTAAAATCTTGTAGAACATTGCCCTCCAGGCATGGTGTCCTCCACACACCTGTTCATGAAATCCATTTATGATGCCTTTTGTTTCAGATTTTATTAAGAAACTTAACAAGAAACCTAGAGGATCCTTCCAGTACAACTGGCCATCAATAATACGATATTTAATTGTGTGCAGCTTCAAATTTCTCGCCTTGGATAGAGTCATGTCATTTGGGCACTGAAGGGTAAGGAGATATGAAACAATATCGCAATAACAAACAAAGGAATAAAATTTATTTTTAATCTGAATTGTAGGTGTTTGATAATCCATCTCCTCTATATCTAGAAGATATCCCTGTGATTCCAGGTGATTCATCCTGAGTGCTCTGAAATTCGATTCGGCTAACATTTTCGCCAGGCCTTGACCTTTGACTAGTTTGGTCGGTTTTATTTCTAGATCAAACTCCTAAATTTTGGCTAACCATCGACCTCTCTTCCCGTAACTATTTGGGTGAACCAATATGTCCTTGACAATGCTTGTTGGTACACAAGCGGTTACTTTGGAATGCAACACATATGTCATGAAATCTTTGAGGGATTTCACCATTGCGTATGCTTGTTTTTCAAGTATATCATACTTTAATTCTACAACTCTGAGACTCTTACTCAAAAAGGCTATCGGCTGCTCAAAGCCTTCATCGTTATTTTGTAGGAGCACTGCTGCAACAGTATGTTCGGAAGCGGACGAAAAGATCAAGAATTCCTTTGTATAGTCTAGACTAGCTAACACTGGCGCTTCACCTATAGCCTTATTTACTCACTCGAATGATGCTTTAGCTTCAGTGGTCCATTTCACTTCGCTATCTTTCTTCAACATATTTGTAATCATTTAATTATTTTAGAAAAATTGGGAATGAATCTTCTCAAAAGGTTCATCTTTCCTTAAAAGGATTGAATTTATTTTCTATTCCTAGGAATATTAATTGTGTCTATAGCCTCAACTCGTTTCGGGTCGACCTTGATTCCTTCTTTTGATACTATATGACCCAAAATCTTACCTTCCTACATAGCGAAGTGTGATTTCTTAGGATTAAGAGACAAACCAAACTTTCTGCATTTTTCAAAGGTTTGCTTGAGGTGCAGCAGATGTTCTTCATCAAAGTTAGAAAAAACCATCAAATCATCGAGATAAATAACGATGAACTTATCTCTTTCTCTGACGAATGCAATTTCCATCTCTCTCTGGAAAGTAGCCCCTGCATTCATCAAACCAAATGACATTTTATCGTACATAAAATTTCCCCACAGAGTGGTAAACGCAGTATTTTATCTGTCGTCTTCTTGGACAACGATTTGATTGTATCCGAAAAAAGCATCAGTCATGGACATTTTGTTAGCTCCAACTACTTTTTCTAGAAAATGATCCATTTTTGGTAGTGGGTAGTTTTCTTTGAGGGATGATCGATTTAAGTTTCTGAAATCTAAACAGAGCCTTATTTCACCATTTTTCTTCATGATGGGTACCAAATTTTCTACCCATTTAGAATATCTGAGTGGAACGATAATCTTCACATTGAGAAGTTTCTTGACTTCTTTTTCTATCACTGGGAGGAGGATCATATTTATTTGTCTAAGTTTGAGCCTGAAAGGTTTGATACCATGTTTCAAAGGAATCTTTTGTTCAATAATAGATATATCATAAGTTTTCATATCATCATAGGACCACACAAAGACGTCTTTCTATTTCTTAAGAAACTCAACGTACTTATTCTTCATTTGGGCTGGCAGGTATTTAGATATCTTGACCATTTTAGGATCTTCTTTACTTCCTATATTACAGTCTTCAACTTCTTCGGGATGAGGTCATAAGGTATAATTTAAGAGTATGTAATATTGTTCAAACAACCTCTCTAAGGGGATTAGACCTCTGGGAATCTGATTGTTCTTAAGTACAAGCATGCGGTTGTTTTCAATCTTATTCTATAATTTTTCGGGGTCCTCACCTTCTTGCATAATCCAAGTGGGATCATTTTGGTTTTCTTGATCTATGTGAGTTTCAGAAAACTCATCAATCATCTCTAAGAACTATTTAATTTGTTTGTTGTCTTTGAACACTTTCCAATGTTGAACGTTGTTCGGGATCGACGGTCTGTGTCTCATCTTGATGTGATATTTTAGTTTTAGAACAATAGGTGGTACAAAGGTCGCAACATCTTTGGCCAAAGAATTGGCCTGCTGATTTTCCATCCTGAGAATGGAGTGAATCTTAAAGGACGAGAAGAAATTATCTATCAAATCCCAGGCGTAATTTTTGTATGATCTTAGCCTTGGATTCTTGGCTTGATACTGTTGTTTTACTTTTTTTACAATAATCTCTGCATCACCAAAAACTATTAGATGTTCAATTTTTAACTTTCTGGCAGCTTCTAATCCTAATAGTGGAGCTTCATATTCACATACATTATTCGTATAATCAAAGTTTCATTGTAATATATATGATAAGGGAATAACATACTCAACTCCTAGTGCTACAAATAATACTCCGACCCCTGCTCCTTCACAGGATGAAGTGCCATCAAAAAACATTTTCCACATTCCTTCTCTACTATTTACATTTTTCTTTGTATTTTCTAATTTTTTGTTCTCCTCTTCTGTACATTCTTCGAAATCATCATCTATAGATAATATACAATTTCCTAATTCCCGATCAACAACATAAACTGGGTAATTATTTGGATTTTGAGGGTCGCTTACCATATACGCCAATCTAGTTTCTCTATACAGTCGTGTGAATTGTCCACAGAAAATTGGGATCGTCGTGTAAGTCATGTCCAGTTGAAGTGATCTTCCTAATTTGGCACCCCAAGACTTGGATAGAAGTAGGTCATACTTGTAAAGGACGTCAACAATGACTACATCCATAAGGATTATTTTTACAGGGATCTGTGCAAGATTTACTACCAAATATTTGTTCATGTCTAAACACTTAACGTTTCTGGAATCAAATGAATACAAGTCTTGATAAGGTCTAGAAATTTCGAGTCCCAATTTCTTCATGATAATTTTAGGCATTAAATTATGAGAGGCACCAGAATCTAACATGCATTTATGGAGTAAATGATCATGCACAATTAGTGTAATATAAAATGGAGCAACATAATCCTTGGTGTTTTTGATGTTTGGACCAAACATGATCATACCTATTTCATCTTGTAGATTAATAATATCTGCATGACATTCATAATCATAAAAAATTATCATTTTAACTATTTTCTTTCTATAAATCGAATTTTCCGCAAGCTCAACTAGAGGCATGGGGATTTTAATTTTATTAAGTTTGTTTTCTAAACTGAAACCTTTGAATATTTTTTCGATTTCTCTGGTTGGAACTTTTGCTTCTGTATTTTCCAGTTTTTTAGTTTGCATTGCTTTTGTTTCAATTGGTTTTGTCTGGGCAACTTGTGTTTCAGTTGGCGTTTTAGTAACTACTACCTCATTTGTTTTACTTCGTGACAAAATATTTTTCGGTGGATCATTCATAGAATATTTCTCTTTGGGCATTAAATTATAATTTTGTTGGAGTTTGACCATTATTGAGTCGATGAGTCCTTGATAGGCAGAGTCTCCCAGATTATTAATGCTTTATTCATTATTAAACAAGGATTCTAGATCTAAAAAAATTTCATATTCCTATCTAGTTAAGTGTGGCTCAAGATCGTTGTCGCTAAGGTTGTTCAAGTCTTCTTCTAACTCCTCATAATTTTTCATATCATCTCTCTACATAAAATTTTCAGTTTTAAATGGGGCTTGAATCTTTTGATCTTCATTTTTTATTTGTCTCTGTTGCAACTAGGGGTTAGGGTTTATCTTGAACTGATTCCTAGCGTAATTATCAGGTTTGGCTTGATCTAGCTCCATTATGGATATTTTGTTTGATAAATATTTGATTATCTTTGCCATCTCATCCATCTTTTCTTTTGCGGATTTGCAAGATTCAGAGGGTCCTTCTTGTTCTTTGAAACGTCTAAGTTCTCTAGTTCCAATCTCAACTTTGGTTTTTAATTTCTTGGATGCCATCATATTAGATTCCATTTCTATGGCATCATCTTGCATTTCTGCTAGAGTGGAAGATATTCTTTCTCTTAAGAGGAGGCAAAGTCAGGTTCAAAATATCCTGCAAAAGTTACCTTTGCAGTAGGTTGAGAGGGTTTGAACTCAGCTGGGATTTTATTGTAAAGTTTGTTGAACCGTTGAGTAAATTCCAGAACTGATTCATGATTATTTTTTCTTAAATCCTCGAATTCAGTCAAATAATAGAGATGGTCCTTCTTCTCCCCCCACTGTCTTAGGAAGCCATTTTATAGATCATCATATGATTGTATGAAACCTATCGGGAGCCCTCGGAGCCAGGTTCTCACTTATCCTTCAAAGGTTTGTACTAATGGCCTTGAGTAAACATCTTCATGTTCGATGCCAAGAATGTCAACAAACTGATCAAAAAAGGATATGTTCTTGGTTGCGGTTAAACATCCTTCCCCAATAAATTTTGGTAGTTTTTTTATATAATTTTTGGGAAAATCATGAAGGACAATAGGGAGGACCAAGGGAGCGTATCTGGCAGCTACCTTGGAAAATATTCTAGGGGGTGGAGGTTGTCCTTTCCTTTTTCCACCTGCTCCTCCGCCTCCAGCACCACCACCTCTGGCAGTAGCCATTGGAAGTCTAGGAGATGAACTTCGAGGGATAAACAAGGGATTTTCAAAAACTTCGAGGGACTGAAGTGGTGAGCTTTCGACTACTTCAGGATGTGGTGAATAGAAATCAAGAAAAATACCTCGAGGATATGGAATCTCTATCCAAGGGAAAAAAGGGAAATGCAGGATGGTTTCTTCAGACTTACAAGATGTATATATCGGAGAACCGATAGGGGATGAATCGAGGTATAAAATATATTCATCGGAGCTTTGGGAAGTTGGAACTTTCCCTTCAGGGAAGGAGATAACCGGAAGGATATCAATAATAATGGGTATTGAAAGGGATCTTTTGTTCTTTCTGGTAAAATTATCGGTTGCGTCAATGTCAACTTTTATCTCGGGAACCCTTACCTTTGGAGCTTTGAGTTTAGATTTGGGCTCACTAGTTGATGCCTTTGCAAAAGGGGTTTGCTTAAAGATTTCTTTATGGGTTAGATCTTCAGTCTAAACCTTAACATTAACTTGTGTAATTTTGGGTTGATAAACTTTACCTGTTGATGTCGCAGTCTGTTTGAGGTATCCCTTTGGTTTTAATAGCTTTTCGGGATCTGACACTGGTGTGGTTTGCTTATCGTTTGGATTTGTCTAGTATTTTTTCGACCAAATGTCAATTTTATCTACGGTGGAGTCGCCAAGTGAAAAAATAAAAATAAGCCTTACTTATGTATTCAATCTTTGTTCACCATCAAATATAGAAATTTACCTTATCGTTTTCCTAGGGAAAAATAATTTTGTTTCTCTATCACCTACAACGGTGCCAAAAATATGTTGTTCTTGATATTAAAATTAAGTCTCAAAGAGTAATGTCAGGCATCGAGAATGTTTTAAAGAGTGCTTTTTATACCTTTAGTTACATAACAAAGGATCCTTAAATGAAATTAATATTAAGACAATACAAAGGTCGTATTTCGTTGTATGAGTCACAATTTTAATATCAAATGATGTGGGAAAAACTTACAAAATTGTTAAACAAAGCAAGTCATCAATTAATGAAGAGTCTCACCTTGTTTTAGTAGAATAAAAGTCGAGAGTGCAACCTTGAACATGATATAAAATGTGGTAATTCGTGTAGCTTGCAGGTCTTGTATTACTTACAGTAATTACAGAGGAAAAACTTCTTAATGAATTGTTGATATAATGTGATTACAGTAGTAGTGATACTAAATTGAAATCAATTTCCTATCAAGGAATTACATAAATAAATATGGAGATATGGAAATACAAGAGAAACACATAACTCAAATTGAACAAAAATTGGAATCTATGTCTACACTTGTATTAATACTCAAAAAAGGAGAGTTTTCTTTATTACATCCGACAAGAAGAAGCCTTGAATAGATCTTAAATATATGTATTTATACAAAATATGTCACAACTCAAAATAGTTGGACGTATTACAATGTTTAATTAAAATAACATAATTCAAAAACAAGATAGCAGTGTGTAAAATCCAATGAGCTTTGCTGGCATTTTCTTCTGTCTCTTCATCGGTTGAAAAAATAATTATTTTCCGCATTCCTTTAGGCTGGACACATCTGTCGTCTGGTCTTCTTAATAATTTGGCATAATGTCTTAGCCGTTGTAGCTTTGTTTCCATCCGTCCCTCTAGCTATGTTTAGTAATGCAATGATATTTTCTTACTTTCTCCCCACAACGCTTGTTTTTCCATGTTCAATGCATTGGTTGCATCTATTTAAAAATTACACCACCAACCTTGTGTTGGATTACTATGAGGGGGGGTAAATCAGTAATAGCGTAATTGTAATCCTTTTTCTCCAAATAATACAAGTGTTATATCAATGTAGAATTATTATTCAATAATGAGCAATAAGAAATTAACAATAACACACATACACAGTACACCATTGTTTTATGTGGAAACCCAAATCGGGAGAAAACCACGGAATGATTTATCTTATATGTCTTGAATAATTACATTCATTGGAAGCACCAACTTCCTTTGTTTTCCAGATCCAACTGGAAGGAGTCTCCAACCACCTAGTTTCTCAGGCTACAACCTGATGGAAGCTCCAACTCCCCAATTCTCTGGCTACAACCAGAAGGAGGCTACAACCCCCTATGTTCTCCGGCTACAACCGGAAGGTGGCTACAACCACTTGTCCTTGCCCCATCCAACCAATATGAAGTAGAAGTAGAATGATGGAACCACTATCACAATATCACTGTGAGATATACTACTGTAAACATGTACCAATAAACCTAAACCATACATCAACCTATACCTCGACCTGTAATCAACCTGTACCATAAACAAGTGCATCAACCATGCACCAACCTATACCAAACAATCTGTAATCAACCTGCACCATAAACAAGTGCAACCAACCATGTAACAATCATGTGTCAAGTACTCATCAACTATGACTCATCAATATATACCAACATCACCAACTATACACCTCATGTATGTGCCAACTCATAAACTACTTGTCTCAACCATGTACCCAACTTGTACCTCAACCAAAATCCCTCTTAAATTTCATCATCCAAATATGATTTGTAAATTTTTAATAGACCTGGTGTATATGATCACATACCTGCAAACACTCCTTAACTTTAACAATAAGATACTAGCATTTTCATCAAACGTTTCTTTAGTCTCACAAGACTAGTTTTGGATTAGTCAACAACCCTAACTTGAAATAATCATAACTTTGTACTTGTAATGAATAAACATCTGAAACTGATACACAATGTTCTTCAGTGTGTTTTCTGAAATTCCTCCAAGTGTCACTACTTGAAACCTCTCAGAAAAGGAGTTATGGCAAAAATGGCACACCTTGTTGAATTCTATCTTATTCTAGAGAGCGACCTTGTAGAGCATGTCCCGCATGGAATATTTGTTTAATTAATCTAAAAATGTTATAAATAATACTATATAATGTACTTTAAACAACACATTTTTTCTTACTTAATTTGGATTTTTTATGAAGAAGTTATTACGTTTTTACCCGAAACACCTGTTTTTGACTAGTTTCAAGACTAGCCACAAACCCTATTTTACACGGAGTGTAACTCCAAAAATTAAAAAAACCACAAGATGAATTTTTTAGCACAGATAATGGGATATGTTTCCTCAATGGCATAGAAATTTCATAGTCTGAATCATTCTAGAAAAAAATTTATTGCGAAAATGGTGAGATGACCTAAAACAACATACCTTAGAAAGCATCATCAAAAGAATTTATCCTTCCTTGAATTCTGGCCTTCTTTTCTTCACTTTCCTCAGAAATCTGGCTTAGATATATTTGGTTACCTCTGACACCTATAGGTATTCAATATTCTCAAGTGTGTCTTAAATGAGAGAGCCTTGCCTCTTATTTATACTCTCCAAGTAGCTTCCTTAAAAACATCTTCTAGGTCACTTTGCCCACTTTCCTTATTTTAGGGTTAACCCACTTCTAATTCCTCCATTAAATTTATTATTGAATTAATTTATTTTGAATTCACTTTGAATTAAAGTACACTCATCACTTCACTTTATTATTTACCTTTTAAATCTCTTAAACCACTTTGACTACTTTGACCTTTTAGGGCTTCTAGATGACATATGAGGGTCCTCCAACTTCGTAAGGCCATAACTCTCAAACCATGAGGAGTTATGTGATGTTCCACATACCACCAGAAATGGAATGAAATGTAATATCCATATAGAATAGTATTACCAGAAAATATATACAAACTTGGGTCCATTACCCAAACCTGGATTCTGCAACTTCTCATGGCCATAACTCTCTAACCGTGAGGAGTTATGTGACGTTCCACATACCATCAGAAATGGAATGAAAATAACTATCCATATAGGATAGTTTCACTAAAAAAATTCATTGGCGTTCATCTCATTATTCCACAAATAAGCATGGGTTCTCTAACCATACTTCTAGGATAACTCAATCCTCAAAGCGTCTTTCCGTGAGGGCTTTCACCATAAGAGGACCACTTTGGAGTTCATCCATTTCTACTTATTATAAACCATTAAAAGACAATAACGAGTCATTTTTACATAAAAAAATCTTGGGTCCATTACCCAACCTTTGTGCTACGAGGATTTCTTCAAGGGTTGGCATCAATGACAACCAACCTTAATCAACAATCTCCCCCTTTGGCATTGATGGAAACACTCTGATGCAATACTGAAATCATATCACTCATGCTCCCCCTGGAACCATGCCTCTATCCTCTGCATCTAATCAATCTCTCCCCCTTTGTCATTAATGGGAAAGGTATATTTCCATCCGGGGTTGCTCCCCCTGGCTAAATTTCCCTCTTATGGTGCTTCCTCGTGTAAATATAAGACATATAAGATAAGCATTCAAAAAGCATTCATTTTGGAGTAGAAATAACTCCAAGTCTTTGGCGAAGATATTCAAAGGATTCTCGTGGAAGTGGTTTTGTGAAGATGTCTGCCACTTGTTTTTTCGTGCCCACATACTCAACTCTGATGTTCTTTTCTGCAACTTGCTCCCGTAGAAAGTGATACTTTATTGGAATGTGCTTTGTCTTGGAGTGCATCACCGGGTTCTTCAAGATATTGATGGTACTTGTATTATCACAATAGATTGGAATGGGCTCATAATACTCAACCTGTATATCTGTCAGAGTTTGTTTCATCCAAAGAACATGTGTACAACTTGATGCTGCTGCAATATACTCTGCCTCAGCTGTAGATAAAGATATTGATGATTGTTTCTTGCTTAGCCATGATACTAAACACTCACCCAAGTAGAACGCTACTCCAATGGTGCTTCATCGGTCATCAATACAACCTGCCCAATCTGCATTTGTGTAAGCAATAAGTGATAGATACATTCCTTTTGGATACGATAATCCAAACTCTTATGTTCCTTTGAGATATCTGGAAATTCTCTTCACTGCTAACACATGTGACTCCTTTGGTGCTTCTTGAAATTGTGCCACATGTCCAACTACCTACATTACATCTGGTCTAGATGTTGTCACATATAATAGGCTACCAATCATTGACCTATATTTCCTTTGATCTGTAGACTTCAAATCATCATCTTTTCTCAACTTGCAACTGGTTTACATGGGAGTAATAACTAGTTTTCAATCTTCCATTCCAAACCTCTTTAGCATTTCTCTGATATACTTGGTTTTAGAAATAAAGATTTCTTGGTTTCTTTGGCGTATATGAAGTCTCAAAAAGAAGGATAATTCTCCAAGTATCGACATTTCAAATTCATTATGCATATCTTTTGCAAATTTATGTCTTAACCTGTCATCGTCACTACCAAAAATAATATCATCAACATAAACTTCAATTAATAAAATATTGAATTCACTTACCTTGATGTAGAGTTTGTTGTCTTCACTTCCTTTTCTGAACCCTGCATCCTGCAGATATTTATCCAGTCTAGAGTACCATGCTCTAGGAGCCTATTTTAGACCATACAAGGCCTTCTTTAATTTACACACATAATCTGCGTTCTCTGATAACTGAAATCCTTATGGTGGTTCAATGTAGACTTCTTCTTCAAGTTCCCCATTCAGAAAAGATGATTTTACATCCATCTGATATACTTTAACATTTTTGGAGCATGCATAGGCTAAAAGCAACCGGATTGCTTCCATTCTGGTAACTGGGGAAAATGTCTATTCAAAGTCGATTCCTTCAATTTGTGCATATCCTTTACATACCAATCTATCGTTGTTCCTTGTAACTTGTCCATATTCATTTGATTTATTCTTGAAAACCCATTTTGTGTCGATCACATTCTTATTCTTTGGTCTTGGAACCAATTTTCAAGTGTCATTTTTCTCTATTTGATCTAATTCTTCATTCATGGCCTTATTCCAAAATTCATCCTTATTGGCTTCTTCAAAACAGTTTGGTTCAATTGTAGATAAGAGTGCTAGGTGTGTTTGTTCTGGTGAATGGGTTTTTCTTCTAATATCAACTCTTGCATCTTTGTTTCCAATAATCTGATCTAAAGGATGATTCTTCTGTACTCATTTCCTAGGTGTCTTTGGAGATACTTGTTGACCTTGCTCTTTTGTTTCTGTTGGATTCTATTCATCTTCCTCTTCTACTTCATCTTCTGCTTCTTCTTCTTCGAAAAGTTGTTCCATTGATTTGTTTTTTTCTTCCTTTGATTTTGGTCTGTCTGTTTCATCAATTGTTACGTTGATGCTTTCAACAACTTTGTTCAATCTTATATTGTAACACTTGTATGCTTTCCGTGTACTTGAGTAACCAACAAGTACTCATTTGTCCACATGAGAGTCAAACTTTCCCATTCTGCCATCTTCTCTTTTGATGTAGCATTTGCTTCCAAAAACTCTAAAGTGCTTCACATTTGTTGGTCTTCCTTTCCATAGCTCGTAGGGAGTTTTATCAGTGATGTTT
The DNA here is from genome assembly GCA_009831015.1 of Picea engelmannii. Classification (NCBI taxonomy): domain Eukaryota; kingdom Viridiplantae; phylum Streptophyta; class Pinopsida; order Pinales; family Pinaceae; genus Picea; species Picea engelmannii. Next base: position 430,876 of record ML782020.1, on the reverse strand, counting down.
ATGAGAATTACTCTGTTTTGAATGTGAACTATTGTATGCACTTCCTGTGTCCAAATTATATCTATCAATTCGGAATCCATTAGCATTGTTCGAGCCATTTCCTATATTGTCACGTTCTTTCTTTCAACAACTCCACTCTGTTGAGGTGTCCTAGAAACGAAGAATTGTATTTTTATTCCATGACTGTTGTAGTAGTACATAAATTCCTTTGAAGCGAAATCTCCTCCATTATCATATCTCAAGCATTTGATTCTTGAATCCATCTCATTTTCAACCATTTCCTTGTAGATCTTGAAGTTTTTACAAGCTTCTGACTTGTTCTTGAGAAAAAAACCTGCAGTCATTCTTGTATAATCATAAACTAATAACATAAAGTATCTCTCACCTTTTAAGCCCTTTGTTATAGTTGGTCCAACTAGATTAGTATGCACAATTTCTAGTGGTCTTGTTGTTGAATATTCCTTTGATTTTAACCTGGTCTTTGTTTGCTTTCCTTGTTGATAATGCTTTCATAAAGTGTTGGTTGGGTTTGTGATCTGGGGCATTTCTCTGACTACTTCTCTTTTTCCGACTTTGACAAGGTTATCAAAATGCATGTGACCCATTCTTCTATGCCATAGCCAATTTTCATCTTCCTTTCCTAGACAACACTTTTCATTTCCAATTTCACTTAACACATATATGTTGTTTGAAGTTCTTGCAGTTGTACTGACCAATTTCCCAGAACCTTCTCTTCTTATCTCACACTTTTGTGAATCAAAAGTAACTTTATGACCTTGGTCACACATTTTACTCACACTTAGAAGATTATGTTTCATATCTTCTAACAATAGAACATTTTGTGTCTTTTTATTATTGTTCCCAATTCAGACTATGCCTTTTTATTATTGTTCTCAATTCAGACTGTGCCTTCTCCAATGATTTTGGCTTAATTATCATTTCCAAAGGAGTCTGATCCATTTCTTTCCTTTCACAATGTAAGAAATTTGTCTCTATCACCTGTCATGTGTTTTAAACACCCAATGTCAACATACCAACCGTGTTTCTTGTGCTTAGCTTGTAGAGTGGCTGTGAATTCTTCATTGCTATATTGATCTTGCTTTCTTATCCATGTCATTTTCTGAGGTTCTTGTCTGTGATTGTTGTTATTATGTTGAGGTTCTTTAGGAGGGACTATAATTATACAATTTTTGGCCACGTGTCCAAAATGATTGCATTTGTAACATTCCACTTCAATGCGCAAAGATTAAAACCTTTTGTAACTTCTTCTTTGTGTTTCACTAGGTCTTTTTGAGTAACCCCTTTGTGTATGACTCTCAAAGTTGTTATTGTTCCCATTGTTAGCTCTGTAATTCATAGCTTTATGTCCAAAATTATTACATGCATAACATAAACCAAAAAATATAGTTTGATACCTGAGAGTTGAAGATATTCTGAAAGAAGGTGCTCTTATGAATCATTCTTCTTCTTGAGGCCTATATGTTTGTTGTTGATTTTGAAATCTAAATCTTCTCGGTGGAGGAGTGTCCCTGTAATATTCCTTGTACATCTTCTTATCCCCTTTGATTGTTTATGCATAGATTTTTGGATTTGTTTCTTGCTCTGTTGTTTTGGCGCTTGATCCCTTTTTTGTTTGATTGTATCCAAGTCCAGACTTGTCAAGATGATATCTTTGACTGTTGATAATGTCATCCATAACTTTTGAGCTATTATGCATATTTTTATTTTGAATATCCTTTCTTAGTGTGACAATATCTGCTTCCAAGTTTCCAATGATCTTGTCCTTTTCTTCTAATTGTTCTTTGAGTGCTTCTTCAATTTTTTTATCTTATTCTATTTGAACCTTCAATCTTGTGATCATTTGTTCCAGTTCTCGAGTGTCCTTTTTCTTGTCTAGTTCTACTTGTAGTTTCTTGTTTTTCTTCTTTTCTCCTCTGATAACTTCTATGACACACATTAATTCTTCTCGATAGTCAACTTTTGCCTCTTCAATTTCGTCTTCAACTTCTTTATATCCTTCTTCGGCTTCTTCATATTCTTCTTTGGAGTCTTCTTTGTTAGAATCCTTTACTGCCATGAATAGAACTCTTCCTGTCTCACTGTCACTGATTTCATCTTCATCTAATGATGAGATGTCTTCTTTGATGCATAAGCTTTTATTGAAATCTTTCTTTGTATTTCCTTTGCCTTTATATGTGTTTTTTTCCTTTTGAGTAACCTTCGTCATTTCTCTTTTTCTTATGAGGAAATTTGTTAGCAAAATGACCAATACCATCACAATTAAAAAAAATTAAAGGAATCTTACCTCTATACCTACCATTGGTTCCCTTGTTCAGTCTTTTGATGAAGTTGGCCACTTCTTCATCATCTTCCGAGACGTCGTTGTTGTTGCTATATTCTTCTTGTTCCTTTTTCTTTTTCTTTGATCTTTTGGATGCTTTGAAGGATGCTTCTTTTACATTTGGATTTCTTGTTCAGTTCTCATTTCATATGATGTGAAGATTCCATGCAGTTTGTCCAATCTTATTGAGTTCAAATCCAATCGTTCTACTAGTGTTGATATCTTAGGGTTGAATCTCATAGGAAGAGATATTAGTACCTTTTTAACAGTTACAGATTCTTCGATTCCTTCTCCCAATCCTATGATTGCATTCACTGTTTCGTAAACCCTTAAGAAGTAGGCTGAAATATTCTCATCTTCCTTCATTTTTAGTTGTTCGAACTGACCTTTGTAAGTTTGAAGTTTTGTTGCTTTGAATTTTGTATCTCCTTCATAAATATTTCGAAGCTTGTCCCAAATATCTTTAGAGTATTTACAATGTGAAACTTTGATGAATATTGTTTCACTAAGACCATTCAAAAGTGCATTTGTAGCTTTGGAATTATTCTGACCAAGTTTCACTACTTTGTCATTTGTTGGTGGAACTACTGGTATTGTGTATCCATCTACAATTGATTTCCAAATTTCAAACCCTTGTGCTTGTATATATGTCTTCATCCTTATGATCCAAAAAGAATACTTTTGTCCATCAAAGTGTGGTATTCCATTTTTATATGAGTTGGTACTCTCCATGATTTACCTTTCAGTGGTTAAACTGATTTCTGAAGGAACCTGCTCTGATTCCAATTGTTGGATTACTGAGAGGGGGGATGAATCAGTAATAGTGTAATTATAACCCTTTTTCTCCAAATAATCCAAGTGTTATATCAATGTAGAATTATTATCCAATAATGAGTAATAAGAAATGAACAATCACACACATACACATTACACCAATGTTTTACGTGGAAACCCAAATCGGGAGAAAACCATAAAATGCTTTATCTTATATGTCTTGAAGAATTACATTCATTGGAAGCACCAACTTCCTGTGTTTTCTATCTGCAACTGGAAGGAGGCTCCAACCACCTAGTTTCTCATGCTACAACCTGAGGGAAGATCCAACTCCCCAATTCTCTGGCTACAACCAGAAGGAGGCTGCAACCCTCTATGTTCTCCAGCTACAACCACCTGTCCTTTCCCCCTCCAACTACATTGAAGTAGAAGTAGAATGATGGAATCATTGTCACACTATCACTGTGAGATATACTGTTGTAAACATGTACCAATAAACTTGAACCATGCATCAACCTATACCTCAACCTGTAATCAACATGTACCATAAACAAGTGCATCAACCATGCACCAACCTGTACCAAACAATCTGTAATCAACCTGTACCATAAAAAAATTGCAACCAACCATGTACCAAGTATGTACCAATCATGTGTCAAATACTCATCAACTATGACTCATCAATATGTACCAACATCATCAACTATAAACCTCATGTATTTTCCAACTCATCAACTACTTGTCTCAACCATGTACCCAACTTGTACCTCAACCAAAAGCCCTCATCAATTTCATAATCCAAATATGATTTGTCACTATGTAATATACTTGGTGTATATGATCACATACCTGAAAACCCTCCTTAACTTTAACAATAAGAGACTAGCATTTTCATCAAACTTTTCTTTAGTCTCACAAGATTAGTTTTGGATTAGTCAACAACCCTAAATTGAAATAATCATAACTTTGTACATGTAATGAATAAAGATATGAAGATGATACAAAAATTTTCTTTAGTGCTTTTTATGCAATTTCTCCAAGTGTCACTACTTGGAACCTCTCAGAAAAGGAGTTATGGAAAAAATGGCACACCTTGTCGGATTCTGGCTTATTCTAGAGAGCGACCTTGTAGAGTGTGCCACGCACAGAATATTTGTTGAATTGATATGCAACTATTACACATCATACTAAATACTATAATATAACCAACACATTTTGTCTTACTTAATTTGGATCTGTTATGAAAAAATTATGACGTTTTTACCCGAAACACATGTTTTTGACTAGTTTCGGGACTAGCCACAAACCCTATTTTCTACGGAGTGTAACTCCAAAACTAAAACGACCCACAAGATGAATTTCTTACCACAGATACTTGGATATGTTTCCTCAATGGAATTTCAATTTCACAGTCTGAATCATTCTATAAAAAAAATTATTTTGAAAATGGTGAGATGACCTGAAAAAACATACCTTAGAAAGCATCATCAAAAGAATTTATCCTTCCTTGAATTCCGGCCTTTTTTACTTCACTTTCCTAAAAAATTCAGCTTATATATCCTTTGGTTACCTCAGAAACCTATAGGTATTCAATATTCTAAAGTGTGTCTTAAATGAGAGAGCATTTTCTCTTATTTATACTCTCCAAGTAGCTTCCTTAAATACATCTTCTAGGTCACTTTGCCCACTTTCCTTATTTTAGGGTTAACCCACTTCTAATTTCTCCATTAAATTTATTATTGAATTAATTTATTTTGTATTCACTTTTAATTA
>ML782020.1:411943-425938 GCA_009831015.1 Picea engelmannii | reverse complement strand
ACCTTTTAAAATCTCTTAAACCACTTTGACTACTTTGACCTTTTGGGGCTTCTAGATGACATATGAGGGTCCTCCAACTTTGTAAGGCCATAACTCTCAAACCATGAGGAGTTATGTGATGTTCCACATACCACCAGAAATGAAATGACATGTACTATACATATATAATAGTATTACTTTAAATATATCAAAACTCATACCGTTATCCATCAAACAAACTTGGGTTCATTACCCAAACCTGGGTTGTCCAACTTCTCATGGCCATAACTCTCTAACCGTGAGGATTTATGTGATGTTCCACATACCACTGGAAATGGAATGACAAGAAATATCCATATAGGATAGTTTCACTTAAAAAATTACTGGTGTTCATCTCATTATTCCACAAATAAGCATGGGTTCTCTAACCATACTTCTAGGATAACTCAATCCGCAAAGCATCTTCCCATGAGGGATTTCACCATAAGAAGACCACTTTGTAGTTCATCCATTTCTACTTATTATCAACCATGACAAGACAATAACGAATCATATTTACATCAAACAATCTTGAGTCCATTACCCAACCTTTGTGCTACGGGGCTTTCTTCAAGGGTTAACATCAATGACAACCAACCTTAATCAACACCTTGATGGCTCAATTGTTTCAATCACCTCAAAAGTGTATGGTTTCCTTTCTAGTTGAGGTAGCTTCCCTTGGATCCTTTTCACCTCTAGAACTATGGTCTGGGACTGTAAACTTGGGTTCATTAGCCGTTTATTAATATTAAGAAGATCGATCTGGCTCATTTCATGGATGGCTTCCAGAGTTTCTTCCTTGTTCTTTCTATAATTATGTTGGTTCATTTCAATATCAATTTTCCCCAGGGCCTCCGTGATACTGCCTTCCTCAAAATAAATTAGTATCTTGTCTAATGATGATAATGCTTCCTGACAAGCATCCTTTACTTCCCTGGCTAATTTCTTTCTTTCTACCAAATTCGTTTCCCACACCTTTAGGGCAATATCACCTCTTATTTGTTCAGAAGGGGAAAGCCAAGGAAGATCAGGGACATTATCTTTCTATGCCAATATGATGGCTTCTTGAAGCTTATCTCGAGTTGAGCGATATTCTCCTTCCTTAATATAGATATTCTTCAGAGCAAGGTGTACTGCCTGGTAGCACATCTGGATGGCATCAACCTTCATAAAAAAACACTACTGGGCCATTTCTAGTTTTTCGTTTATTTCCAGTGCTTGATTCTGAAAGGTTGAGATATCTATGGATGTATCTTCATTCAAGTCTAACCTGGCTTGTAATTTCCTTATTAACTCATCATGTTGAGTGACTAATCCTTTGTTGGCCTATGAATTTTGATAGAGCTCCTCGAGATTAGCCCGCAGCTGTTCGATTTGATGTTGGTCATAAGCTTTGATTTGTTCAAAGTCTTGGCTCATCTTGTTCCTTACAATTTGTTCCATGGTCAATATTTGATCTTGTAACTACCCCACGAATAAGATTTTATGTCTTAGTTTCTCTGCCAAGTTCTCCACTAACCATTGATTTGCAGTGGCAAAGGCACCCAATGAACCTGCAACTTCCTTCGCAAACTCTGAATCATCGTGATTATTTCCTTCATACAACATCCTATGCCTTTTGGTTATTACCCCATCTTTTTGATGTGATACTCTTTTGATGATGGCCCTTCGTTTCTTGCTAAAGAATAAATACAAAGGAGGCATATCTTTGGGCAAGATTGGGGTGAGGTCACCTACGAAAATGACTTCAGAACTAGAATTTCCAAAACTAGACTACAAAGGTGTCATTGAAGTAATAGGAGTATCGATCTCCATAGACGGTTGTTGCTCTACTGTATTGGGGGTAGGTGTGGCTGGTGTCGAAGGAGTTGCATCCTATCCTTGCTTTAGGTAATCTTTTAGATGAGCTAGGGCCTGGGGGCTTAGCTGCTCTGATAATGGGGCTTCTAATTCTTGAGTCAAAACCTCTAAGCTCTTTGGGGTTTCCTCAATATCCTATTTACCAGAGTTCCCTGGTTCAAAAACTGGAGGTATAGATTCATGTGCAGGAGGAGAAACTATCGATTCTCCTTGTAGTATTTTCGGAAAAATGTTTGGCTTGTGTCTTTGGAAACTGAGTAAACTGGCCTGTTGATATGGGGACAAGGTTTGGAATATTTCTAGTACCTCCTCTTAATACCTAAATCCCATAAATACTTCATCATGTGGGGAGTTTTCATGCACATATATTTTCATGTTGTATTGGGCCAGGTGGCTCTCCACGATGTTATGTGGGTCGTGCATTTTGAATTCGATTTGAACTAATTTTACATCTTCCAAAGATGCAGCCTCCACTTTGGAATGTTATAAATATAATAGTGAAAACTGTTGGACACACCGACTACACTGAGAGGGGGGGGGTGAACAGTGTAGGGCTCTTTTTCCCAAAACTCCTTAGTTAACAATCACCATTAACTCATTACTCATTGCTATCATTTATAACCAGTTAAATTTCAACACATATCAGCAACATATATCAGCAATATATCATCAACAAGTCATCACCACAAGGAACACAAAGAACACAAGATGTATGTACAATTTTCTTTTTATTACGGACTACAATCCTTGGGGTTTTTTAGAAACAAATGAATAGAGTACAACTCTACAAGAGAACTAGATATATAATGAAAGAATCAACTTACACCCTCAGCACCAACTGAGATGAGACAACAATCCTCAATAAATATCAATCTGTACCATAAACAAGTGCATCAACCATGCACCAACCTATGCCAAACAACTTGTAATCAACCTGTACCATAAACAAGTGCATCCAACCATGTACCAAGTATATACCAATCATGTGTCAACTACTCATAAAAAATTACTCATCAATATGTACCAACATCATCAACTATACACCTCATGTATGTGCCAACTCATCAACTGTTTGTCTCAACCATGACTAGTTTTGGATTAGTCAACAACCCTAACTTGAAATAATGATAACTTTGTACCTATAATGAATAAATATATGAAACTAATACACAATGTTCTTCAATGTGTTTTATGCAATTCCTCTAGGTGTCACTACTTGTAACCTCTTAGAAAAGGAGTTATAGCAAAAATGACATACCTTGTTGAATTTTATCTTATTCTAGAGAGAGACATTGTAGAGTGTGCCCCGCATGGAATATTTGTTGAATCAATATGAAACTGTTATAAAGAATACTACCGACTGTAATTTAACCAAAACAATTTGTCTCACTGAATTTGGATCTTTTATGAAGAAGTTATGACGTTTTTACCCGAAACATATGTTTTAGACTAGTTTCCAGACTAGCCACAAACCCTATTTTCCACGGAGTGTATATCCAAAAATGAAACTACCTACAAGCTTAATTTTTTACCATAGATACTTGAATATTTTTCCTCAATGGAATATAAATCTCACGGTCTGAATCATTATAGAAAAAAAGTTATAGTGAAAATGGTGAGATGACCTGTAAATAACATACCTTAGAAAGCATCATGAAAAGAATTTATCCTCCCTTGAATTCAAACCCTCTTTTCTTCACCTTCCCTCTGAAATTCGGCTTAGATATCCTTTGGTTACCTCAATCACCTATATATCTTCAATATTCTCAAGTGTTCCACACCAAAAATGATCAAGAAGCTCTCACAACAAGCTCTCCATCAATACTCCAAAAGATATTCTCAGAAGAAGCTCTCCATTGATCCACAAAAAGGATGATCTACAAGATACCATTGCTATATTATTTATACTTTCATCCTCTAGGTCACTTAACCCATTTTTAGGTCACTTAACCCATTTCTAGGTCAGTTAATCTATTTTCCTTATTTTAGGATTAACCACTTTCCATAAACAGAAAGTTCTCCAATACTTTATCATTTAAATATCCTTTCTTGATTTTGTCACTTGTCTTTATTATTTAAATAATCCACCTTGACTTTGTCACTTTACTTTATGATTTAAATAATGATTTCTTCTTTTAGGTCACTTTGACTTATTTGACCTTGGTAGCTTCAAGCCTTCATGTGGGGGTCCTTCATCCTCATAAGGCCATAACTCTCAAACCATGAGGAGTTATGTGACATTCCACATACCACCAAAAATGGCATGACAGGCACTATACATCTAGGATAGTTTCACCAACAATTTCCTTGATCTTCATCTCATTATTCCACATACAAGCATGGGTCCTCCAACCATTCTTCTAGGATAACTCAAACCGCAAAGCATCTTCTCATGAGGGCTTTCACCATAAGGGGACCACTTTGGATTTCATCCATTTGTGCACATTATCAATCATGATAAGACAATAAAGAGAGCATGGGTCATCCAACCATTCTTCTAGGATAACTCAATCTGCAAAGTGTCTTCTCGTGAGGAATTTCACCATAAGGGGACCACTTTGGAGTTAATCCATTCGTGCACATTATCAATCATGATAAGACAATAATGAGTCATCTATACATTTTTCCAACAATGCATCATATACCAATGAAACCACATCGATCCATCTTCATCATGTATCAATGACAACTCATTGATCCATATTCATCATATCAATGACAACTCATTGATCATTATTCATCTATGCATTCTCATCAAGGAAAATACATATTACATTACATCAATCATCAATCAATCAATCCTTTGGCATCAATCAATAACTTGACATCAATCAATCAAACCACTGGCATCAATGAAAACATGATCCAACAATATCCCCCTTTGGCATTGATGGCAATACCAATATTGATGTCAACAAAAATTACCAATTATTGATGTCAACATGTAGATAAGGCATGCTATACATCAATAGTCAATGTGACTATCTCTCCCAATCAATAATCATCAATCACATCAATGTGGTTATCTCTCCCCCTTTGACATCAATGGCAAAGGGCCATTTTCCTCTTGAGGTTGCTCCCCCTGCTTGAACTTTCCTTGGGGCTACTCCCCCTGCTTGAACTTTCCTTGGGGTTGCTCCCCCTCTCTGAGTGCCTTTGATCTTCCTCTGAATAATATCTCCCCTTTTGAACAAGGGATATCACTCTGATGTAATGCTGAAAATACATCGAACATACTCCCCCTGTGACCATTGCTCCTCCTGGAATTATGCCTTTGTGCTCTTTCTTCAAATATAGGGCTCTTTTCTATGTATGTATCTGATAAATATCTCCTCCTAGAATCATGGGAAGAATAATGAATCCCCCTATGGGTACGTATCCCCTATCGTCTCTGCGAGATGAACAATGTGCTACCATATAACGATCCTTGGACCTGTTCATGCATCAAACTCATGCTATACCAAGCATCGTGAAGCAAAAGATATGTCAACAATGAAATAAAAAATCATGAGAAAAATATCAACCAAGAACATCCTGTAAAAAAATGTGTGCTCATCATGCACAACACCTATGTACATCAACCATGTACATCAACATCATGCAATGTGCCAAAAGATATCATCCATGGAATCTATCAATCATATGCCTCTATCAATATGCCAACATGTGCATCTACCAATATGCAAACCATGTGCATCCACCAATATGCCAACCATGTACATCTACCGATATACCAACCATGTGCATCTACCGATATGCCAACTATGTGCATCTACAAATATGCCAACCATGTGTCATATCACTCATGATATGTCTCCATCATGAACCAAGTGCCACAATCATGTATCTTAAACACATACCAATTGTTGTGTTGATCAAGTAGTACCAATGGTGTAGTATCATCAAGCATATGCCATCTATGAGTGTACCAAACATGTATCAATTATAGATCAAGCTATGAATCATCAATTATGTACAGCATGATCACCTCATCAAATCCACATGTCCCAATGTGTAGCCCATCCATATGCTAAATGCATGCATCGAGCTTTCCAACAAGTAAGCTTCCAATACATCATCAAGATATACCACATAACCAAGGTGTCATAACTTCACTGTCATAACCAACATTGTTCTTCAATAGAAAATGCATCAATCCATACTCATGGGTTAGTGCCATGCACCCAAGATTTTATTTTACATCATCACCTTACATAATCCAATATAGAATCATGAAAACCTACAACAAACAATGTCAAAACCTACAATAAACCATGTTAGACCCTGCATCACAGAGTTATACCATCACATCAAACTGCAATTCATGTGCATAGCCCTTTTCCTTAGGTTTCACCACATATACGCGGCCTGCTGCACAGACAGCTTGCATATGTACGCGACCTATACAAGGTTAGCCTACGTATGTACGCGACTAATACCATTGTCACCCTTGTATGCCTCAGTAGATGACATTTTTGAACTTCCCTCTAGTCTTTCATTATGTTCTGTCTTCTCTGTCTTCTTCACCCACTTCTATAGATGTCCTTGCTCCTCAAAACTTGAGCTCTAAGCATCCATCTTTTCAAAGATGTCTCCCTTCCTTCATTCCTTCTTCTATCCATGTTATGTGAAGTCCTCATCATGGAATTTTGTCTTGTGTTCCAACACTCCTGGGATTTGTGGAAAAATCCACTACATCTATAGCATCTCATGGTGTTACAGTGAATATCAATGTGTCCTACTTGATCACATCTCCAACACCTTATGGTGTTATGAAATCTTCCATTATATATTCTTTCATAAGATCTACATTTAAAATATTTGTGACCATATTCACTACATGAATAAAAATGACCATGAAAAATACTTTCATACCTTTGCTTTGGTGTCCCAAAGATATCTTCTTGATGTCTTCCTTGCTTTGTTCTTTTGAAATTTTCCTTGCCTTGTGTAGATGGTTGTTTTTCAACATTGTCTTCCTTATTTGATGGACTTACCTCATGCTTATTTGAGGTTCTTTCTTCAGCATGTGTAGCTTCTTCTTTGTATCCAAGTCCTAATTTATCACATGGAAATCTTTGACTTTCCAAGATCTCATCCAAGATTTGTGAGTTATTCAAGAATTTGTTTGACTTCTCTACCTTATTTCTAAGGTCAACAACTTCATCTTCTAACTTATCACATGAATCTTCCTTTTCATTAATTTGATTCTTCAAAAGTTCTTCTACCCTTTTGACTTCTTCAATTTGGGCCTTGAGATGAATAATATTTTCAAAACTTTTTCTAATCTCATCATCTACCTTCATATCTTCTTTTTCATTCTTTAGTCTTGCGATATATTCTTCATTTTATTCTAATTGAGTCTTATTTATCTCTTCTTGTTCCTTGAGCATTCCCTTTAACTTCAAGATGTGCCTTTGACTTGTCCTAAGAAACTTCTTAGTGTTATCCGAAAGAAAGTCATAGTGTGTATAAAAATGATCACTTCTATAACTATATAAACCCTCTTCAACTTCTTTTTGAAGTTCTAGTAGATTTTCTTCTATTCTTTCCATGGGATAATTTCCATCAAACTTTACACAAACTATTTCTAGATCATCTTCTTCACTTGATAAAAATTCAACATCATCACATTTTGAATCATTGCAATCAAGAGTCTTTGGAGATTCTTTACCTTTATTTGAAGTATCTTCAAGATCTTTCTTTTTTCCAACATTATTACTTGATTCTTTGTCTTCATTTGAAATGTTTTCAATATCACGTTTAGAAATAATACAATCAAGGTTTTTTGGAGATTCTTTACCTTTGATAATCTTTATGGAGTGGTCTTCAATATCTTCCTTCTCCTTCTTGCTTTGATATGTATCCTCTAGCTATAGCCATAGATCCTTGGTGGAAGTGCATTGTGCCATGCTATCTTTGATAGAGCTTGAGAGTCCACTAAGAATGGTATTAAGAGCCAATGCATCATTCTTCTTTCCGTCCCTTTGAGCTGCAAAATTTGACTTGTTCTTCAACGGAACTGATCCACCAATGGCTGCCTTCCAAATAGTTGCTCCCATTGTCTTCAAATACACTCTCATCTCTATTCTCCAAGTAGAATAGTTTTCCTCATCAAGGATTGGTATTTCATCATCCATTTGTGTGTCTATGGATCTCCTCCAAGCTTGTTAAGGCTTATAGTGAAGGCTAACTTTGATACCAATTGTTGGACACACCGACTACACTAAGAGAGGGGGGGAGGGTCAACAATGTAGGGATCTTTTTACCAAAACTCTTTAGTTAACAATCACCATTAACTCATTACTAATTTTTTTCATTTATAACCAGTTAAATGTCAACACATATCAGCAACATATATCAACAATATATCATCAACAAGTCATCACCACAAGGAACACAAAGAACACAAGATGTATGTACAATTTTCTTTTTATTACGGAATACAATCCTTGGGGTTTTTCAGCAACAACTGAATAGATTACAACTCTACAAGACCACCATCTCTATAATGCAAGACTTAGCTTACACCCTCAACACCAACTGAGATGAGGCAAAAATCCTCAACATATATCAATCTATACCATAAACAAGTGCATCATGCCAACCTGGATAGGGAAATTCGGCCATACCTTTTTTTGGGTTTCCTTCATCTCCTTGTTGATACCTCCCATTACTGTCTAGTGTGATACTTACCTGCACACCATTCGGTCTGGTAAAAATTGCAGGAGAGCATGGGGAGGAACTGAGCATCCCAAAACCCTAATAAGAGAAGTTTTCTTTAATGAGTCAATCAACTAGTTTGCCTAGATTTCCCATGATCATGTTTGAAATCCAAGGAGGTGGGTGACCATATAGGGCTATATGAACATGCACCACTACATTGCTATATATTTTTTAAAAGAAATATTTGGCTTTTTCCTCCCATAACTTGGAATGGTAGAAGTGGATAGGCTCTGTATTGGTTGAGGTCCAGCTCCAACTCATCAATGGGAAAGGGGTCATGAAATATATAAAATCCATGACATACCCAAACATATATAAAGGGGTGGGATTCCACTTTGATTTCACCATTTTGTATTCAGTAATTTCTTTGGCCAAATTAGCCGACAACATTTTGGCCCAATTAAAAGTGTAGCCTTCGACCACCTCGTGCATGATAGATACCCATTCCACCGGGAAATGAGTGGGACTTTTCTTCCCAAACAATATACAGAGCATCATGGCTATGTAAATCATATGAACGTCCAACGACATTGTGGCATACACACCATGAGCGTCGGCCCTGAACTTCTCTGGGTGCCCCCACCAAGCCCTGAAGATATTGGGATAACTCTTTATATATTGTATTCACTCCTTTTGCTCAAACTCCAACATAAATGCAACATTGTAATTATATTTAGGATTGGGACATAGCTTATACATTACTTGGAGGTGTTCTGGTCAGAAAGAACCAATGACAACTTTCTGGTGGTTAGTGATGCTCCTGGTTTGGATGTTGATGTTCTCCAAGGACCATCTTATCATGTCATTATAGGACATGAGTCTCAGCCATGCAACTATCTTGTGTAGCTATGAATGAACTATATATATGAGTTTAGTTTCATGAGTATCGTCTTCTTCACCAAAATCTTCTGGACAATTTATGATCTCATGTTCCAGAACCTCGAACACTTGTGTCCAAGATTTCACTGTGTCTATGGCTCACGTCATGGTATTCGACAAAACATCCGCATTTGGATTTGAACCTTTGCCAGCCGCACCAGGCTTCTTCATCACTTTTCATGGTGCCATGATATCGAGAGAACAAAACTAGTTTACCTATTGTAGAGGAATTGTGTGAGATTCTCAATCAAATAAAACTTGCTACTTTGCGGAAGGTGGAAATGAATTCAAAATCAAAGTGTTTTAATTCACATCAGATGCATTGATTCTAGTATAGCTTCACTGAAGAAAAATTTATTAACTTTAATGGAAGAGTCTACCTAGAGATCCGCAATCCCCGTTTGAATCATTACCGTTAATTATTCATAAATTCCATTAATATTCGGTGGTTCGTGTTCAGGATTTTTAGATGAGACAGAGTGAGAATTTCCTGAATCGTGAATCTGCAAAGGTTAATCCCTGTATAATCACTTTTAAAAACTTAATTAATCATGTTTAAAAAGGTGTGTTAACTTCAAGTGTTTCAAGAGTTCGGACTTTGGGAAATTTAAATGTAGCTCGATAGGAAATCCTCGAAACCTAAAACTGCGAAGTGATTAATTATCCATTAATCGATTTTAAGTCTTAATTAATCATATTTATCTTTAAGTGTTTCGGAAATTCAGACTTCAGAGATTTTAGGATACGGTGAAGGGTAAACGTCTGAACCCTGAAGTGCGAAGTCATTAAGTATCCCTTGACCATGATTAAATTAATTAATTAAAGTTTAATACTTTGGTATTTTGGTGCTTCAGTGATTTGTGAATTAGTCCTTTGTTATATTTCCAAAGGGTCATATCTCGTAGTGATATGTCACAGATGATGTCATTCTAGATGACGTGTCGAGAAAAGGGAAGTGCCACATGTTACCTGATATCATATGAATCTTCAAACGAAAATGTGGGAAATGGGTGCCACGTGTCAGCTCAGGGAAGACTCAAAAGCTACACGTGTACTACGACTCATGTCTTTTTAAAGGTTTAGGAAAAGTGATGAATGAAAAATTTCGTGTTTTGGGGATTTTATTGTTAAGACCTATCGAAACACCTGAAGCGCAAATCTCCAGAAAAAACTTTAGTGATTTAATTCTTTAGCAAATAGGTGGCTCCAAAACTCCGGAGAAATTAGGATCATTTGATCAAATGGAAAAACTTCATCAATGGCAGGTGTTGTGAGTGGGAAATCCCCCTACGTACTAGAACTTAGGGTTTTATCATGGATGTAGAAAAGACCTAAAGATTCCTACTTTTTACCATAATCCCAGACCTAATCCCCATTATTCTTAAGCAAATACACAGTTAAGAATATCAAGTAAACATACCTTGTTTTCGGCGTTTGGTATCGATCCATCTTCACGCTTGGTCACTCTTTGACTACGACTCTCCTCCCAAGGCTGACCTGCATTCACAAAAGACACACAAAGAACTCCACATGCAGTTTATCTATGGATTAATGGGTTAGATATTTAATCAACATGTACGCAATAAACAATGAAAACCTCATATGGTGGGATGGGAAAAGTACTTCTTTATTATTAACTTCACTAAAGCAACTTACAATGATGAAGACGACCACTGCTCCACGAATCTGGTCCTGGGCTCCTCTTTTATTGTGCACCAACTGCTAACACACTTGCTTCTCTTCTTCATTGAAATCACAAAATGGTTGTAGAATCTTGGGCAAAGGGGAATACAAATTCGGGTAGAGTTTATTTACTATGATTTTCCTCCTTTCAAATGGGACCCCTACCCTTTATTTTATAGGCTAGAAGGAGCTAGGTATTTAGTCGAGTGACTGGACATGAATGGTCGAAAGGTTTAGTTAACTTACCCAAAACTGTGTGTTCCGTTGGCAAATTTCCATTTTTTGTGCTTTTGTAGGTACACGTGGATTGTAATGGGTCAGCTAGAGTGTACACGTAGGTTGTAGTGGAGCAGGGACTGTGGGATTTTAAAAAGGGTGTTATTAAGAAGAGTTGTTCAATACTGGCTTGGCGAAGAAGGCATATGAGATGGCTTGATGTCAGGTAAGCATGTCTAGTGCAAATTAGGGTTATAACAGATGCCCCCTAATGTGTGAGGTCAGAAGAGCATCTGATGGCTGAAATACATTATCAATCTTTATCAATGTACCAAACCAGTGAGCCGACCAAAATTCGGGAGGTGCCATTTGCAAAATAAAAATTGTCTCTCTGAGGCGGGCATACCCATGCTCAGAATGAAAATAAAATCATGGCTACCAATCAAATACATTGTAGATCCATGTCATATAACTATATAAAGTGTAGCCATGAGCAATACAGAGTGGATCTACATCTCAAAATAAAAAAGATATACATGTATAGTATCCATCTTCTAGAAGTTGATACGGCCTGATGGCTGGAGATGAGGTCTTCAGAGCTCAAGCATCAACTTCAAAATCTTCAAAACTCAGGTAGGAGTGTAATATGAGTGTACGACTGCACTACCCAGAGGACTTCGATGGCTTGTCGGTCATGGACTAGAGAATATTGATGATCAGACTAGAGGCTTCATTGATTTTGAACAAAGACTTGATTGGAATTTCGGGATGGCCGGGCACGAGGGCAAGAGACAAACTACAGAGGGAATGAATCAGGCTTAGCAAAAAATTCCCTTGGACAATAGCATGACAAATGATGATACTCGGGAAACATGGCATTGACATAAGTTCACGATGCAGGAGGCAATGCAAACTCTCCATATGTTTGGAAGAATAACCAAATCGAGGAGGACACAACTCTATGTAGCGAGAACAACTTCCTAAGGTCATATTAAATCCCAGGGCTTGACGAAAAAATTAAAGGATGTGCTTTGTCCAAGGGAGACTCATTGTGTTTCCAATAAAAAGAAAATACTTTTCCCTTCCTCTTTTTGGGGTATATTTGATTTTTTTGTCTTTTTCAATAATTTTGGAAAAAGAATAAAAGAATGCGACGTTACAAAGGAGGAACGAGTATCACAAACATACTAGTTCTAGGTGCAAGGACAAGACTGATGTTCAGAATAAGGACACTCTAAAAAATCCCTCCCGAGGCCAAAGGTGACAAGACGCAAAGGCAAAGTGCTACAGGGCTTGTGTATAAGGCATGCTTTAGATGGTTTAGTTGAGAGCAACATGGAGTTGGCATTAGGCCAAAGATACAGGTATGAAAATGTGATTAATAAGACACACAATGGTAACATCCTTCGATGTAATTTTAACGAGCCCAGATAAGGTAAGCTCTGCCAGTTTTTCATTTTTAGAGAGTCTGAAAAAGCATAAAAGAAGACTCCACTGGGGTACCTTTTTCGAAAATAGTCTATTCGGTTCAAAAAAGGGGTAAACTAGCACCGAAAAGACAACTATTCAAAATCATTTTAACGAGTGTGACAAAGACAAGATCACTCGGCAATATTTTCATTTTTAGGGAGTCTGAAAAGAGATTAATTATGGACTCCGTAAAGATTGTTCTTCTTGGCCATTTTAACAAGTGTGAAGAAACAAGGTCACTCGACGATCTTTTCATTTTTAGGGAGTCTGAAAAGAGATTAACTATCCCTTTAATCCCTCAAGCCCGAAAAAGGAGTAAAATTATACCTGAGGATACTCTTCTAGGGAACAAAAGCTCCTAGAGTATACCTTTGTTTGTACAGTTAACCATCTGGACCGAAAAATCGGTAAACTACCGCCAGACAGATGTGACTTCAAATTTCAGTTTAACGAGCGTGAAAGACAACAAGATTTCTCAGAAATATTTTCATTTTTAGAGGGTCTGAATGTTGGATTATTGAGAGTGGGGGGTGAATCAGTAATAATGTAATTATAATCCTTTTTCTTCAAATGTTATATCAATGTAGAATTATTATCCAATAATGAGCAATAATAAATAAACAATCACACACATACACAGTACATTAGTATTTTACATGGAAACCCAAATCGGGAGAAAACCACGAAATGCTTTTTCTTATATGTCTTGAAGAATTACATTCATTGGAAGCACCAACTTCCTTTGTTTTCCAGCTGCAACTGGAAGGAGGCTCCAACCCCCTAGTTTCTCAGGCTACAACCTGAGGGAAGCTCCAACTCCCCAAATCTCTGGTTACAACCAGAAGGAGTCTACAACCCCTAATGTTCTCCAGCTACAACCAGAAGGTGGCTACAACCACCTGTCCTTGCCCCGTCCTGCCACCCTGAAGTAGAAGTAGAATGATGGAACCACTGTCACACTATTACTGTGAGATATACCACTGTAAACCTGTACCAATAAATCTGAACCATGCATCAACCTGTACCTCCACCTGTAATCAACCTGTACCACAAACAAGTGCATCAACCATGCACCAACCTGTAATCAACATGTACCATAAACAAGTGCATCAACCATGCACCAACCTGTAATCAACCTGTACC
>ML782020.1:385335-404566 GCA_009831015.1 Picea engelmannii | reverse complement strand
CCATTAAAATTATTATTGAAATAATTTATTTTGTATTCACTTTGAATTATAATACACTCATCACTTCACTTTATTATTTACCTTTTAAAATATCTTAAACCACTTTGATTACTTTGACCTTTTGGGGCTTCTAGATGACATATAAGGGTCCTCCAACTTCATAAGGCCGTAACTCTCAAACCGTGAGGAGTTATGTGACGTTCTACATACCACTAGAAATGGCATGACATGTACTATCCATATAGAATAGTATTATCTGAAAATATATCATAACTCATACCATTACCCATCAAACAAACTTGGGTCCATTACCCAAACCCAGGGTCTCCAACTTCTCATGGCCATAACTCTCTAACCGTGAGGAATTATGTGACGTTCCACATACCACCAGAAATGACATGATAAGAACTATCCATCTAGGATATTTTCCCTAAAAAATTCACTTTCCTTCATCTCATTATTCCACAATTAAGAATGGGTTCTCTTACTCCACAAAGCGTCTTCCCGTGAGGGCTTTCACCATAAGGGGACCACTATGGAGTTCATCCATATTTACTTCTTATAAACCATCAAAAAACAATAATGAGTCATATTTACATCAAACACTATTGGGTCCATTACCCAAACCTTTGTGCTACGGGTCTTTCTTCAAGGGTTGACATCAATGACAACCAACCTTAATCAACACTGAAAAGGGCTTAAAACAAGACCTGTGGCGGCTACGACTCATGTATGAAACTAGTTTAGGTAGAGACCGCTTCTAGGCTCATACCAAGAGTCTCTTCGATAGTCAACTTGGAAAGTCTCCCAAAAGGGAAGAAGACACAACCCATAGTGTAAGTCCTCCCGCGGTATAGAAACCATAGTCATGGCTTCAAGGATAGCCTCATCTGAAGGCAATTCAAAATCAAGGAAATTCACGTAAACGAGGGTCGACAGTCCCAAAGGGTGATGTAAACTGACCATACTCCATATGATGATGGAGGTTCTGGCTAGGACTGGCAGAGTCTATCAACGAAGAGTCACAAGCACGAGGGCTTGAGGATCTACAAACACTGAGATCAGACTCAGAAGGATACTCAAGCCTACTTGGACCAAGAGAGGGAAGCAAGGGTTCCCATGCCCCCATTGGATAAACCAATGGCTCAATTTCTAAGACCAAGTCTCGAGAGGGAAAAAATTATTACATAGGTTCCTTCTCATAATAAATTGAACACCGAGGATAAGACGCCACATAATTAACCCGTGGCGGGGTGGAGTCTACACAAACACTAGGAACATATAAAGGGGCAGCTTGAACTAACACTGAATTAGGATGGTGATTATCAGATGTCAACTAGTCAATAGTGACAATGATTCCATTTTGAGGGAAATGCATCACTCGAAAGAGCATAGATACCATAGCGTTCATAACATATACATAATCACGCCCAAGAAGCTTATTGAAATCTTACAGGCCTTACACCACTATAACATCAACAAGGATAGTTTTCCCACCTAACAAGATAGGCAACTGAGGAAGAACCCCTAAACAATCACTAGGACGTCTGTCAAAAGCCAACAACTCATGCGAAGTAGACACAATCTTGGGAGATCCCAAGACTTTCCAAACTGAGGAAGATAAAAAACTTGCGGAGGCTCCTTCATCCACAATACATCGATAAATGTTTTTTGAACTAACTTCAACCCTTATTTGAAAAGGCGCAGAAGAAGGAAGACGAGGCTCAACAAGATCATTCCAATCAAAGGAAACCATCCTAGGGCTTGGAGGGGGTGTGCTCGGAACGAGCGGAATGCCCCTTTGTTCTGAAGGTAATGAACTAGAAATGCTAAAAATATAGTCAGTAGACACATCACTCCCCAAAAGAAGAGTGGGATCATCTGATGAATGCATCGGCATGACCACTTTTGCAACCAATGGATGAATAGGCTACGGGACTACATGGTCTAAAGGTACCTTACCCCCCAGAAGAGGAGTGGGATCAACCGATGACTGCATCGGCATGACCACTTTTGCAACCAATGGTTGAATAGGATGTGAGACTACATGGTCTAAAGGTACCTCACCCCCCAGAAGAGGAGTGGGATCAGCTGATGACTGCATTGGCATGACCACGTTTGCAACCAATGGCTGAATAGGCTACGTGACTACATGGTCTAAAGGCACCTCACCCCCAAAAGGAGGAGTGGGATCAGTCGATGACTGCATCGACATGACCACTTTCTCAACCAATGGCTGAATAGGATGAGAGACTACATGGTCTAAAGGCACCTCACCCGCCAAAAGAGGTGTGGGATCAGTCAATGACTGTATCGACATCACCACTTTCTCAACCAATGGTTGAATAGGCTGCGAGGAAACCTCATAAGACTCAAAATTAGAAGAGCTTGCAGACAGGGACCACAATCTTCGTACCTCTGGAAGGCCAGGGCACAAATGAGTAAGGTGATATCCCTTGCAAAGATCACAAGGGAACTTAGGCTTACGTCCTATTTGTCTAGGTTTCTCAACAAAATCAATGCCCCCAACATGACTGGCAGTGGTTGGTTGCACATATCCAACATGAATTGCAGAGGTTGGTGATGGGTCGATAACATGACTCACAGAGGCTATAGACCTATTGTCAGTATGACTAGCAGGGACTGGACTTTTCCCCCCAGCATGACTTGCAGAGGGTGGGTGCTTGCCCCTAGCGTAACTTGCAGAGGCTGGGTACTTCCCCCCAGCATAACTTGCAGAGGTTGGGTGCTGGTATTCAACGTGACTTGCAGAGGTTGTCAACCTATCTCCAACATGACTCGCAGAGGTTGGTTATTTCTTCTTCCTATTCTTCCTCTTTCTATTTCGTTTAGAATTCCCGTTACTAGTAACTGTACTTTCATGAGAGGTGGGAGAAGGAGGACGAGAAGAATTTGCTGATGAAGAAACATCAATAGGGTGCCCATGACTTAAGGTGCTTAACTTAGAAGCATCAAGAGCATTCAAGACATTTGGAATGGTACCCAACCAAACCGGTAATCCCACATTCAACCCAGGAATGTACAAAGTGGCCATCAAAGGGACACCAACATTTCCAAAGAAAGGAAAATCAGAAGAATCCCCTTGTGGGATCATTCAAATCTGTAAAAGTCTCACACACTGACTCTGAATAACTAGTGTTGTCAAAACAATCCCTATAAAGAGGCGGCTCCACATTTCTAAGCAGAAGACTGAAAAGTCATCTCAACCAACGGAGTGGGTGGTCTACCACCCTAGGTCAGAGACCCAAAGCCATGAATGACTAACTCACTATGGAAAACTAGGGAGCACAGAGCACACAGTAAAGGTTCCTACAGGCAAATCAAGCAAATGACTAACTAGTTGGAAGAACAATTACACCAACCAACACTAGAGCAACTTACTGGTGCAAGTGAAACTCAAATACGGAAGCACCCTACGAGTATACTCTGCAAAGTGTGGCCTGATGTCTACCCTAGGTACTATGGTATACCCCCATGGTCACCTGTGTATGTCCCTAAAATAAAGGAAACTAGGTTGCAAGCTCATGAACAATCACCAGGCGGGTACAGTCGACAATTGGGTGGACCGCAATGAGCAGGGTATCAAGCCCGAAACCTATCAAGGGTATCGAAAGAAAGTGTTATGAAATATGACTGAGGACCTCGAATGGGTTTGAGACCCACGAAGCTCTCTGGCAAATGAGATCAACGGAATCCCAAGACAAGTCCTCTATATGCGTTCCCCACTACACTTGGTCCGGCTTTGGAGGGGTTATCTATGCTACCTTTCCGACGCAACCTCATGTTTAGCCCCTATGTTAGAGGGGGGTCCCGGATAATTTCCACATTACTAGACTTCTACACTCCTTAGCACAGACTCGTATGTTTTTTTTTATATCCTTAAAGAGTTTCCTCTCCAACCTAATTCAAGGCCCTAACCCTAAACTAGTTGATGTACCCTACAAACATAAAAGTATAGTTATTTTTAATTAGCATTCTTTTTAAGGCTTGATTTACTCAAAAGGTGTGGTAGTGAAACTAATGTTTTTAAGTCTCTTGCAGAAAAAATAAATGATAAGAACACTAGCAAAGAAGGATTAGCTTTCTTATTTTTCTTTTGAAATGCTTTTAAGATGAGAAGAAAACACAACACTATGCTAATTTCTTTTTCTTTTTCAAATAACAATGCAAGGCAAATGCCAAGAAAGAAAGAGAACTAACAAGCTATTTTTTTTATATATTTTCTTCCAATCAAAGAAGAAGTAACAAAATATTCTAAAAGAAACTGATGAATGCACGATTCATGCCCCCCGGCCATGAGGGGGATTTTTTTTTTTAAATGCAACTCATTTTTCTCAAAATTTCAAGCTGAAAATAAGTTTAAAAAGCTAAGAAATAGAAGAAATCTTTTAATGAAAAAGCAAGCTATGTTGGAGTCCAACCTAGGCTAAAAATGCTATGACAGAGACTATAATTAGACAAGAAAATCCTTGAAAAAATGACTCTTGACTGAAAAGAGGATGGCTGCCTCTTCAAAAACATTTCTAGACAGACACACGATTGTCACTTCATTAGCCAGCATATGCACGCGGGTTGTCCAAGGGCAGGGCACATATGCACGCATGTAGGCCCACTACAGGTTGTGTGTGCCTCTATTTCTCCTCAAAAAATAAATACAAGCAGCTAAGATCAGGCAGGGAGTACTGGTATTGAAAACCAGAACCCCTTAAAGGTACAAAAAAAAACTTACTTTGACGTAAAGAGGCAAGAAAAATATAGAAAAGAAAAGCTAATCTTGAATTTTTTACCTGACTATTGACTATTTAATCAGAGACCTAGTAGGACCTAGAAGACCCCTGAAAAGGATCACTTCTGTAGGGGAGAGGATGATTGTCTCTTCCTAAAAAGGATTTTTTCGATTCTCAGACACACATCTAGCACTTCATCAACATGCGTACATCTACGAGATGACTAAAGGTAGGTGTTGTTTGTGGAGCATGATTATCTTCCTGATGCAGAGGTCCTTTACTTTCAGCCGTGTCTATACCCCATGAAGTATTTACACCCCAGAAGTATGTACACTCTTCCACGCGGGGGAGTGCAGAGGGGGGGTACCCCCTCTGCGGGGTCCATCCCCCTAGCTGGGGGGTTTGGGGGCAGCATCCCCCGATGGGGGTTCGGGGGCGAAGCCCCTGAAGCAAAAATTGCCTTGTAAAAGTATATTGTAATTTCATTGTAAATCTAGACCGTTCATTATAAGGTCGCAGATCTAACGGTAGAGATTATGTTAGGGTTTTTTGCCCTAGAAGGCAACCCTCTTTTATGAGGGAAATGTATTACGGCTATGGATGATGGTGAATATTGTATTCTGAGAGAGGAGACTGTGAGAGAAAGAAGAGGAAGTTACAGTGAGTTTTGCTGTAGGTTGTATCCCTTCATTTGTTGGATAATAATAAAGGAAGGACCTGGCAATTTCTCTGGTGGACATAGCCCACACTGGGTGAACCACGTAAATCCGTGTCTCTCTTGTATTGTGTGTCTTCTGTGTTTTGTTTCTGCATTTGTTTTATTTTATTGCTCCGTGGTCCTGTTTTTCTAATAGTAGGGCACGTGCATACACGGGCTGTCCCTCTATAGGGTGCGTATGCATCTTAATACTCTCAAAAAAAGAAAATAAATAGTATGGTAAGTAGAGCGGGAAAGACTGGTATTGAGAACCAGAACCCCTGAACACTCAGTCTTCTTGCAGAAACTAAAAAAAGGCAGTAAAACCAATAAAAATTACCCAATAAAAAATCCCTAAAGAACCCTAGAGACTCCCCAGTATGGTCGCCAATTCTATTGTGAGTGGGAAATCCCCCTACAGACTAGCACTTAGGGTTTTATAATGCATGCAGAAAAGACCTAAAGATTCCTACTTTTTACCATCATCCCAGACCTAATCCCCATTATTCTTAAGCAAATACATAGTTAAGAAGATCAAGTGAACACACCTTATTTCCGGCATTTGGTATCGATCCCTCTTCACACTTGGTCGCTCTTTGACTGCAACTCTCCTCCCAAGGCTGACCTGCATTCACAAAAGACAAACAAAGAACTCCACATGCATTTGATCTACGGATTAATGGGTTAGAGATCTAATCAACATGTATGAAATAAACAATGAAAACCTCATATGGTGGGACGGGAAAAGTACTTCTTTATTATTAACTTCACTAAAGAAACTTACAATGATGAAGACGGTCGCTGCTCCAAAAATCTGGTCCTGGGCTCCTCTTTTACTGTGCACCACCTACTAACACACTTGCTTCTCTTCTTCATTGAAATCACAAAATGGTTGCAGAATCTTGGGCAAAAGGAAATATGAATTCGGGTAGAGTTTCTTTACTATGATTTCCCTCCTTTCAAATGGGACCCCTACCCCTTCTTTTATAGGCTAGAAGGAGCTAGGTATTTAGTCGAGTGACTGGCCATGCATGGTTGAAAGGTTTAGTTAACCTACCCAAAATTGTGTGTTCCATCGGCAACTTTCCATTTTTCGTGCTTTTGTAGGTACACGCTGGTTGTAATGGGTCAGCTAGAGTGTACACGCAGGCTGTAGTGGAGCAGGGCACATGGGCCTTTAAAAAGGGTGTTTTTAAGAAGAATTGTTCAGTACTGGCTTGGCAAAGAAGGAATATGAGATGGTCTAATGTCAGGTAAGAATGTTTGGTGCAAATTAGGGTTATAATAGCAGGTATCACGTGCGCCTTATTATTAATTAACCAAAAATGAATTTGATTTAAAATTCGAAAGTCATTTTATAAGTTACCATTTTGGGAAAGATTATATTTTCATGAAGTGGAGAATGTAAAGCTCAAACGTTTAGGATTATATGTGTTCCAACATAGTCTCGATCCGGGGATCGTGTATCCCTATGAGATGTGGAAGAATAGTAGACCAAGTGCCTTTATTGGGTAAATGGAGTCATTATTGCATTTCTCGGAAACACCTTTAGGGATTAATCATACTGAGAAAAATTGAACTTCAACTGAACCTCATAAAAACTTCAAAAAACACCTAATCCTTGATCTCAAGTTAGGCTATTTAAAATTTCCCTTTCCCAAAATTGAGTTTGGATTTGCTTAAGATAATCAAAATAACTTTAGCCGAAATATCAGATTTTGATCGATTTCGTTCGCATCAAGGTTAAGTATATGTAACATATTATTTAGGGGATCCCTCGTTGGTTCAGAATGTAAATATTACTAAAAAAATAATTAGATGTCAGATTATGTCATGTAGATATGTATGACAGCCATACAGAGATCATAGACAATGCTTCACTGCCAGAGAGCATGTTCAATACCCCGGTGAAGTTATCTACTTCTCCCATTGAATTTCCTTTCACCACTTCAATTAGTACTTTTGCATTTTCCTGAGACGAGGGCAATCATTTTATGAATTTCCTTTCATCATCTCTTCTTGGACAAAATGGGGGCAATCGAATTTCGAATTTCCTTTTACCGTTTGTCTTGGACTAGATGGGGGCAATTAGATTGTGAATTTCCTTTCACCATATGTCTTATATTTTTATATTTTTAAGTGGGAGAAATAAATCTGTATGTATCATACAAGGGATGATATCTGCTTAAAATTTTTAAAAGAAAGGTCTGCCATAATTTTTAAATATACTCTGAAACTAATTTTCTTCCAATCTTCAATACACCTTCGCCTATGGGGAAGATTTTATAGGGGTTTTAAATTTCAGGGATCAACCTTGAGAGAATTACTCAGTTTAAAACCAGATAGAAGAGGTAAAGTTATCAGGATTAGCCTAAACATACTTTCTTTCAGTTAAAATGAAAAGGACATAGAGATCTTCGCCTAATCTTATTTTGAAGATATGTTTTTAAGTTTTCAAAGTCAAGGTGAAGTCTGTTCTTTCTATGAAGACCAAGGAAAGGTAGTGAGAATCATAAGAAAATAAAGCTCGGGGATGGGAAGAATAAAACACAACAAAGATTGAGAGGGTTTGATGAAAAATAAAGTCATTCCCACACAAGATTTTTTATTGATTCTCGAACTTCTTTCAAGCCCTTTTTTATTCTTATTTTCTTTTTCTTTTCTTTTATTTCCATTGTTTTCATTTTTTTTTTAATTTAGAGAAGACTTCATAATTAAGCTATAATTTCATACTTCTTTGATCTTTGGTCAAGTGACAATATCTATCTGAGTGAAACCTCCTTTACATTTAGTAAGATTTCTTTGAAATTTTAGCTTGAACCAACGGAATAGGAGTTCATGCCTCAAATTTCCTTTGTATTTTCAATCAAGTAAATCATTAATTTATCACCTGTTTTGAGAGAAAGCGAATGTTTTGAAAACTGAGTGTTGGATTCTGACATCTTTATCTCTCAACCGACAGTAGGTATTCTGCATGGGAACAAACATGAGAAATGTCAGAAACTTCTGCGAAAATAGAAATGATATGTGGTACATGTTTTTATATTTATGTTTTGATGATATCAAGTAAACCTGGTTTATTTATAGTGAAGGTAAAATTTTGGATAATTTACAAAAGAAGAATTAAATTGCAAACCGAAACTATTATATACAATGGAAATATGGAATATGATTATTGCATAAAACATTTTAGGTAACGCCCATTGATAGTAGCGTCAAGAATTTTTCCGTCGAGGTTCTCCAGTAAGAAGGAATTTTTCCCTTCAGTAGTTGTAATCCTGAATGGTCTGAACCAGAGATGGTGGAACTTGCCATGTTTCCCTGCATATTCTTTTCTAGCATCCCACTTTAAAACTAGATATCTAGGAAGAAACTCCCTGTCTTTATCTTTTTTATCGAAAAGGGCCTTCATATTATCTTGGTACTTATGAAGTTTGTCATCTTCTTTGGCCCTATTTTATTGGACTTCAATTATTTGATTTATCCTTCTTGTAACGTCATTTGGCTCTTCATTTTCATCTTGATAGAGCTTTATCATAGGAAGAGCGAGATTGATAGGAAGGATGACATTCGTACCATAAACCATTTGAAAAGGGGACATACCTATTGATTTCTTGGTGCTAATTTGATTCTCCCATAAGGCATAATACAAGTGAACATGCCAAGCCTTCTTATTTTATGTCAACACTTTTTTTATTATGGTCATCAGAATCTTGTTGGATGATTTGACCAACCCATTCCCTTGAGGATAATAGGCTTTAGAATGGCCTTGCACAATGTTGTATTTTTTCTAGAAATTGACCATCGCCATAGATTTGAAAGCTTGGGTGTTGTCAGTGACTATTTTTCGAGGACAACCAAATATCGATAGGATGTTCTCTTCCAAGAAGTTTATTACCACTGAATCCATAGCATTCTGAGTTGGAATGGCTTCAACCCACTTCGTGAAGTAATCGGTAGCGGTTAAAATCCATTTATGTTGGGTGCTTGATTGCGGATGGATTTCTTCAATGAAATATAGACCCCATTTTTGAAAGGGAGCTTCTGTTTTGACCGAGACTAAAGGTAGTGCAGGTAGCGTTTGCTTACCAGAGAAAATTTGGCAAGATTTGCAGGCTTTGACCTTGGCATTCACATCAGTAAATAATTTTGGCCAATAATACCCAACTCTTAAAATCTTGTAGGTTGTTTCCCTCCAGGCGTGGTGTCCTCCACACACCCCTTCATGAAATTCATTTATGACGCCTTCTGTTTTAGATTCTATTAAGAAACTTAACAAGAATCCTAGAGGATTCTTCTAGTACATCTGGCCATCAATAATACAATATTTAATTGTGTTCACCTTCAAAGTTCTTGCCTTGGATGGAGTCATGTCATTTGGGCACTTAAGGGTAAGGAGATATGAAAACATATCGCAATAACAAATAAAGGAATAAAATTTATCTTTAATCTGAATTATAGGTGTTTGATCATCAAGCGCCTCTATATCCCGAAGATATCCATGTGATTCTAGGTGATTTATCTCGAGTGCTGTAAAATTTGATTCAACTAACAGTTTCGCCAGGCTTTGACCTTTGACTAGTTTGGTCAGTTTTACTTCTAGATCAAACTCCTGAATTTTTGCTAACCATAGGCCTCTCTTCCCGTCACTGTCCGATTGAGCCAATATGTCCTTGACAACTCTTGTTGGTATGTAAGCGGTTATTTTGGAATGAAACACATATGTCCTGAAAGATTTGAGGGCTTTCACCATTGCGTACACTTTTTTTTCAAGTATATCATACTTTAATTCTGCATATCTAGGACTCTTATTGAAAAAAGATATCGGTTCCTTGAAGCCTTCGTCGTTATTTTGTAGGAGCACTGCTGCAAAAGTATGTTCCAATGCAAACAAAAAGATCAGGAATTCCTTTGTATAGTCTGGACTGGCTAAAACTAGTGCCTCTCCTATATCCTTCTTGACTCACTCGAATGATGCTTTAGCTTTAGTGGTCCATTTCACTTCGCTATCTTTCTTCAACATATCTATAATCATTTTAATTATTTCATCAAAATTGGGAATGAATCTTCTCAAAAAGTTTATCTTTCCTAAAAAGGATTGAATTTCTTTTCTGTTCCTAGGAATATTAATTGTGTCTATAGCCTCAAATCGTTTCGAGTCGACCTTGATTCCTTCTTTTGATAATATATGACCCAAAAGCTTACCTTCCTACATAACGAAGCATGATTTCTTAGGATTAAAAGACAAACCAAACTTTCTGCATTTTTCGAAGGTCTGCTTGAGGTGCAACAGATGTTCTGCATCAGAGTTAGAAAAAACCGTCAAATCATCAAGATAAATAACGAAGAACTTATCTCTTTCTCCGACGAACATAATGTCCATCGCTCTCTGGAAAGTATCCCCTGCATTCATCAAACCAAATGGCATTTTATCGAACATAAAATTTCCCCACGGAGTGGTAAATGCATTATTTTCTATGTCGTCTTCATGGAAAGCGATTTGATTGTATCCAGAAAAAACATCAATCATGGACATTCTGTTAGCTCCAACTAATTTTTCTAGAACATGATCCATTTTTTATAGTGGGTAGTTGTCTTTGAGGGATGACTAATTTAAGTTTTTGAAATCTAAACAGAGCCTTATTTTGCCATTTTTCTTCCTGACGGGTACAAAATTTTCTATCGATTCAGAATATCTGAGTGGAACAATAATCTTCGCATCGAGAAGTTTCTTGACTTCTTTTTCTATCACTATAAGCAGGAGGATTGAATTTATTTTTCTGAGTTTCTGCCTCAAAGGTTTGATACCATGTTTCAAAGGAATATTGTGTTCAATAAGAGAGGTATCATAAGTTTTCAGATCATCATAGGACCACACAAATATGTCTTTGTATTTATTAAGCAACTCAGCCTACTTATTCTTCATTTGGGCTAGCAAGTATTTAGATATCTTGACCAATTTAGGATATTCTTTAGTTCCTATTTTACAATCTTTTACTTCTTAAAGCTGAGGTCGTAAGGTAGAATTTAAGGGTATGTCATATTGGTAAAAAAACCTCTCTAAGGGGATTAGACCTCTAGGAATCTAGTTGTTCTTAAGCACAAGCATGTGGTTGTTTGCAATCTTATCCTGGAATTTTTCGGGGTCTTCACCTTCTTGCATAATCCAAGTGGGATCATTCTGGTTTTCCTGATCTATGTGAGTTTTGGAAAACTCATGAATAATCTCCAAGAACTGTTTAATTTGTTCGTCATCTTTGAACACTTTCCAATGTTGAACGTTGTTTGGGATCGACGGTATGTGTCGCATCACGATGTGATATTTCAGTTTTAGAACAATAGGTGGTACAAAGATCGCAACATCTTTGGCTAAATAATCGGCCTGCTGATTTTCCATCTTGGGAATGGAGTGAATGTTAAAGGATGAGAAGAAATTCTCTATCAAATCCCAGGCACAATTTCTGTATGATATCAGCCTTGGATGCTTGGATTTATACTATTGTGTTACTTGTTTTACAATAAGCTCTGCATCACCATAAACTATTATATGTTCAATTTTTAACTTTCTAGCAACTTCTAATCCTAAGACTAGAGCTTCATATTCACATACATTATTCGTATAATCAATGTCCCACTGTAATCTATATGATAAGGGAATAACATAATCATCTCCCAGTGCTACAAATAACACTCCAGCCCCTGCTCCTTCGTAGGACGAAATGCCATCAAAAAACATTTTCTACATTCATTCTCAACTATTTACATTTTTCTTTGTATTTTCTATTTTTTGTTTTCTTCTTCTGAACATTCTTCAAAATTGTCATCTATAGATAATATACAATTTCCGAAGTCTCGATCAACAACATAGACTGGGTAATTATTTGTATTTTGAGGGTCTCTTACTGTATACGCCAGTGTAGTTTCTCTATACAGTCATGTGAAGTGTCCACTGAAAATTGGGATCGTGGCATAAGTCATGTCCAATTAAAGTCATCCTGCTAATTTTGTTCCTCAATACCTAGATAGAAGCATACCGTACTTGGCAGGGACGTCAGCAATGAGTACATCCATAAGGATAATTTTTACAAGGATGTGTGCAATATTTACTACCAAATATTTGATCATGCCTAGACACTTAACTTTTTTGGAATCAAACGAATACAAGTCTTGATAAGGTCTAGTAATTTTGAGTCCCAATTTCTCCATGATAATTTTAGGCATTAAATTATGAGAGGCTCCAGAATCTAACATGTAGTTGTGGAGTAAATGGTCATGCATAGTTAGTGTAATATAAAATGGGGAAACATAATACTTGGTGTTTTCGATGTGTGGACCAAACATGATCATAGGTCTTTCATCTTGTAGATTAATAACATCTGCATGACATTCGTCATCAATTTTTTTTTATCATTTTAGCTATTTTCTTTCTATAAATTGGATTTTTTGCAAGCTTAACCAGAGGCATGGGGATTTTAATTTTATTAAGTTCGTTTTATAAACTAAAACCTTTGATTGTTTTTTCGATTCCTTTGGTTGGAACTTTTGCTTCTGTATTTTCCGTTTTTTTAGTTTGTGTTTCTTTTGTTTCAACTGGTTTTGTCTGGGAAGCTTGTGTTTCAATTGGTGTTTTAGTAATTGTTGTCTCATTTGTTTTACTTTGTGACAAAATATTTTTCGGTGGATCATTCGTAGAATTTTTCTCTATGGGCCTTAAATTATAATTTTGTTGGAGTTCGGCCATTATTGATTAGGTGAGTCCTTGATAGGTAGAGTCTACTAGATTATTAATGCTTTATTCATTATTAAATGGGGATTCTAGATCTAAATATTTTTCATAATCCTGTTTGGTTAAGTGTGGCTCAAGATCGTCGTCGCTAAGGTTGTTCATGTCTTCTTCTAACTCCTCATAATTTTGCATATCATCCCTCTACAGAAAATTTTCAGTTTTAAACGGGGCTTGGATCTTTTGATCTTGATTTTTTGTTTGTCTCTGTTGCATCTAGGGGTTAGGGTTTCTCTTGAATTGATTCCTAGCGTAATTATCAAGTTTGTATTGATCTAGCTCCATTCTGGATATTTTGTTTGATAAATATTTGATTATCTTGGCCATATCATCCATATTTTATTCTGCGGATTTGCCATATCCAGAGGGTCCTTCTTGTTCTTTGAAACATATAGGTTCTCTAATTCCAATCTCAACTTTGGTTTTTAATTTCTCGGATGCCATCATATTAGATTCGATTTCTATGGCATCATCTTGCATTCCTTCTAGAGTGGCAGATCTTGTTTCTTTTAACAAGAGGGCAAAGTCGGGTCCAAAAGCTCCTACAAAAGTTACCTTTGTAGCAGGTTGAGAGGGTTTGACCTTAGCTGGGATTTTATTTTACATTTTGTTGAACCTTTGAGTAAATTCAAGAACTGATTCATAATTCATTTTTCTTAAAGCCCCGAATTTAGTCAAATAATAGAGATGGTCCTTCTTCTCCCCCCACTGTCTTATGAAGGCATTTTCTAGATCATCATATGACCATATGGAACCTACCGGGAGCCCTCAGAACCAGGTTCTCACTTTTCCTTTAAAGGATTGTACTAACAACCTTGAGAAAACATCTTCGTGTTCGATGCCAAGAATGTTAGAAAACTAATAAAAAACGTCTATGTGATTGGTTGTGGTTAAATCTCCTTCCCCCATAAATTTTGGTAGTTTTTTCATATAATTTTTGGGAAAATCATGAAGGACAACAGGGAGGACCAAGGGAATGTATCTAGAAGCTACCTTGGCAAAGACTTTAAGGGATGTATTTTTTCCTTTCCCTTGTGCACCTGCTCCTCCGCCTCTAGCGCCACCACCTCTGGCAGCAGCCATTGGAAGTTCAGGAGATGAACTTTGGGGGCTAAATAAGGGATTTTCAAAAAATTTGAGGAACTGAAGTGGTGACCTTTCGACCACTTTAGTATGTGGTGAAGAGAAATCGAGAAAAATACCTCAAGGAGATGAAATCTCTATACAATGGGGGAAAAGGGAAATGTGGGTTGGTTTCTTCAAACTTACAAGATGTATATACAGGAGAACCAATAGGGGATGAGTCGGGGTATAAAATATATTTTTCGAAGCTCTGGGAAACTGGAACTTTCCCTTCGGGGAAGGATATAATCGGTAGGATATCAATAACGACGGGTATCGAAAGGGATATTTTGTTCTTTCTGGTAAAAGTATTGGTCACATCAATCTCATTTTTTATCTCGGGAACCCTTACCTTCGGAGCTTCGATTTTAACTTCGGGCTCACTAGTTAATGCCTCTGCGAAAGGGGTTTGCCTAAAGCTTTCTTTATGGGTTAGCTCTTCAGTATGAACCTTAGCATTAACTTGTGTAATTTTGGGTTGATAAACTTTACCTGTTGATGTCGTAGTTTGTTTGAGGTATCCCTTTGGTTTTAATAGTTTTTCGGGATATGGCATTGGTGTGGACTGCTTATCGTCTAGATTTTTTCTGGTGTTATTTCGACTGAATGCCAGTTTTATCTACGGTGTAGTCACCAAGTGAAAAAATAAAAATAATCCTTACTTATGTATTCAATTTTTGTTCACCATCAAAGATAGAAATTTACCTTGTCGTTTTCCCAGGGAAAAATAACTTCGTTTCTTCGTTCCCGGCAATGGCGCCAAAGAGATGTTGTTCCTAAGATTGAGCTTAAGTCTCAAAGAGTAATTTCAGGAATCATGAATGTTTGAATAGAATGTTTTAAATAGTTCTTTTTATACCTTTAGTTATATAAGAAAGTATCCTTAAATGAAATTAATAATAGGATAGTACAGAGGCCGTATTTCGTTGTATGAGTCACAATTTTAATATCAAATGATGTGGGGGAAACTTACAAAATTGTTAAACAAAGAAAGGCATCAATTACTGAAGAGTCTCACCTTTTTGCAGTAGAATAAAAGTGGAGAGTGCACCCTTGAACAAGATATAAAATGTGGTAATTTGTGTAGCTTGTAGGTCTTGTATTACTTACAGTAATTACAGAGGAAAAACTGCTTACTTAACGAATTGTTGATATAATGTGATTACAGTTGTAGTGATAATAAATTGCAATCAATCGCCTATCAAGGAATTACATAAATAAATATGGAGATATGGAAATATAAGAGAAACTCATAACTCAAAATGAACCAAAATTGGAATCTATGTCTGCACTTGTATTAATACTCAAAAAAGGAGAGTTTTCTTTATTACATCTGGCAAGAAGCAGCCTTGAATAGATATTAAATATATGTATTTATAAAAAATCTTTCACAACTCAAAATGGTTGGACTTCTTACAATGTTTAATTAAAATAGCATAATTTGAAAATAAGATAG
Organism: Picea engelmannii; assembly: GCA_009831015.1. NCBI lineage: Eukaryota > Viridiplantae > Streptophyta > Pinopsida > Pinales > Pinaceae > Picea > Picea engelmannii. The sequence continues at coordinate 388,760 of ML782020.1, read as the reverse complement.
CAGTGCATAAAATCCGATGAGCTTTGCTGGCATTTTCTTCTGTCTCTTCACCTGCTGAAAAAACATTTATTTTCCTCATTCCTTTAGGATGGACACATCTTTCGTATGGTCTTCTTAATAATTTGACATAATCTCTTAGTTGTTGTAGATTTTTTTCCATCTATCCCTCCATCTATGTTTAGTAATGCAATGACACATTCTTCCTTTCTCCCCATTGCACTTGTTTTTCCATTTTCAATGCATTGGTTGCATCTATTTAAAAATTCCACCACCAACCTTGATGTCTCAATTGTTTCATTCACCTCAAAAGTGTGTAATTTCCTTTCTACTTGAGGTAGCTTCCCTTGGATTCTTTTCACCTCCTAAACTATGGCCTGGGACTGTGAACTTGGGTTCACTAGCCATTTATTAATATTAAGAAGATCGATCTGACTCATTTCCTGGATGGCTGCCATAGTTTCTTCCTTGTTCTTTCTATAATTATGCTGGTTCATTTCAATATCGATTTTTGTCAGGGTCTCCATGATACTGCTTCCCTCAAAATCAATCATTCTCTTGTATAATTATTATAGTGCTTCTTGAAAAGCATCATTTATTTCCCTGGATAATTTCTTGCTCTCTGCCAAATTCGTTTCCCCCACCTTCAGGGCCATATCACCTCTTATTTGTTCAAAAGGGGAAATTCGAGTAAGATCAAGGACATTATATTTGTGTGCCAATATGATGGATTCTTGAAACTTATCTCAGGCTGAGCAATCTTCTCCTTCCTTAATATAGATATCCTTCAAAGCAAGGTCTACTGCTTGGTAGCACTTCTGGATGTCATCAACCTTCATAAAAAAATCTTGTTGGGCCATTTCCACTTTTTCATTTATTTCAAGTGATTGAGTCTGAAAGGCTGAGATATCTACTGATGTAAATTTAGTTAGGTATAACCTAGATTGCAATTGACTTATTAACGCATCGCGTTGAGTGACCAATCCTTTGTAGGCCTGTGAATTTAAATGGAGCTCCTCGATATTAGCCCGCAACTGTTGGATTTGATGTCGATCATAAGCTCTTATTTGTTCAAAGTCTTGGTTGATCTTATTCCTTACAGTATGTTCCATGGTCAGTATTTGATCTTGTAACTTCCCCACCAATAACATTTTTTTTCTTAGTTTCTTTTCCAAGTTCTCCACTGACCATTTATTTGTAGTGGCAAAGGCACCCAATGAACCTGCAACTTCCTTCGTGAATTATGAATCATCGTGATTATTTCCGTCATACAACATCCTCTGCCTTTTGGTTATTACCCCATCTTTCTACTATGATTCTCTTTTAACGATGGCCCTCCATTTCTTGCTAAAAACGAAATCCGAAGGAGGCATCTCTTCGAGCAAGATTATGGTGAGATCACCTACGAAAATGACTTTGAATCTAGGATTTCCAAAACTAGACTACAAAGGTGTCAATAAAGTAATAGGAGTATCAATATCCGTAGATGGTTGTTGCTCTATTGTATTGGCGGGAGGTGTGGCTGGTGTCGAAGGAGTTGCATCATGTCCTTGCTTTAGGTAAGCCTTGGGATGAGCTAGGGCCTAGGGTCTTAGCTGCTCTGACAATGGGGCTTCTAATTCTTGAGTCAAAACCTCGGAGCTCTTTGGGGTTTCCTCAATACCCTGTTTACTAGAGTTCTTTGGTTCAAAACCTGGAGGTATATATTCATGTACAGAAGGAGCAACTATCGATTATCCTTGTAGTATTTTCAACAAACTGTTTCGCCTGTGTCTTTGGAAACAGAGGTAACTCGTCTGTTGATCTGGGGACAAGGTTTGGAATATGTTCAGTACCTCCTCATAAGAACTAACTCCCCTGAATACTTCATCATGTGGGGAGTTTTCATGCACATATCTTTTCATGTTGTACTGGGCCAAGTGCTTCTCCATGATTTTGTGTGGTCCGTGCCTTTTGAATTCGATGTCAATCAATTTGACATCTTCCAAAGTTACAGCCTCCACTTTGGAATGGCCAATTTCTGACAGTGAAAACATGCCAACCTGGATAGGGAATGTCAGCCATACCTTTCTCTGGGCTGCCTTCACCTCCTTGCTGATACCTCATGTTACTGTCTGGTAAGCTACTTCCTTGCACACCAGCCGGTATAGTAAAAATTGTGGGAGAGCATGGGGAGGAACTGAGTATCCAAAAACCTTGATATAAGAGAAGTTTTCTTCAATGAACCAATAAGCTAGTTTTCCCAGATTTCTGATGATCCTGTCTGAAATCTGAGGAGGTGGGTGACCATATAGGGGTATATGAACATACACCACTACATTGTGACATATTTCATAAAGGAAATCTTTGGCTTTTTCCTCCCACGGCTTGGAATGGTAGAAGTGGATAGGATTTGTACTGGTCGGGGTCCATATCCAACTCATCAATGGGAAATGGGTCATGAAAAAGATAACATCCATGACATACGCAGACATATATAAAGGGGCGGGCTTCCCCTTTGATTTTTCCATTTTGTATTTAGTAATTTCTTTGGCCAAATTATCCAACAACATTTTGTCCCAATTAAAAGTGTATCCTTCGGCCACCTCATGCATGATAGATACCCATTCCACTGGGAAATGAGTGGGACTCTTCTTCCCGAACAATCTACATAGAATCATGGCTCAATAAATCATGTGAACACCCAACGACATTGTGGCATACAAACCATGAACGTTAGCCCTGAAATTCTCTGGGTTACCCCACCAGGACTTGATGATAACGAGATAACTCTTGTCATATTGTATGCACTCCTTTTTCTCAAACTCCAACATAAATGCAACATTGTAATTATATTTAGGATTGAGAGATAACTTATACATTACTTGGAGGTATTCCGGTCGGAAACAACCAACGATAACTTACTCGTGGTTGGTGATGCTCCTGGTTTGGACATCAATTTTCTCCAAGGCCCAGCTTATCATGTCGTTATACAACATGAATCTTGACTGTGCAACTATCTTGTGCATCTCTAACTGAGCTATATATCTAAGTTTAGTTTCATGAGTATCGTCTTCTTCATCACCAAAATCTTATGGACAGTTTATGATCTCATGTTCCAGAACCTCGAACAACTATGTCCAAGATTTCACAATGTCTATGGCTCATGGCGTGGTATCCAAAAGAACATCCTCATTTGGATTTGAACCTTCACCAGTCGCATCAGGATTCTTCATCACTTTTCGTGGTGCCATGATAATGAGAGAACATAACTAGTTTACTTGTTTCAGAGGAATTGTGTGATTTTCTCAATCAGATAAAACTTGCTACTTTGCGGAAGGTGGAAATGAATTCAAAATTGAAGTGTTTTCATTCACATCAGATGCATTGATTCTAGTATAGCCTGACTGATGGAAAATTTATTAAATTTAATGGAAGAATATACCTGG
>ML782020.1:353395-370348 GCA_009831015.1 Picea engelmannii | reverse complement strand
TGCGCCTTATTATTAATTAACCAAAAATGAATTTGATTTAAAATTCGAAAGTCATTTTATAAGTTACCATTTTGGGAAAGATTATATTTTCATGAAGTGGAGAATGTAAAGCTCAAACGTTTAGGATTATATGTGTTCCAACATAGTCTCGATCCGGGGATCGTGTATCCCTATGAGATGTGGAAGAATAGTAGACCAAGTGCCTTTATTGGGTAAATGGAGTCATTATTGCATTTCTCGGAAACACCTTTAGGGATTAATCATACTGAGAAAAATTGAACTTCAACTGAACCTCATAAAAACTTCAAAAAACACCTAATCCTTGATCTCAAGTTAGGCTATTTAAAATTTCCCTTTCCCAAAATTGAGTTTGGATTTGCTTAAGATAATCAAAATAACTTTAGCCGAAATATCAGATTTTGATCGATTTCGTTCGCATCAAGGTTAAGTATATGTAACATATTATTTAGGGGATCCCTCGTTGGTTCAGAATGTAAATATTACTAAAAAAATAATTAGATGTCAGATTATGTCATGTAGATATGTATGACAGCCATACAGAGATCATAGACAATGCTTCACTGCCAGAGAGCATGTTCAATACCCCGGTGAAGTTATCTACTTCTCCCATTGAATTTCCTTTCACCACTTCAATTAGTACTTTTGCATTTTCCTGAGACGAGGGCAATCATTTTATGAATTTCCTTTCATCATCTCTTCTTGGACAAAATGGGGGCAATCGAATTTCGAATTTCCTTTTACCGTTTGTCTTGGACTAGATGGGGGCAATTAGATTGTGAATTTCCTTTCACCATATGTCTTATATTTTTATATTTTTAAGTGGGAGAAATAAATCTGTATGTATCATACAAGGGATGATATCTGCTTAAAATTTTTAAAAGAAAGGTCTGCCATAATTTTTAAATATACTCTGAAACTAATTTTCTTCCAATCTTCAATACACCTTCGCCTATGGGGAAGATTTTATAGGGGTTTTAAATTTCAGGGATCAACCTTGAGAGAATTACTCAGTTTAAAACCAGATAGAAGAGGTAAAGTTATCAGGATTAGCCTAAACATACTTTCTTTCAGTTAAAATGAAAAGGACATAGAGATCTTCGCCTAATCTTATTTTGAAGATATGTTTTTAAGTTTTCAAAGTCAAGGTGAAGTCTGTTCTTTCTATGAAGACCAAGGAAAGGTAGTGAGAATCATAAGAAAATAAAGCTCGGGGATGGGAAGAATAAAACACAACAAAGATTGAGAGGGTTTGATGAAAAATAAAGTCATTCCCACACAAGATTTTTTATTGATTCTCGAACTTCTTTCAAGCCCTTTTTTATTCTTATTTTCTTTTTCTTTTCTTTTATTTCCATTGTTTTCATTTTTTTTTTAATTTAGAGAAGACTTCATAATTAAGCTATAATTTCATACTTCTTTGATCTTTGGTCAAGTGACAATATCTATCTGAGTGAAACCTCCTTTACATTTAGTAAGATTTCTTTGAAATTTTAGCTTGAACCAACGGAATAGGAGTTCATGCCTCAAATTTCCTTTGTATTTTCAATCAAGTAAATCATTAATTTATCACCTGTTTTGAGAGAAAGCGAATGTTTTGAAAACTGAGTGTTGGATTCTGACATCTTTATCTCTCAACCGACAGTAGGTATTCTGCATGGGAACAAACATGAGAAATGTCAGAAACTTCTGCGAAAATAGAAATGATATGTGGTACATGTTTTTATATTTATGTTTTGATGATATCAAGTAAACCTGGTTTATTTATAGTGAAGGTAAAATTTTGGATAATTTACAAAAGAAGAATTAAATTGCAAACCGAAACTATTATATACAATGGAAATATGGAATATGATTATTGCATAAAACATTTTAGGTAACGCCCATTGATAGTAGCGTCAAGAATTTTTCCGTCGAGGTTCTCCAGTAAGAAGGAATTTTTCCCTTCAGTAGTTGTAATCCTGAATGGTCTGAACCAGAGATGGTGGAACTTGCCATGTTTCCCTGCATATTCTTTTCTAGCATCCCACTTTAAAACTAGATATCTAGGAAGAAACTCCCTGTCTTTATCTTTTTTATCGAAAAGGGCCTTCATATTATCTTGGTACTTATGAAGTTTGTCATCTTCTTTGGCCCTATTTTATTGGACTTCAATTATTTGATTTATCCTTCTTGTAACGTCATTTGGCTCTTCATTTTCATCTTGATAGAGCTTTATCATAGGAAGAGCGAGATTGATAGGAAGGATGACATTCGTACCATAAACCATTTGAAAAGGGGACATACCTATTGATTTCTTGGTGCTAATTTGATTCTCCCATAAGGCATAATACAAGTGAACATGCCAAGCCTTCTTATTTTATGTCAACACTTTTTTTATTATGGTCATCAGAATCTTGTTGGATGATTTGACCAACCCATTCCCTTGAGGATAATAGGCTTTAGAATGGCCTTGCACAATGTTGTATTTTTTCTAGAAATTGACCATCGCCATAGATTTGAAAGCTTGGGTGTTGTCAGTGACTATTTTTCGAGGACAACCAAATATCGATAGGATGTTCTCTTCCAAGAAGTTTATTACCACTGAATCCATAGCATTCTGAGTTGGAATGGCTTCAACCCACTTCGTGAAGTAATCGGTAGCGGTTAAAATCCATTTATGTTGGGTGCTTGATTGCGGATGGATTTCTTCAATGAAATATAGACCCCATTTTTGAAAGGGAGCTTCTGTTTTGACCGAGACTAAAGGTAGTGCAGGTAGCGTTTGCTTACCAGAGAAAATTTGGCAAGATTTGCAGGCTTTGACCTTGGCATTCACATCAGTAAATAATTTTGGCCAATAATACCCAACTCTTAAAATCTTGTAGGTTGTTTCCCTCCAGGCGTGGTGTCCTCCACACACCCCTTCATGAAATTCATTTATGACGCCTTCTGTTTTAGATTCTATTAAGAAACTTAACAAGAATCCTAGAGGATTCTTCTAGTACATCTGGCCATCAATAATACAATATTTAATTGTGTTCACCTTCAAAGTTCTTGCCTTGGATGGAGTCATGTCATTTGGGCACTTAAGGGTAAGGAGATATGAAAACATATCGCAATAACAAATAAAGGAATAAAATTTATCTTTAATCTGAATTATAGGTGTTTGATCATCAAGCGCCTCTATATCCCGAAGATATCCATGTGATTCTAGGTGATTTATCTCGAGTGCTGTAAAATTTGATTCAACTAACAGTTTCGCCAGGCTTTGACCTTTGACTAGTTTGGTCAGTTTTACTTCTAGATCAAACTCCTGAATTTTTGCTAACCATAGGCCTCTCTTCCCGTCACTGTCCGATTGAGCCAATATGTCCTTGACAACTCTTGTTGGTATGTAAGCGGTTATTTTGGAATGAAACACATATGTCCTGAAAGATTTGAGGGCTTTCACCATTGCGTACACTTTTTTTTCAAGTATATCATACTTTAATTCTGCATATCTAGGACTCTTATTGAAAAAAGATATCGGTTCCTTGAAGCCTTCGTCGTTATTTTGTAGGAGCACTGCTGCAAAAGTATGTTCCAATGCAAACAAAAAGATCAGGAATTCCTTTGTATAGTCTGGACTGGCTAAAACTAGTGCCTCTCCTATATCCTTCTTGACTCACTCGAATGATGCTTTAGCTTTAGTGGTCCATTTCACTTCGCTATCTTTCTTCAACATATCTATAATCATTTTAATTATTTCATCAAAATTGGGAATGAATCTTCTCAAAAAGTTTATCTTTCCTAAAAAGGATTGAATTTCTTTTCTGTTCCTAGGAATATTAATTGTGTCTATAGCCTCAAATCGTTTCGAGTCGACCTTGATTCCTTCTTTTGATAATATATGACCCAAAAGCTTACCTTCCTACATAACGAAGCATGATTTCTTAGGATTAAAAGACAAACCAAACTTTCTGCATTTTTCGAAGGTCTGCTTGAGGTGCAACAGATGTTCTGCATCAGAGTTAGAAAAAACCGTCAAATCATCAAGATAAATAACGAAGAACTTATCTCTTTCTCCGACGAACATAATGTCCATCGCTCTCTGGAAAGTATCCCCTGCATTCATCAAACCAAATGGCATTTTATCGAACATAAAATTTCCCCACGGAGTGGTAAATGCATTATTTTCTATGTCGTCTTCATGGAAAGCGATTTGATTGTATCCAGAAAAAACATCAATCATGGACATTCTGTTAGCTCCAACTAATTTTTCTAGAACATGATCCATTTTTTATAGTGGGTAGTTGTCTTTGAGGGATGACTAATTTAAGTTTTTGAAATCTAAACAGAGCCTTATTTTGCCATTTTTCTTCCTGACGGGTACAAAATTTTCTATCGATTCAGAATATCTGAGTGGAACAATAATCTTCGCATCGAGAAGTTTCTTGACTTCTTTTTCTATCACTATAAGCAGGAGGATTGAATTTATTTTTCTGAGTTTCTGCCTCAAAGGTTTGATACCATGTTTCAAAGGAATATTGTGTTCAATAAGAGAGGTATCATAAGTTTTCAGATCATCATAGGACCACACAAATATGTCTTTGTATTTATTAAGCAACTCAGCCTACTTATTCTTCATTTGGGCTAGCAAGTATTTAGATATCTTGACCAATTTAGGATATTCTTTAGTTCCTATTTTACAATCTTTTACTTCTTAAAGCTGAGGTCGTAAGGTAGAATTTAAGGGTATGTCATATTGGTAAAAAAACCTCTCTAAGGGGATTAGACCTCTAGGAATCTAGTTGTTCTTAAGCACAAGCATGTGGTTGTTTGCAATCTTATCCTGGAATTTTTCGGGGTCTTCACCTTCTTGCATAATCCAAGTGGGATCATTCTGGTTTTCCTGATCTATGTGAGTTTTGGAAAACTCATGAATAATCTCCAAGAACTGTTTAATTTGTTCGTCATCTTTGAACACTTTCCAATGTTGAACGTTGTTTGGGATCGACGGTATGTGTCGCATCACGATGTGATATTTCAGTTTTAGAACAATAGGTGGTACAAAGATCGCAACATCTTTGGCTAAATAATCGGCCTGCTGATTTTCCATCTTGGGAATGGAGTGAATGTTAAAGGATGAGAAGAAATTCTCTATCAAATCCCAGGCACAATTTCTGTATGATATCAGCCTTGGATGCTTGGATTTATACTATTGTGTTACTTGTTTTACAATAAGCTCTGCATCACCATAAACTATTATATGTTCAATTTTTAACTTTCTAGCAACTTCTAATCCTAAGACTAGAGCTTCATATTCACATACATTATTCGTATAATCAATGTCCCACTGTAATCTATATGATAAGGGAATAACATAATCATCTCCCAGTGCTACAAATAACACTCCAGCCCCTGCTCCTTCGTAGGACGAAATGCCATCAAAAAACATTTTCTACATTCATTCTCAACTATTTACATTTTTCTTTGTATTTTCTATTTTTTGTTTTCTTCTTCTGAACATTCTTCAAAATTGTCATCTATAGATAATATACAATTTCCGAAGTCTCGATCAACAACATAGACTGGGTAATTATTTGTATTTTGAGGGTCTCTTACTGTATACGCCAGTGTAGTTTCTCTATACAGTCATGTGAAGTGTCCACTGAAAATTGGGATCGTGGCATAAGTCATGTCCAATTAAAGTCATCCTGCTAATTTTGTTCCTCAATACCTAGATAGAAGCATACCGTACTTGGCAGGGACGTCAGCAATGAGTACATCCATAAGGATAATTTTTACAAGGATGTGTGCAATATTTACTACCAAATATTTGATCATGCCTAGACACTTAACTTTTTTGGAATCAAACGAATACAAGTCTTGATAAGGTCTAGTAATTTTGAGTCCCAATTTCTCCATGATAATTTTAGGCATTAAATTATGAGAGGCTCCAGAATCTAACATGTAGTTGTGGAGTAAATGGTCATGCATAGTTAGTGTAATATAAAATGGGGAAACATAATACTTGGTGTTTTCGATGTGTGGACCAAACATGATCATAGGTCTTTCATCTTGTAGATTAATAACATCTGCATGACATTCGTCATCAATTTTTTTTTATCATTTTAGCTATTTTCTTTCTATAAATTGGATTTTTTGCAAGCTTAACCAGAGGCATGGGGATTTTAATTTTATTAAGTTCGTTTTATAAACTAAAACCTTTGATTGTTTTTTCGATTCCTTTGGTTGGAACTTTTGCTTCTGTATTTTCCGTTTTTTTAGTTTGTGTTTCTTTTGTTTCAACTGGTTTTGTCTGGGAAGCTTGTGTTTCAATTGGTGTTTTAGTAATTGTTGTCTCATTTGTTTTACTTTGTGACAAAATATTTTTCGGTGGATCATTCGTAGAATTTTTCTCTATGGGCCTTAAATTATAATTTTGTTGGAGTTCGGCCATTATTGATTAGGTGAGTCCTTGATAGGTAGAGTCTACTAGATTATTAATGCTTTATTCATTATTAAATGGGGATTCTAGATCTAAATATTTTTCATAATCCTGTTTGGTTAAGTGTGGCTCAAGATCGTCGTCGCTAAGGTTGTTCATGTCTTCTTCTAACTCCTCATAATTTTGCATATCATCCCTCTACAGAAAATTTTCAGTTTTAAACGGGGCTTGGATCTTTTGATCTTGATTTTTTGTTTGTCTCTGTTGCATCTAGGGGTTAGGGTTTCTCTTGAATTGATTCCTAGCGTAATTATCAAGTTTGTATTGATCTAGCTCCATTCTGGATATTTTGTTTGATAAATATTTGATTATCTTGGCCATATCATCCATATTTTATTCTGCGGATTTGCCATATCCAGAGGGTCCTTCTTGTTCTTTGAAACATATAGGTTCTCTAATTCCAATCTCAACTTTGGTTTTTAATTTCTCGGATGCCATCATATTAGATTCGATTTCTATGGCATCATCTTGCATTCCTTCTAGAGTGGCAGATCTTGTTTCTTTTAACAAGAGGGCAAAGTCGGGTCCAAAAGCTCCTACAAAAGTTACCTTTGTAGCAGGTTGAGAGGGTTTGACCTTAGCTGGGATTTTATTTTACATTTTGTTGAACCTTTGAGTAAATTCAAGAACTGATTCATAATTCATTTTTCTTAAAGCCCCGAATTTAGTCAAATAATAGAGATGGTCCTTCTTCTCCCCCCACTGTCTTATGAAGGCATTTTCTAGATCATCATATGACCATATGGAACCTACCGGGAGCCCTCAGAACCAGGTTCTCACTTTTCCTTTAAAGGATTGTACTAACAACCTTGAGAAAACATCTTCGTGTTCGATGCCAAGAATGTTAGAAAACTAATAAAAAACGTCTATGTGATTGGTTGTGGTTAAATCTCCTTCCCCCATAAATTTTGGTAGTTTTTTCATATAATTTTTGGGAAAATCATGAAGGACAACAGGGAGGACCAAGGGAATGTATCTAGAAGCTACCTTGGCAAAGACTTTAAGGGATGTATTTTTTCCTTTCCCTTGTGCACCTGCTCCTCCGCCTCTAGCGCCACCACCTCTGGCAGCAGCCATTGGAAGTTCAGGAGATGAACTTTGGGGGCTAAATAAGGGATTTTCAAAAAATTTGAGGAACTGAAGTGGTGACCTTTCGACCACTTTAGTATGTGGTGAAGAGAAATCGAGAAAAATACCTCAAGGAGATGAAATCTCTATACAATGGGGGAAAAGGGAAATGTGGGTTGGTTTCTTCAAACTTACAAGATGTATATACAGGAGAACCAATAGGGGATGAGTCGGGGTATAAAATATATTTTTCGAAGCTCTGGGAAACTGGAACTTTCCCTTCGGGGAAGGATATAATCGGTAGGATATCAATAACGACGGGTATCGAAAGGGATATTTTGTTCTTTCTGGTAAAAGTATTGGTCACATCAATCTCATTTTTTATCTCGGGAACCCTTACCTTCGGAGCTTCGATTTTAACTTCGGGCTCACTAGTTAATGCCTCTGCGAAAGGGGTTTGCCTAAAGCTTTCTTTATGGGTTAGCTCTTCAGTATGAACCTTAGCATTAACTTGTGTAATTTTGGGTTGATAAACTTTACCTGTTGATGTCGTAGTTTGTTTGAGGTATCCCTTTGGTTTTAATAGTTTTTCGGGATATGGCATTGGTGTGGACTGCTTATCGTCTAGATTTTTTCTGGTGTTATTTCGACTGAATGCCAGTTTTATCTACGGTGTAGTCACCAAGTGAAAAAATAAAAATAATCCTTACTTATGTATTCAATTTTTGTTCACCATCAAAGATAGAAATTTACCTTGTCGTTTTCCCAGGGAAAAATAACTTCGTTTCTTCGTTCCCGGCAATGGCGCCAAAGAGATGTTGTTCCTAAGATTGAGCTTAAGTCTCAAAGAGTAATTTCAGGAATCATGAATGTTTGAATAGAATGTTTTAAATAGTTCTTTTTATACCTTTAGTTATATAAGAAAGTATCCTTAAATGAAATTAATAATAGGATAGTACAGAGGCCGTATTTCGTTGTATGAGTCACAATTTTAATATCAAATGATGTGGGGGAAACTTACAAAATTGTTAAACAAAGAAAGGCATCAATTACTGAAGAGTCTCACCTTTTTGCAGTAGAATAAAAGTGGAGAGTGCACCCTTGAACAAGATATAAAATGTGGTAATTTGTGTAGCTTGTAGGTCTTGTATTACTTACAGTAATTACAGAGGAAAAACTGCTTACTTAACGAATTGTTGATATAATGTGATTACAGTTGTAGTGATAATAAATTGCAATCAATCGCCTATCAAGGAATTACATAAATAAATATGGAGATATGGAAATATAAGAGAAACTCATAACTCAAAATGAACCAAAATTGGAATCTATGTCTGCACTTGTATTAATACTCAAAAAAGGAGAGTTTTCTTTATTACATCTGGCAAGAAGCAGCCTTGAATAGATATTAAATATATGTATTTATAAAAAATCTTTCACAACTCAAAATGGTTGGACTTCTTACAATGTTTAATTAAAATAGCATAATTTGAAAATAAGATAGCAGTGCATAAAATCCGATGAGCTTTGCTGGCATTTTCTTCTGTCTCTTCACCTGCTGAAAAAACATTTATTTTCCTCATTCCTTTAGGATGGACACATCTTTCGTATGGTCTTCTTAATAATTTGACATAATCTCTTAGTTGTTGTAGATTTTTTTCCATCTATCCCTCCATCTATGTTTAGTAATGCAATGACACATTCTTCCTTTCTCCCCATTGCACTTGTTTTTCCATTTTCAATGCATTGGTTGCATCTATTTAAAAATTCCACCACCAACCTTGATGTCTCAATTGTTTCATTCACCTCAAAAGTGTGTAATTTCCTTTCTACTTGAGGTAGCTTCCCTTGGATTCTTTTCACCTCCTAAACTATGGCCTGGGACTGTGAACTTGGGTTCACTAGCCATTTATTAATATTAAGAAGATCGATCTGACTCATTTCCTGGATGGCTGCCATAGTTTCTTCCTTGTTCTTTCTATAATTATGCTGGTTCATTTCAATATCGATTTTTGTCAGGGTCTCCATGATACTGCTTCCCTCAAAATCAATCATTCTCTTGTATAATTATTATAGTGCTTCTTGAAAAGCATCATTTATTTCCCTGGATAATTTCTTGCTCTCTGCCAAATTCGTTTCCCCCACCTTCAGGGCCATATCACCTCTTATTTGTTCAAAAGGGGAAATTCGAGTAAGATCAAGGACATTATATTTGTGTGCCAATATGATGGATTCTTGAAACTTATCTCAGGCTGAGCAATCTTCTCCTTCCTTAATATAGATATCCTTCAAAGCAAGGTCTACTGCTTGGTAGCACTTCTGGATGTCATCAACCTTCATAAAAAAATCTTGTTGGGCCATTTCCACTTTTTCATTTATTTCAAGTGATTGAGTCTGAAAGGCTGAGATATCTACTGATGTAAATTTAGTTAGGTATAACCTAGATTGCAATTGACTTATTAACGCATCGCGTTGAGTGACCAATCCTTTGTAGGCCTGTGAATTTAAATGGAGCTCCTCGATATTAGCCCGCAACTGTTGGATTTGATGTCGATCATAAGCTCTTATTTGTTCAAAGTCTTGGTTGATCTTATTCCTTACAGTATGTTCCATGGTCAGTATTTGATCTTGTAACTTCCCCACCAATAACATTTTTTTTCTTAGTTTCTTTTCCAAGTTCTCCACTGACCATTTATTTGTAGTGGCAAAGGCACCCAATGAACCTGCAACTTCCTTCGTGAATTATGAATCATCGTGATTATTTCCGTCATACAACATCCTCTGCCTTTTGGTTATTACCCCATCTTTCTACTATGATTCTCTTTTAACGATGGCCCTCCATTTCTTGCTAAAAACGAAATCCGAAGGAGGCATCTCTTCGAGCAAGATTATGGTGAGATCACCTACGAAAATGACTTTGAATCTAGGATTTCCAAAACTAGACTACAAAGGTGTCAATAAAGTAATAGGAGTATCAATATCCGTAGATGGTTGTTGCTCTATTGTATTGGCGGGAGGTGTGGCTGGTGTCGAAGGAGTTGCATCATGTCCTTGCTTTAGGTAAGCCTTGGGATGAGCTAGGGCCTAGGGTCTTAGCTGCTCTGACAATGGGGCTTCTAATTCTTGAGTCAAAACCTCGGAGCTCTTTGGGGTTTCCTCAATACCCTGTTTACTAGAGTTCTTTGGTTCAAAACCTGGAGGTATATATTCATGTACAGAAGGAGCAACTATCGATTATCCTTGTAGTATTTTCAACAAACTGTTTCGCCTGTGTCTTTGGAAACAGAGGTAACTCGTCTGTTGATCTGGGGACAAGGTTTGGAATATGTTCAGTACCTCCTCATAAGAACTAACTCCCCTGAATACTTCATCATGTGGGGAGTTTTCATGCACATATCTTTTCATGTTGTACTGGGCCAAGTGCTTCTCCATGATTTTGTGTGGTCCGTGCCTTTTGAATTCGATGTCAATCAATTTGACATCTTCCAAAGTTACAGCCTCCACTTTGGAATGGCCAATTTCTGACAGTGAAAACATGCCAACCTGGATAGGGAATGTCAGCCATACCTTTCTCTGGGCTGCCTTCACCTCCTTGCTGATACCTCATGTTACTGTCTGGTAAGCTACTTCCTTGCACACCAGCCGGTATAGTAAAAATTGTGGGAGAGCATGGGGAGGAACTGAGTATCCAAAAACCTTGATATAAGAGAAGTTTTCTTCAATGAACCAATAAGCTAGTTTTCCCAGATTTCTGATGATCCTGTCTGAAATCTGAGGAGGTGGGTGACCATATAGGGGTATATGAACATACACCACTACATTGTGACATATTTCATAAAGGAAATCTTTGGCTTTTTCCTCCCACGGCTTGGAATGGTAGAAGTGGATAGGATTTGTACTGGTCGGGGTCCATATCCAACTCATCAATGGGAAATGGGTCATGAAAAAGATAACATCCATGACATACGCAGACATATATAAAGGGGCGGGCTTCCCCTTTGATTTTTCCATTTTGTATTTAGTAATTTCTTTGGCCAAATTATCCAACAACATTTTGTCCCAATTAAAAGTGTATCCTTCGGCCACCTCATGCATGATAGATACCCATTCCACTGGGAAATGAGTGGGACTCTTCTTCCCGAACAATCTACATAGAATCATGGCTCAATAAATCATGTGAACACCCAACGACATTGTGGCATACAAACCATGAACGTTAGCCCTGAAATTCTCTGGGTTACCCCACCAGGACTTGATGATAACGAGATAACTCTTGTCATATTGTATGCACTCCTTTTTCTCAAACTCCAACATAAATGCAACATTGTAATTATATTTAGGATTGAGAGATAACTTATACATTACTTGGAGGTATTCCGGTCGGAAACAACCAACGATAACTTACTCGTGGTTGGTGATGCTCCTGGTTTGGACATCAATTTTCTCCAAGGCCCAGCTTATCATGTCGTTATACAACATGAATCTTGACTGTGCAACTATCTTGTGCATCTCTAACTGAGCTATATATCTAAGTTTAGTTTCATGAGTATCGTCTTCTTCATCACCAAAATCTTATGGACAGTTTATGATCTCATGTTCCAGAACCTCGAACAACTATGTCCAAGATTTCACAATGTCTATGGCTCATGGCGTGGTATCCAAAAGAACATCCTCATTTGGATTTGAACCTTCACCAGTCGCATCAGGATTCTTCATCACTTTTCGTGGTGCCATGATAATGAGAGAACATAACTAGTTTACTTGTTTCAGAGGAATTGTGTGATTTTCTCAATCAGATAAAACTTGCTACTTTGCGGAAGGTGGAAATGAATTCAAAATTGAAGTGTTTTCATTCACATCAGATGCATTGATTCTAGTATAGCCTGACTGATGGAAAATTTATTAAATTTAATGGAAGAATATACCTGGTGATCCACAATATGCATTTGAATCATTACCTTTAATTATTCATAAATGCCATTAATCATTGGCGGTTCGTGTTCAGGAGTTTTAGATGAGACAAAGTAAGAATTTTCTGAATCACAAATCTGTGAAGGTTAATCCCTGTATAATCTCTTGAAAACCTTAATTAATCATGTTTAAAAAGGTGTGTTAATTTCAAGTGTTTTGGGAGTTTGGAATTCGGTAATTTTAAATGTAGCTCGCGAGGAAATCCTTGAAACCTGAAACTGCGAATTGATTAATTATCCGGTAATCGCTTTTAAGTCTTAATTAATCATATTTAACTTTAAGTGTTTCAAAAATTAAGACTTCGAAGATTTTAGGATACGATGAAGGGTAAACATATGAACCAAGAAGTGTAAAGTCATTAATTATCCCTTGACCATGATTAACTTAATTATCACATGTGCCTTATTATTAATTAACCAGAAATGAATTTGATTTAAAATTCAAAAGTCATTTTCTAAGCTACCATTTTGGGAAAGATTATATTTTCATGAAGTGGAGAATGTAAAGCTCAAAATTTTAGGATTATATGTGTTCCAACACCAAACATTTCATCTACATCAATTGCGCAACATACTCAGGACATACCAACGTACGAGATGCCTTCATCGCTGGATCACACTATTGAAGCACAACCCCTAGGAAAAGTAAGTACCATAAAGGATTTTGTGCAATCATGTGTTAATACTAAATGATCCATCATTTGTTAAATCATTATAAAATATGGTATAAGGATGTAAAACAGAGCTAGAGGGGAATCTAGAGAAAAAAATAGTTAATCATCTGCATACAAGGAGGAGAACAAGCAGAGAATTCAGACTGAATGCCAACATTGGAGACTTCAACATGGGGGATATTATACTAGATTTAGGATCTGAAGTAAATGTGTTACCCAAGAAGACATGGAAATGTATGGGAGATCTCACATTAGGATATTCACTTGTTCAGCTGAAACTAGAAAATCAACACAGGTTCTTCCAATTGGAAGGATAAAAGGTTTGATAATAGATTTGGATGGAGTGTGCACTAAAGCCTCTTTTGAAATGATAAAAATAGTGGATTGCACAACACCTTATCCAACATTGCTTGACTTGGATTTGGAATTTGACAACAAGGAAATAATCAATTTGAAGACAAGGAAGATGACATTCGAGTCAAGAGAATATAGAGTTGTTATGCCACTAGACCCATCTGAAGGAGAAAGGTTTGTAGAACCCACTTTCTTAGATCTAGAGGAAATCAACCAGTTATACAAAACCATCACGTGAGAAGAATATTATGTGAATCCAACTGCATATGGGGTACTCAATTGGAGAAGTATCACATCATGTACTTCAAACTCAGATAATTGGCAGCAGAGATTACATGAAGTATCCACAAGAAGGTGCACAAGAATAGACCGCACAGTAAGATGGGTAGATACAGAGATTAGTTTTCATGGGGTGAATGAATTAGAAGAATTACTAACAAGATACAAATATGAAGTGTTATAAAATCAGAGGCTCTTAGCCCTAGACATAGCACTCAAGGAAACACCTGGAAGATGGTGGGGTGTGCACAAAGATAAAGTTAAGGACTGGTACCAATGCAAGAGATTGTTGTGCATTAGATTTGACACGGAACGGGGAATAAATGAGATGTAGAGATATGATGGACAAGGGACACCAACAAAACACTTGGAGAAGTGTAGAACACTATGGAAAATGACACCACCAGAGGAATCACCTCATCACTTCATTCACACATTGGAAGGTATTCCGAAAAAATGGTATGTAGACCAGGAACTGCGCAGAGGCACTACAAAATGGACAACATTACATCAGAATTTTATAGTCATTTTCTCATTTGAACATGAGAACCCCAACATTGATTCAACATTCAAACAAATAAGAGGGGTGATATTTTTAGTGTACCCTTTCCACTACCGAGGTTTTCTCACCTATCAGTTACCAATCTGTACATGGATTTTTACATAATTCGTATAGAACATTATAAGCACATGCATTTAAACAATTAAACGCACATAAATCTCAGAGTAAAATATATAAGTTACTGCTACAATTGAACAAGCCATAGCATTCAACAGTAATTCATTTACACAGCGGAAAACATGATAACAGATCCAGTACAGTCAATATAAAATGTGGTAGACATATAATTAAACACTTATCTTGTGACAGCGAAGGAATCCACCAACCAAATGCAGACCTCCCACGAACCTCCCAGCCATAGACCGCACTGCTCCTCAACTCAACAGTGGGTCACCCCCGAGTTGGGACTGAGCTCCACCCCAGGGAAAGGAATCCAGACTTAGGCTGAGGTTACAGGGAATTTAGTCATACACAATCACTAGGAAGAATGCTCTCTCAGGAATATCCCATGCTCACTGCCCACAGACCCTCATTCCCCACATGCTTGTTCCACCCCAGGAGAGTGCACCTTCTCTGTCGCCTAGATAGTCCTTCGGCTGCCAGTCTCCCTTACCTTGGGTTACAGGAACAGACCGAACCAGAAGTCTCCAGGCTCTATGGCAGCTATAGGGTTCCTTCCAGGAGCTCTCTCCTTCCTCTGTGCACTCTCTCACCTGGAGGGAGTCGCTCATAGGCCAACAAGCCTCACGCAGTCCAGAACTGCGTAGTCTCAATGACTCATGGGAAAAACAGACACAGGTTTCCCCAACTGGTTCAGCAATCCCTGGTTGGTTTCACAATCACAGCTTCAGGATAGGGAGTGCACGCACATGCTCGCTCAGCTTTTCCCCGAACAAACAAAGACTCTTCCCCAAAATCAACATAGGCTTCTCATTCTAGGAGTGCACACACCGATTTTCTCAAGGCTAGACACAGACATCTCAATCATAGGGTCGCACGAAGGTCCTCTACAGGAGTCGGGTTCGTCGTACGGCTCAGAGCTCCGTACCTATTCAGACAATCCGGTGGAATGGGAATTGGAAACTTCTCACGGCTCACTCTGGCCATTTTATTCGCATGCACCAGGGCTGACATTTGTCACCCATGGAACTGCATGCGTTCCACCAGCATGCGTTCCTCCCACCACTTGGGAATTCACGTGTCCTTCCAAAAGGACTTAGGATAAAAACATAATATGCTCATGACTTTTTTGGAAATAATATTAAAATATTATTCCATGCCTAAGCCCCCTAGGCTCAACACTTAGCCCCTTTTCACCTTCCAGCCCCTAGTTCCTTGCCCAATTTGTGGACACTCAGTCCCCCTTCACTCATTCATCATGGTCGGTCTGCACTTGGTGGTGTTTATATTTTATTAATCAATCTGCATACATACAAGTACATCAGCAGGCTCCTGGCCTTCAACACTTAGGCTCCCTAGCCTAACAAACACATAAGCCTACCAGCTTATACAAAACTTGGCTCACCAGCCTATAGAACATATTTACAATTCATTGCATATATCATGATCTGTAACGGGGCTCGGCCTTGGGGACACTACAATCCCCCTCCCCTTATTTTTGCAACTTTACATAACATCTGCAAGCTTTTCAAAAATTTCAAAAAGATGTGGGTACTCTGCCTGCATAACATCCGCATGCTCCCATGTCGCGTCCTCAGGACCGTACCAAGTCCACTGGACCTTTACAAGCTCTATAGCTCGATTCCGGAGCTGTTTTCTTTTCCTGTCCAATATGTGTACGGGATGTACTTGCAGGACACCTTCTGGTTCCACCTGAATCATAGTCCAATCGATAACATGATTAGCATCAGGTACATATTTCTTAAGCAGTGAAACATGAAACACACTATGTACAGTCATAGATGCAGGTAATGCAAGCATGTATGCAACCGGCCCAATCCTTTTCAGGATTTCGAATGGCCCACAAAATCTTGCTGCCAACTTGGCGCAACTTCCCAACTTTAGGGAACTCCTGTTAGTTTTCACTTTCAGGAAAACATGGTCACCCACTTTGAATTCTCTATGGGTTCTGTTACTATCCGCGTAACTCTTCTGCCTGTCCTAGGCAGCTTTCAGATTCTGTTTGATTTTTATCATTTGATCTTCCATCTCTTTGAGCAGTTCAATCCCAACTACTACTCTGTCAGCTGGATTATCCCAGCTCACTGGAGTGTTGCCCTTTCTTCCATAAAGTGCTTCGAACGGGCTCATCTTCAATGACGCATGATACCCATTATTGTAGTCGAATTCTACCAAATGTAGGTAGTCTTCCCACTTTGATGGTTTACCATCACATACATTCTCAACATCTCTTCTATTACTTTGTTTACTCTCTCTGTCTGTCCATCAGACTCGAGATGATATGCTGTACTGAAGTTCAGATTCGTTCTGAATCCCTTGAACAGTCCTCTCCAGAAATTCGAAGTGAATTTCGGGTCCCTATCAGACACAATTGTCTTAGGAATTCCATGCAAGCGTGCAACTTCTTTTAAAAAG
>ML782020.1:322116-353345 GCA_009831015.1 Picea engelmannii | reverse complement strand
CAAGCGTGCAACTTCTTTTAAAAAGATATCAGCAACATCTGCTGCTCTGTGGGTGGTTTTCAGTGGAATAAAATGGGCAGCTTTAGTAAGCTTGTCCACCACCACCATGATTGAATCATGCTTCTTGCTTGTTCTGGGCAATCTGGTGATAAAATCCATTGTTACCACATCCCATTTCCATGCAGGAATAGGTAAAGGCTGTAACAACCCTGTTGGGTGTCTATGCTCAGCCTTAACCTTTTGGAACTCCATACATCTGGCGATGTATTCAGCAATTTCTTTCTTCAACCACGGCCAAAAATAATGGCTTTTGACTGCTGCCACAGTCTTCTGATATCTAGGATGTCTAGCATAAGCCATGTTATGCATCTCCTTTAGAATTGTCATCTTCAATTCTTGGTCATTAGGTACATACACTCTGTTTTTATACAGAAGTAAACCACTAGTTCCCAAAGTGTAACTTTCCTGGGTCTGTGGTCTCTCATGCTGTTGTAGCTTTGCTACAAGATTTCAGTACTGCAAATCAACACTTACAGCCTCCATAATTATGTCTTTCAACTCAGTCTGGTACATGCTAATGGCTGTAGCATGTAATTTATGCACTTTTCTGCTGAGTGCATCATCCACCTTATTGTCTTTCCCTTTGATATATCTGATATCAAAGTCATATTCACACAGAAATTCCAGCCATCTAATTTGCCTGGCATTTAAGGTTGGCTGATCAAATAAATACTTCAGACCATTGTGGTCTGTTCTTAATTTGAATTTCTTGCCCATGAAGTAATGTCTCCATTTCCTCAATGCATGGACAATTGTTGCTAGTTCTAAATCATGAGTGGCATAATTCTTCTCATGTTCCTTCAACTTCCGAGATTCATAGCAAACTACAAATCCTTCTTGGCTGAGAACTCCTCCCAACCCCTCCTTGCACGCATCCATGCACACTACGTAATCTTTGTTTGGATCTGCAATCCTGAGGATTGGAGCACTAGTTAGTAGCTGCTTCAAATGCTGGAAGCTACTCTCACATTCTTCAGTCCACTGGAACTTCTTCTCCTTCCTTTGCAAGGAAGTGATAGCATGGGCTATCCTTGAAAATCTGGCTATGAACCTCCTATAATAACCTGCCAGACCCATAAAGGATCTAACTTCTATCACATTCCTTGGTGCTGGCCATTCTTGAATGGCCTGTACCTTCTCAAGATCCACAGCGATCCCTTCTTCAGATATAATGTGTCCCATATAATGGATCTGGTTTTGGTAAAATGAGCACTTGCTCAGTTTTGCGTAGAGCTGGTGTTCTCTCAACACCTGCAGCACCATTCTAAGGTGTTGTTCATGTTCTTCCTCTGTCTTGGAGTACACCAAGATATCGTCCAAGAAGACTATGACGAACTTGTCCAAATAATTTCTGAACACTCCATTCATTAATCACATGAAGACAATAGGCACGTTGGATAGTCCAAACGGTACCACTGTAAATTCATAGTGACCATACCTTGTTCTAAAGGCGGTCTTGCTGATGTCTTCATATTTTATCCTCACTTGATGATATCCAGATCGAAGATCTATTTTCGAAAATACTTTCGCATCCTTCAACTGATCAAAAATATCATCAATCCTTGGCAGAGGATATTTTTTCTTGACAGTGACTTTATTCAACTGCTGAAAGTCAATGCATAGCCTCAACGTCCCATCTTTCTTCTTCACGAATAGGACTGGGGCTCCCCATGGTGACATGCTGGGATGAATGCACCCTTTCTTTAGTAGCTCTTTGAGCTGCATTTGCAACTCTTTCAGCTCTGGTGTGCTCATTTTATAAGGAGCCTTTGAAATTGGAGCTGCTCCAGGCATCAGATTTATAGAAAAATCGATGTCCCTCTTCGGAGGTAGTCCAGGCACCTCCTGAAATACATCCTCAAATTCTTTGAGCACTTTGCGGTCTTCCAAATTAGAAACCACATCCTGGAATACTTCTTCCACCCGGGCTGCAAATAATTGACAGCCTTTCCGGTAACATTTCTTCAGCTGCATGGTTGAGATTTCTCTAACAGCCACGGCTCTGGGAATTCCTTGGATTGTTACCTGATTTCCTTCTTCATCCAGACATGTAAATCTCTTGTTTCGACAATCCAGAAGGGCATGGTACTGGTCCAACCAGTCCATCCCAATTAAGCAATCGTATGAGCCTAAAGGCAGAATGTTCAATTTAGCCTTAGTGCTCATTCCTTTCATGTCCACTGAGCAGGACTTAACCAATTCAATGACCTTCCTCTTGGTCCCTGTGGCCAACTACACTAACCAAGACTTCTCATGTTTTCTTCTCGTTAGATGCAAACTTTCCACCACTCTAGGATCTACATAACTATGGCTAGCCCCTGAATCAATTAAAATAACAAGTGGTCGGTTGTTGATCATACCTTCCACTTCAATCATGTGTGATTGAAATTTTGCTTGCTTGTTGTCCAGGGCTGCGTAGATCCTCGTCATTCTGCTGCCCATATCCTCCACTGTTTCAGCTTGTTGAATAGTATGGACCGTTCTTGCTTTGTCTTTCCTATGGGGGCAGTCTCTGTACCTATGATCCCCTTTACAGCCCCAACACTCCATGGGTGGAGGCCTTGGCATCGGTTCACTCCCCTCAACTTTCCTAGGCTCTTTAAAAGATGACTGTCCCCAAGGACTGTTTCTGAAAAAGGAAGGCTTGCTTCCCTTCTGCCTCTGTTCTTTCTTAAACCTCTTCTAGTCATTCCAAGCCTTCCAAAAGGTAGGCTTTTCCCTTTTCTATTCATATAGGAATTTCTCCCTTCTTATGGTTTCTTCCATGGTCTTAGGATCATCGTATTGAATCTTGTCACCAATGGAAGGTGGCAGTCCACTTAGATACCTCTGAATCTTGACAGCCTCATCTCTGATGAATGGAACATACTTCAGTAGTTCCAGAAAACTGCGTTCATACTCATCGATGTTCATATTGCCCAACTTGAGTTCAAAGAACTCCTTCATCTTTCTGTCATAGTATCTTTTAGTCAGGTATTTCTTCTCGAAATACCTCTTAAACTCCTTCCACATGACCTCTTTCTCTCTGATGTGCTGCACTTGCACAAACTGATCCCACCACATGGACGCTTTTCCTTTCAGCTGGTACATTGCAATTCTACCCTCTGGACGGGCAGAATAATTCTGCAGTTGAAAGTACTTCTTCATGCCAAGTAACCAGGTCTCTGCATCTTCTTCCTTCTTATGATATCCATCGAATGTTGGAGGCTTAATCTTGTTCATCTCCCCTTTCAATTCATCCTTTCCATATTCTCGGTGTCTTCTGGAAGGGGACGAGCTTGAACTACTGTGTGTCTCCTTGCCAGAATGCTTCCGGGAGAGATGGTAATGTCTGTCACCACTCCTCGATCTCCTTCTCCCCTCAAGGGTTCTGACACTTCTTGATCTGCTTGTGTCGCTCCCCTTTTCCAATTTCTTTTCTATTCGTTCTAGGCTCTTCAATAATTTTAAATTGAATTCACCCTGCCGATCTCGGATTTTCATGAGCTTTCAGCTATTAGCTAGGCGAACCTGGGCATCTTTCTGCAATCTTTCGATGAGTTGCATCATATGTTCTTCCTTACCCATCTCTTTTCCATGCCCATTGGAGTTTGATCCTTCGACTCCTAAATTAACATCCTTTCCTTCCTGTTCGTCTTCCATTTCAGGAGAAATCTGCACTCTTTCCCACTCCATACTCGGCGTTGATTAACTGGAATCCTGAGCTTCGTTGAATTTTGCACACGCACTCTGTGCAATTAATTTCAAAATTTGTCAGGCCATTAACCTTCGGGAACGATTCACGACATTTATAACTAATATGAACAAGAACAAAAGACATTTCGATTCAATTAAGTCCTCTGCGCTCTCGTTTGGTTCTGCAATTTTCGTGTTTTCGAAACTTTCATTTTCAGCACTTCGTGATTTTGGGACTTCAGGCTTCAGCCCACGAAGATCCCACAGTTAGCTATTCGTAATCAGAGTCACCCTTTTGCAACTCGCGATCTCGCGAGCTCGTGAGTCGAAGACCCTCGACTCATTTCCTCTAACCGACGATACCCGAGATGCGACAAGGGTATGGCTCTCTCCTTGCTAGCGTCTGCTACGCATGACCGTATTCTAGGGATACGTGCTAGCACCCTTCGCTATTCTCTCCTTCGTGAGTTGTGGCATCTAGCCCTGGTGCCTCCCTTTCACGAAACCCCGAGAAGCGAGAAGTCAACGGAGTGTTGACTCCCTTCTCTAGGCGATGCGTGTCTGCCTATCTATCATGCGGGCCCCACCTTATGGTTCTGCCACGTGTCCACACGAGCCTCGGCTCTCAGCACTTCACGACTTCTGCAGTCGAAAGTGACCCCTCTCAACCTCCGAACCCCCGAATGTGCGATCTCGCGACACGTGTCCACTCTCAGACGAACGGCTCAGATTTCCTCAAGACTTCGCTATTCGTGATACCAAACCTTCGAGTTTCCAAACCCCGATATCCGATGCACCGAAACTCCAATGCGCACGTGTGACTTGACCTGTCCACACCGTCACTTCAATCGAGACTTCGGACTTCGTGTAATCGCGAATCCTAATGCCCAAGCTTTGGGACTTCTTGCAGCGATACCCTGAAAACCCACGTCATCGGTCTACATCACCAAATCTTGGCCCCACACTGCTTACGTGTCTCTCGGGATGTCGCATCTCGCGACTTCGCGACTCCCGCTGCCAAATCTTCGACGCTTTTCCCACGAGATCCCAATAGGCGATCTCGCAAACGATCCAACGGTCTTCCATGATCCGGATCCAACGGCTGTCTCCGCTCCTCGTGACTTTGCGACTTCACGACTTGGAGCACCTAAATCCTAGGTTCTCACCTTGCGAACCTCCGAGTTCGCGAGATCCCTAGATATAACGGTCGAGCCTTCCTCCCAGATCTACAGCGTAGATCTTCTTGGATTTTTGGGAATTCGCATATCGCGATTCCCACACTCCTGTGCAATTCAAAAGGGATTTAAACCCTGCGCACACTCTCCAAATCTGATGGTCACGAGGGTTCACCTTCCCTCCCGAGAAGATCCCAAGGTTCTAACACTATCTCTATGGAGACCTATTTCCCTGTGGCCATAGACCATCCCGACCGTGGTTTCACACGTCGCTATACCTCCCGAGCTTAATTAAAAACTCGTCAAGTGTCCCCTTGGCACTTCAGAACAAACCAGGGTCCAAAATTGGTCCTCTCGACTCAATTTCCCCTCGCATTCTCGGTCCAAAGACCGCTCCACTGGCCCATCTAGGCTCAGTGTCGAAACGTTGGCTCTGATACCAATTTGTAGTGTACCCTTTCCACTACCGAGGTTTTCTCACCTATCAATTACCAATATGTACATGGATTTTTACATAATTTGTACAGAACATTATAAGCACATGCATTTAAACAATTAAACGCACGTAAATCTCAGAGTAAAATATATAAGTTACTGCTATAATTGAACAAGCCATAGCATTCAACAGTAATTCATTTACACAGCGGAAAACATGATAACAGATCCAGTACAGTCAACATAAAATGTGGTAGACATATAATTAAACACTTATCTTGTGACAGTGGAGGAATCCACCAACCAAATGTAGGCCTCCCATGAACCTCCCAGCCATAGACCGCACTGCTCCTCAACTCAATAGTGGGTCACCCCCGAGCTGGGACTGAGCTCCACCCCGGGGAAAGGAATCCAGACTCAGGCTAAGGTTACAGGGAATTCAGTCATACACAATCACCAGGAAGAATGCTCTCTGAAGAATCTCCCACGATCACTGCTCACAGACCCTCATTCCCCACATGCCTGTTCCACCCCAGGAGAGTGCACCTTCTCTGTCACCTGGACAGTCCTTCGGCTGACAGTCTCCCTTACCTTGGGTTACAGGAACAGACCGGACCAGAAGTCTCCGGGCTCTATGGCAGCTTTAGGGTTCCTTCCAGGAGCTCTCTCCTTCCTCTATGCACTCTCTCACCTAGAGGGAGTCGCTCATAGGCCAACAAGCCTCACGCAGTCCAGAACTGCGTAGTCTCAATGAATCATGGGAAAAACAGACACAGGTTTCCCCAACTGGTTCAACAATCCCTGGTTGGTTTCACAATCACAGCTTCAGGACAGGGAGTGCACGTACATGCTCGCTCAACTTTTCCCCGAACAAACAAAGACTCTTCCCCGAAATCAACACAGACTTCTCGTTCCAGAAGTGCACACACCAGTTTTCTCAGGGCTAGACACAGACATCTCAGTCACAGGGTCGCACGAAGGTCCTCTATAGGAGTCAGGTTCGTCGTACGGCTCAGAGCTCCGTACCTGTTTAGACAATCCAGTGGAATGGGAATTGTAAACTTCTCACGGCTCACTCTGGCCGTTTTATTCGCATGCACCAGGGTTGACATTTGTCACCCATGGAACTGCATGCATTCCACCAGTATGCATTTCTCCCACCACTTGGGAATTCACGTGTCCTTCCAAAAGGACTTAGGATAAAAACATAATATGCTCATGACTTTTTTGGAATATTATTAAAATATTATTCCAGGCCTAATCCCCCTAGGCTCAACACTTAGCCCCTTTTCACCTTCCAGCCCCTAGTTCATTGCCCACTCTATGCACACTCAGTCCCCCTTCACTCATTCATCATGGTCGGTCTGCACTTGGCGGTGTTTATATTTTATTAATCAATCTACATACATACAAGTACATCGGCAGGCTCCTGGCCTTCAACACTTAGGCTCCCTGGCCTAACAAACACATAAGCCTACCAGCTTATACAAAACTTGGCTCACCAGCCAATAGAACATATTTACAATTCATTGCATATGTCATGATCTGTAACGGGGCTCAGCCTTGGGGACACTACAATATTTATTAAGGAACCATAGGTTGAACTTATCACAAAATACCAACAACAAAATAGAAAAACAATGAAAGAACTATTGTCATGCTATCATGTGCAGGAAGAAGCAACAGATGAAGAGGACCTACGCAATATCCAAATTACAGAAATTGAAGGAGAAAGAGAGGTGGAAGGACTATCTCTGGAATCAGAAGTATTTTCTATGCCAATCAAGGTGAAGAAAGTAAATATTGGGACAAATGATAATCCCAAAATGGCCAGTATTGGAGGCTACTAGGATGAACAAACAATAGAAAGAATAATAGAGTTACTCTGCAAGTACAATGACCTATTCCCAACAACCTTTATAGAGATGAAAGGCATAGCAGGAAAGATAGGAGAGATGAATATACCTCTCAAACCTAAGGCTAGATCTGTCAAACAGAGACCTTATAGACTAAATCTGATTTACAAACAGAAAGTCAAAGAAGAAATTGACACAATGTTAGAAGCTGGTATCATAGAACCAGTGGAGGAATATGAATGGGTAAGCCCTATGGTATTTCAAGAGAAGAAGCAAGGAGGCATAAGGATATGTGTTGATTTGAGGAATTTGAATGATGCTTTCCTACATGACCCTTTTCCCCACCCCTTTCACAAATGAGGTATTAGAGAATGTAGGAGGCCATGAAGCATACTCATTCACAGATGGATTCTCAGGCTACCATCAGATTAAGATAGCCCCAGAAGACAGGTACAAGACCACTTTTCCCACAGAATGGGGATTCTACCAATACATAGTCATGCATTTTGGACTGAAGAATGCACTGACAATATTCTCAAGAGTAGTCATAGCTATGTTCAAAGAATTCATCCATCAGTTCTTAGAAGTGTATCTAGATGATTGGACCGTATATAGTCTATTAAAATACCATGTGTAAGTGTTAAGATTGATGTTGGAAAGACGTAGGCAGTGTCAAATATCATTGAATATCAAGAAGTGTATTTTTGGGACACCATTTGGAATACTACTGGGCCATAAGTGTGCAAACAAGGCTTGCTAGTAGATCCTGCCAAGATTGCAGTAATTGTCAATTTACCACCACCAAAATCAGTACACCAATTGAGAGAAACATTGGGACACACAAAATACTATAGGAAATTCATAAAAGGGTATGCGCAGATTACTATGCCGATGGAGAAAATATTGAAGAAAGATAGTAAACTCCAATGGAATGAGGATTGTCAATGAGGTTTGGACACTCTAAAAGAAAAAATGGTCACAGTACCTATACTAGTATTCCCAGACTGGGAAAAGACATTTCATGTGCATGCAGATGCATCAACCATAGCACTTGGAGCTATTCTGGCATAGCTAAGAGAAAGAGAGTTATACCATCCTATAACATTTGCAAGCAGAAAACTGTCAGAGTCAGAGAAGAAATACAATACTACAAAAAGAGAAGGCCTAGCAATGGTATTTGAATTGTAGAAGTTCATAAAATATCTACTTGAGAATCACTTTAAAATGTTCACAGATCATTCTACCCTCAAATACCTATTCAATAAGCCAGTGTGGGGGGGGGAGAATCTATAGATGGTTACTATTGTTTCAGGAATTTGACTTTCAAGTGATAGTCAAACCAGTAAAGTTGAATGCAGGACCTAATCACCTGTTGAGGATCACCAATCGATAAGAACCTATAAATTTAGAGGACAACTTCCCTGATGCACAGTCATTTTCATTCCAATTCCCTGATGAATATTTTGCTGACATCATTGAATAATTGAGTATAGGGACTGTACCACAATATTTTAACATTGCGCAGAAGAAAAATCTGGTAGTCAAAGATGAAGACTATTAATTGATTGCAAGAAACTTATACAAGATGGGCACAAACAACATTTTGAGAAGATGTGTACTAAAACATGAGAGACCTAGGATTTTAGTAGAGGCTCATGAGGGAATAGCTGGAGGAAATTATGCAGGAAAAGCTACCGCGCAAAAGGTATTGCACGTAGGACTATGGTGGCCAACCATTCACAGTGATGAAAAGGACTACTGCCAGAGATGTGATGCCTGTCAGAAGGTTAGTAAACCTAATAGATGGGATGAGATGTCCCTTAGACCACAAGTAACTTTGCAAGTATTCAAAAAATGGGAAATAGACTTTTTGGGACCAATTAATCCACCAACAAAGAGGTCAGGAGCAAGTTATATCATTATTGTGATAGAGTACTTAACGAGATGGGCAGAAACAACACCAGTAAAATATTACAGCACGGAGACAACAACACACTTGTTGTTTGAGAAAGTGATCACTAGATTTGGATTCCCAAGGATTTTGATGAGTGACCAAGGAACTCACTTCATATATAGTACTATCAAGGCTATGATTGAGGATTTTGAAGTCTATCATCAAAAGAGTACACGATATCACCCTCAAGCAAATGGAACAATGGAAGCTTTTAATAAGATCCTAGAGAATGCCTTGATAAAGATCTGTAATGTTAACAGGGATGACTGGGACTTGAAGATACCAGAAGTACTATGGGAATACATGACTACATGCAAAAAGTTGATAGGACAGACACCATTCAGGTTGGTGTATGTACAAAAAGCAGTGTTTCCATTAGAATTCCCGGTACCCAATCTGTGCATAGTAGCAATTACCAACATGACAGAACAAGGTGTAGTAAAATAAAGACTAAGTCAAATGATGGATATGGAAGAAGATAGGATCCTAGAAGGATTCCACCAAGAAGTACAGAAAGCAAGAGATAAACCTTGGCACGACAGACATATCAAGAGGAAAAGTTTCAAGGAGGGAAACCTAGTCTTGGTGTATGAAAACAAATTTGATCTTCAGCATCTAGAGAAATTCAGAATGTATTGGCTAGGGCCATATGAAGTAAATACTATAACAAATGGAGGATCTGTACAACTAAAATATTTTCAAGATACGTAACTGAAAGGAATCATCAACGGGATTCGACTAAAACTGTATAGGGACAGTCGACTTCCTAGTACTTAAAAAGTTACCCCGTAGTAAGAGAACCTATACATAGTCTATCTAGAAAAAGAAATTACCACACCAGACATCAGAAGACCAGGCGCAGCAAAAATGGAGTTAGCGCGATAAAAATAAAATGTCCATGCGCAACGACTACATGACATACCGCGCACTTGGAAAACTCAACGCGCTGGAAAAAGGACCAACGGTCAGAAAAGGAGGAAATTTGAAAAATGGCGGTTATGACAAAAGGCACTAACTGGCAAAAATTATGGAATTCAATGAGAAAGTATCCATAAAGTGCCATTACATTAATCAAAGCTAGGGAAAATTCTCCAAGAAGTTTCATGACTTGCCTATATAAAGGGGAAACATGGGAAACATAAGACACATTGTGAAATAATGAAGTTGTAGAGAAACAAAGCATGCCGAGCGGAAGTGAGTTGACACAAAATACAGGGTGAACCAATGAATACTTTGTCGACAGAAACCAACTAGTACCCACAATGGCACCAAAAAATATGGGTGCGTCGAGCCAAGCAGGGAGGAAAACATGAAGTATTCGGGCACCACGGGAGGCAACAGAGGTCAGACATGAAACCAGACAACCCGAGGAATTTGTCAACGTTGATGCAATTACTTCACCTTTTGAAGAACCTATAGACCCTATGCTAGTGGTTGATGAAAGGTAGGGTACAACCACGTTGGCCATGGAAGTCGACCCGACCAATAGCGTACAGGGACATCCCACGCATAACACATGAAACCCACCAGAAATTGCGACAACTGAAGGGGCCCAACAGGTAAATGGCCAAGATACTACACAAACAGAGGCGAGAGTACCCAAAACCACCAGACTAGAAACTACGCAATAACAGGAGGGTCTAGTAGAGGATATCACTCGCCAACCAGACCCTGACGTAGAAAGAAGACAGACGGAGGCAGGTACCTCAAGTCAACAAGAAAAATGGAAGGGCAAACATCCTATGGTGTGGTATCCATGCATGCATCCTGATGCAATGATTGTACAGCTGCGCAGTTTGGAAGGAGTGCAAACCATGCCAACACTGCTAGGTTGCGTGGAGAAACTAAGATACTTGGCCCAACGCAGGAAAATTCCTCGAATTTGCACAGCAGGTCTACTTGGACAACATAGGGATAGAGCCCTTTGGAGATCCCATCCTACAACCGAAGCCATGAGAAGTTGGCCTAGAAAACACAGGGATCCTAAACTTGTTGGAGATTCCCCAGTTTGGAAGGGAGAAAGAGGTGAACAACTGCATCAAGAGATTGATAGTGGTCCTCCATGGAGGATTCCTATGGATGGAACAATCGGTCTCCATAGACATAGAGCTGATAGTAGTAATCAAAGGATTGTCGTCAATGGGTGAGAACCCCGCGCAGTACCTCGACGACAAAAAAAAAATAGAAGGCATTGGATGAAGAAATGAATAGGACATATGGGACAGAGAGGGGCTCGCGCAACATTATTATAAAAAGGATCAATGATGTTGCTACACGGATGGACACCAAACTCATGGCCTGTAAAATGATAAGAAAGTGTCGCAAGGAGGAAGTCCATGTCGGGGTCGTCGCAACCGTAGCATAGTGCGCGAATGGCACATCGCTCAACTCAGTCCCTTACCTGTTGAACCTATTCCTTGAGGACTGCAAAGATGCGCAGGACCTCAGCACAGAGTTCCACTACTCTTGACTACTCATGATAATCACATTGATAGGGTGGAGGAAGCCCCCATATTCATACTTCTGCAGCCGGATAGGTCAGTGTCGCGCAACACGATACACGTCGTTGGGGAGCAACTCCGACCCCAAGCATAGAAGAATAAACATGGGTACCTTTGCCAGGTACTTTGCAGAAATACAGGAAAGCATAGCCAACACTTGCAGAACTACCCCAGAGGTGGTCATGCAATTCAAGGACATAGTCAACTTCAAGGTGTCCATGCACAACATGTGGATCCAAGTGTGCAGGGATCCGGGAAAAGAGTGGCTCCAATTAAGATACTGTGGAGGAAGACGTAGAAATGGCTATGAGATATTGGCCCAACGACTGGAATATTCCAATCTTAAATCAAAAAGTACCTAAGGGTACAAAGGTGGATGCACGGAAAACCAAGATACCTACAAGAAAAAGTTGTGTCCAAAAGGACGAAACCAACACAGAAGTCGATGTAGCAAAAGAAGGGGGGTGCAACAAAGAAGGATGTGTAGGCAAGAAAGAAGGACACTACCCCAAAACAAAAAGAACAAGGAGTGGGAGCTATAGAAATGTAGGGAAGCCCCTCAACATCTACTCCACAGGAACTAGGGCCACCTAAGCGACCAATTTCACAGATAGGAGGAATGCACAAGAAGGAAAAAGCACATAAAAAGCCTCCTGAGTAAACAATCACAGAGGATGATGCTAACCTCATGGCTGAGAAGGTGAAAGACTGGGTAGCCGAAGATGTCGAAGAAGCCAAGCACCAAAGAAGGAAAATACAATATGACCTAATTGAAATAAAGCTGGTCCTTGAGAAAATCAGATCTGTGCATAGGTCTTAAAGGGGAACAAAATCCTTCCCCGAGGGAGAAACAACAGTGGCAATAAGGACTACGCCAGAAAAGGAACACACAGTTCACACAATTTCCCAAGCGAGTCCAACATTCAAAGTAACAAATGACATGATGCACATGGATGAAACCACAACACAGACACCACTGAAATATTTAGCGCAGGTCGACATGGTAGTAGCCAGAGTACCCACAAAGGCATTGTACATACTCCAAGTTAGCATCACGTAGGAGGTGCAGTCATGTGTGAGGATAGACGTAGTAGAACTGCAGGAAAAAAATGGTGACAATGAAGCACTGGAGCTCGTGGTCGAACAAGTAAAGTTTGAGACCAGAGGAGAGAAAGAGCGCACAGATAAAATCGAATAGGGGGTGACAATAGTCTATAGCCACCTTTTGGATAGCGCGTAGGTTGAGAGTTGAAGTATACAGGAGAAACTCAATAAAATTTCCCAAACCATCGACCCCTATAGGAAACAGATTGAGGAATTGAAGGAAAAATTGACATGACTCCACCTGAGGTTAGGGAGTAGAGGAAAGAAGAAGTTGCACTACAACTAGAAAATTTGGAGAAACAAGCTAACACAACAGCAGAACTGTTTGACAGAACAACACAGCTTTGGATAGCGCTAGAGGAAGATGAGCAGGCCCAACAATGGGACTAGGAGGAAGAGAGAATAAGTGTGGAAATACAAGACCTCAAGCAGAGGAAAAAGACAATGAGCATCACTGATCATTTAAAATGAACGCATGAGATGAAGATATTGCAGGCCGAGCTAAAGACTGTGCAAGCGCACAAACAAGAGAGACAAGCACAGATGGAACCTCTCCAAAAGAAAGAAACATTAATGATCACATAGTTGGAGACAGAGAAAAATAATATGGTCCAAACACGAGCAAAATGCAAAACCATAGTTTAGGAGGAACTCACTGCGCAGAACTTAGAAGCGCCTACAGAAAAGGTTGTGCGGGTCCAAACATGAGGAAGGGAACTTGCAGACAAGTTCCAAAGTCTAGCAGAGCATTTCAAGGGAGTGTGCAGTGCCTAGGTGGCTCAAGAAGAGCCACATGTTAGTTTTGGGGGCATGTTGGGTGCATGCCCATTTTGGGGTAAAGACTAATTTTGAAGAATAAAGCGCTAAGAAGGAAAAGACAACTAGCAGGAAAAGCAACATGTGCAAGGTAAACATGCATGCAAAGGAGGAAAGCATGCGAGGCACGCATGCAAGAAGACCTAAGCATGCTAAGGTTATGGTTTTGGTAAGAGAATGTAATGTTTGGTAAGCCAAAAACATGTATAAATAGGTACCCAGGAGGTCTAGGTCAGGGTTGTTGTTGTTGTTGTTCCAAGACTGTTATTAGTTTTGGTTCAAGTTTTTGGTTATGGACCAGAATGTATGTAAAATTCGATCTTGTTTTGTAAGATGTTGAGCTGAGGAGAGGAAATAAGGTAGATCTTGAGGGTTAGATCATAGGCTGGGGAGTCTGGTGTGATCTAGTTCACCTCATTGTAGATCTCGACACATATGATGGAAAGTTGTAATGCGCACGAGGCTGTAGTTTTGGAAACACCATAATAAAAAGCAGAGTAGCCAAATCTTTGTGGGCGTATCCCAAGAGGGGGTGAAGCACAATAGATCATGTGTTATGTGATTGAATATTGTGTGTTTCCTTTACTGTCAAGGATTAGATATTAGACAAATGCATGAATGACTTAGTAGATCCCTTGTTTTACATGCATGAATAAGAATGACAGAATATTCAATATAAGCTAAATGTTAGAGTAAAAAAATGAAGATCAAATAGTTTAATCCCAGATCCCCACTAATTCCCAGGTTGCAAGCACCTAAGCGTTGCATCCACCCATAAGAACTATCTCGGGTGAGACTGTGCAATTCCTTCTATGCATTGTGATGCCTTCTGGTTTACCAGGGGGGTGATAGTTTTAGGGGGGTTTTGTTGGAAACCATAGTAGATCTGAACCTGGGTCATCCCAAGAATGGTAGCAAGAAAGAAGAAACTAACAATGGGATTGAAAACAATTGTAAATCAACAGAACTTTAGCTTTGGGATAAAACAAAACCTCCTCTTTCACACTCTCGTCACTCCGGTTATCTTATATGGATGTGAAGTTTGGGGTTGTAGTATATCTATAGAATCCTGGAGAAATATAGAACATATCCAAAAGAATTTTATAACTTATAATCTCAAAATTAAGGGCAATACACCCTATCCTATTCTCCTCATAGAAGCAAGCCTTTCACCCATTGAGAGCATTGTTATGATCAGATACCTAACATACAAGAATAAGATAAATAACATGGATGACAAGAGGCTCCAAAAAATTGCTTCAAAATCTAGCCAAAACCACCAGCGACTCAAGTGGGGATGGCATAAAGATGCAAAATCTTGGCTAAATCATTGGGGAATACAAGAAGAATACATCATGCAGAATATCGATAATATTACAAATATTATCACTTCTAAATTTAAGGAGAATATGTGGTGTGATAAAGAATTAGTGGATA
Source organism: Picea engelmannii (assembly GCA_009831015.1). Taxonomy (NCBI): domain Eukaryota; kingdom Viridiplantae; phylum Streptophyta; class Pinopsida; order Pinales; family Pinaceae; genus Picea; species Picea engelmannii. The sequence continues at coordinate 338,332 of ML782020.1, read as the reverse complement.
AAAGGAAATTAAGATACTACAAGGAGGTGGTCAACCCTGATTTAGAAGATCAAAATTACATCTCAGTTTTGAAAAGTGCAAAAAATAAAATCAACATTGTTAAAATAAGAACAAACTCTCGTGAGCTACATAATGAAATTGGGCGTTGGACAACTCCCAAAACACCATGGGAAGAGAGAATTTGTCACCTTTGTGACACTAAGAAGGTAGAATATGAAAAACACTTTCTCTTGGATTTCCCTGCCTATACCCATATTAGATGCCAATTTAAAAATATCTTCCACATTAATGACCTTCCTAAACACCTAAGTCATCAAAAACTATGGTGATCTTAGAACACTTCTCTGAATGCTTTTTTAGCATAGAAATACAATTTTAAAGAAATTGAAGCAATCTCTTACCTTCTTAAGGTCTGATAGACCAATTGGTCTTAATGGACGTTAATCATCATCATCATCATCATCATCATCATTAAGCAATTGACCAAGTTTATATGCGGTCCAAGTGTGTAGTTATTAAAAATAATATATATCAATTAGTGTAGGGAAAGATATTTATAAATTTCATATTTATTTTAGATCTTTTGTCAAACAAAATAATTGTGATTCATTATCACCAAAAAAGTAAAACAAAATCTAAAATGAGTATAGCATTTCATGAATTTTCTTTATACATTGAAAATTTTCACAAAAATATCTAATCTAAAATTTCAATTAAATAAACATTTCATATTTATAATAAATAACAAGGTGCTCTAAAGCCCAATATGGGGGAGATGTTTTCATGTAATGTAACATTATGTGACAATAAAAACAAAAATTAAATAAATAATAAATAATTACATGTACATGTATGTGATAACATCTAAAAAATTAAACCAATTTAAACCAAAGTAAATCCAGCTTAAACTCAAAGTTGTCAAGCACCAAGAGGGATCAAATTTATTAAGATGTGATCTTTTTTATTCTTTAATATGAAGGAATTCATAAATTACATGGAATTAAATGATAAAAAAGTTTATACCTTAAGAATTTGATCCCTCTCAATACTTAATAGATTTGGGTTTAAGATGGATCTACGCTTCCTCGGATGGGGTGGAATCTCGCTCACTTAACAACATGGTAGATGGGACATTGGTTCACCATCCCATGAAACATGTGGTAGCTGCATGTACTCATGACATGAGAGGACATAGTCTTCGCTGGGAGTGTGACATCATTACTATTAATGCTGAAGATGTGGAGGGAAGTGAGTATGAGGGCTCACACAGATATGGTACTTCAACCACACGAAAGCTCATTAATGAAGTTATTGGTGGAGTCTGAGAGGACGACACGATTTATTGCTCATACGAGGTTGAGGCTCCCTCCATATCCGAGCATTATGATGATCATAATGACCAGGATAGGCCAGGAAATGAGAGAACACTCGCAGAGAGAAGCAATGTGGGTTCTTAAGAGAAATTTTCGGAAGAGGGGAGGTATGAAGGTTGTTCTACTATCATGTTGTCTGATTCATGTGAATCTTGTTTTTTTCCAATTTTAATCTCATCTCTCATGTCTTTCTCTTCCTCCTCCTCATGGTATCATGTAGACATAAGCCTCACACCACCCCTGGTCCATCACGAGAAGCCTAAGAAACTATGGATGTTGTTGATTTCTATCATGATTTCATATGTGGGGAGGATCAGGAAATGATGCCAACATTGGAGGCAGAAGCTAGGCTTGTTCGTGAACTCAAGGATGATCAAGAAATTGAGCAGCAAGTTGGTGGTTTAATTCCTAATCTAGGTTGCACTAGAACAAGGAATTCAAAGTTTTTCAGGACCCTAGAGCACTATTGGCACACCAAGACAATGGGGGCTTTGGGATGCTTTCCAAGGAAGATGAATTCAGGCAGCTCAAGCACGAAATGGAGACCTTGGAAGAACAAAATGTCTATCTTCTCTCCATGGTCACGTGGATTTCCCAGTGTCATGGTGGCACCTTCCATCGTCTTGTTGTAAACCAATATGGAACCCCATTTGATGTTGTTCGGCCGAAGGAAGCATGCCCATCCTCTCCATAGGTTCACCATGACTAGATTTAATCTATTTTTTAGGTTTTAGTCCTCTTTTATTAGGTATTTTTTGCTATGAACTGTTCTAGTAAATCTACATGACACTATGGGTTTTATATACATCAAATTGTTAGAATTATTATGTTTTTTAAAGCCCGGTTTCCCCTATGGAGCAGGCAGACCCTTCAACCTCATTTTAATTAGAAGAGACTCTCATGGTCTCTCTGGAAACTAACTCTAATGAGGCATTGATTGTACATTATGTTTATATTAATATAATATTTCCTTATTTACTAAAAAAGATGGATCTATATGGGCTTTATACTCATCTATAGTTTAAATGAACTTTAAAATAAAATTAGGATGTAACATTTTATTAGATAACTACTATTATTATTTTATTATTGTTTAAAATATTATTTTTCTCAAATCATAAATAATATTAATTTTGTTTTAAAATTAACTAAATAATATCAAATCCCTACATGTAAATTTTTTACATTAAAAATATATATATATATATCTTTATAAATTTGGTAGTCTCCCTACTTTATAATAAATTTAATAAAATTAAAATATATTTTATTTGTTAGATGTGAATCCATTTCACTTATTTTTCATTTGGTGATTTTTTAAAAATATATATCTTTATAAATTCGGTGGTCTCCTTACTTTATAATAAATTTAAATTTAGAATATATTTTATTTCTTAAATCGATTTCACTTATTTTTCATTTGGTGATTTTTTTTATTTGATTTATTATAAAATTATAAAACTCTTTATTTTAAAATAAATAATGACAATGTAGCTTTAGCAAATTTTTACCTAAATCCAAAAGGAAAAAAATTGTACATTTTGTAAAGTGTTTAATTTATTTACTTCATAACAAAATAATCTTTAATTATTGGTTTGAAAGTATGTTTTTAAAAGAGTGGTGATAATGTTTGAGTAATTGACTCTTACTTGTATTGTATAATAATCTTTAATTATTGATTTAGAAGTATGTGTTTAAAAGAGTGGTGATAATATTTGAGTAATTGACTCTTATTTGTCTTGTACTTAATGTGGGATTATTCATCATACTATTATTTTTTGGTGTGCTATTGTTTATTTCCTCTTCATGAAATTTAATCTATAACCGAGGATTAAACCCCACACAAGGGACCGTATAAATCCATTTTTTATCTTCATTAATTTTAATAGGAACCATAAATTTTGATGAGATTTATTGTGTACTACATGGTGGTCTAGGTCTTGCTCAATACATTTATGAATTACAATGTATTTTAATTAATTTTTTTGTTTTAGTTAAGGTTGGTTTGTTTTATTGAGACTATGAACACTAAAAGGCTCCTTGTTTTATTCTTTAAGAGCATGAGTATAACAATCAATGCAATAGATTGGATTGTGAATTATGATTCTTTCTGTAAGTGGTTTGTAGCCATGTTAAATAGAAAAACATTCTTTCTATGTTTGATCATCACATAATCTCTTGGCCTTTAATTTTAAATTTCTACAAATCTATGTTAGAGAATAACAAATTGTGTACATCATGTGTGTTATTGTTTCGTGAAAAAAACTTGTAATAGTTTTGATTTCCTACTTTTCTTCCAATAGAAAGTTTACTCAATTATATTAGTGAAAATATAATTTTTTTACATCTTCTTGACCATACAGATGATCATAGCAATACTATTCCATAGACCATGCTCATAAACAAAATCACATACGTCCCCAGAAGGTCACCAGAGATGATAACCAACACGCAGGCTACAAAAAGAGATACAAAAATAGGGCTAAAAACCCCCAACAAAAATCAGAAAAGAAGCTAAACCAGAAGTCACACGCCCCCAAAGGACCTCGAAGTGTTTACCCAACATCGCATCCCCCCAAAGGACCTCAAAGTGTTAACCAAAACACCGCACACCCCCAAGTGTGGAACTCAAAGCTCTGATCTAAAACCTCTTCTTGCCAAGGAGGAAGAGGTCAAGAGGGTCCAGAAAAACTGAAGAGAAAACAAAACACTCGTCGCAAAAAACCCCCGAAGCCACCACCACCGCAAAACTCCATCGCTAATCACCACTACACACCCGAAATCGAGCTCTTGAACACACGAAGGCTGCCTAGAAAAACAACAGAACCTCACCCGTTCTAGTAAACGCAGGCTCAGGGGATCGTTCCCGAAAATCGACCCTGAGTAGCTGCCTCGGCCCCTAACAACCGCCTAAGGAAATCCGCCGCCAACTGCTGAAAAATCGCGCGCCCATACTCGACACAGTGACTCTCCACACCGCAGAGCCCACAAGGTTCTGATTCCTCCGCCGCCATCCGTTGACCCTCGAAACGCCCTTCTCCCGCCACTTCGCAAAGCCTGCTCACCCTGGGAGGGTCTCACTCCTGCGCTCGCCCTTCTCCATGGAAGTCAGGGATGCAACTAGCGAAAACCTATCCACAGAGCCCGCAGAGTCGAAAACCTAAAGTCAAAAAACTCTTGATAATTTGATTTCCTACTTATTTGTAGTAGATTAGATGCATTTCATTTATACCCATAAAAAATAGGTTTTTGTATGGATAATCTTGATCATATTTCCTATAGCTATTCTTGTTGCAGATGGTTGTACGAATGGTAAAGTGGGCTAAGAATGCTTCTCTCCCATGATGAAATTTGTGTATCACCTAGACTGTCACAAATCTGGACTTTTATTCATGTCGTTTAGGAAGAATATGGATGCAATATTATTCGTTTAAAATGTTTAAAAGATTAACATTTTTCAAAAGAGTTAAATACACGCCCATTGATTAGATTGAAGTCATTCAATTTTCAAGTCTTATAGAAAATGGCTCAACACAAATTGTAGTGCAACCTGAGACTTTCATAAAAAGAAGAAGAGCATAATTTGAAGACAATTTTTATATAAACATCATATTTTTTAAAGGCAAGCTACCATTAACACATTCACATTTTATTTGAAATTTTCTTGTACAACATAATAAAATAACCCTATTTTAGTTTTGGATAGTGCAGAGTAGAACAAATTAACATTTATTAAGAGTAAAGGATAACGTTGGAAAAAAAATCAGATATGAAACCCTTTTGACTTAAGTATAAGTGAATTTGATTACATTACCACGTGGTTTGAGTAAATATCAAATCCATACATTTCTATCCTAATTTGTTATGATGTTTTTTTAAGATGGATTTGGGCGCATTACCGCGTGGTTTGAATAATATTATATCCAAACATTTATATATGTTGTTAAATTTTCGTTCCACTCTCAAAGAGGTGTAATTTATTGATATGGTTTTAATTGTTTTTAATTTTTTATGTGAAATGAAATGACATAATTTGAATAAATTTTATAAAATTGTGAAATTTGAGATGTAAAACATTTAAAGAAATTTTAGTAAATATATATAATTTTTATTATAGACAATTTTAAAATTAAAAAATAATAGCTCCCTTATCCTATTTCTTATTAAAGGCATCAAGAATAAGGTTATGATCATGGATGTAGGTGATGTGATTAATTATTGATTATTGATTATGAAGAAAAAAGAAAAGAATAATTTATTTAGTCTCATGAGAAGAATAAATTTTTAGCTTGAGAAGTAGTGAAGACCTTGGTCCAAACGATCATCTTTGAAAAAAGACAAACCACTACAAAAACACACTCATGCTTGCAAATATTTACAGAGAGGTCGATAGTAAAGTCCATAGAGATTGTTTCCCAAGGGTAGGATGGTTTAGGAAGAGGCTAATACATTATTGATACAAGTTAAGCTTGTGATTAGAGGACTTCATTTTCCTGCATAGAGAGTATTCATAAATGAAATCCCCTACCTATTTGCTAATTTATAGCCAAAATAAATAATGTTGTAGATGTTGCAATGTCTTAGAGGATCCATAATCTCATCCATATGCTAAAGTGTGTACCTTGTGGAACAACATGATACAATCTCCTCGACTACTTCTCGACTATGCAAGGTTATCCAACTTATAGACTCGGCCATTAGATATAGTGTAGTCTAAGAATAATGCATGGTTGATTTATGTAGGTTTTCTTAATGCTTGCACCACAGTTCCAAAGAATGGATCAATACACTACATGTGTTTCCATCCTTCATATGCAATGATTAGAACATATAGAATATTAAGAACACAGACCGATGGATAACTGAGGAGATCAACAACCCTATTTGAGGTACCCATGTTTTATTTAATGGTGAGGTGAAATTGTTGGATATATGAGGCCCATTTTAAATGGCATTGATCTTTTATCTTGGATTGAGAATTTAAAAAGATCAATAGATGAGAATCTTAAGTCTTTTGAAGGAGTTGTTTGTTGTAGTAGTCCAATTGAAACTCTGAAGATTTGAAAGCTAATGTAATGGCTAGGCAATGTTAGAGTTTGTTTGATGAAATTTATGTAACAGTTCATGCCACCAGTAAATATATTAATGGTTGTATAAGAAGTTGGAACTAGACATTATGAAAGTGCATGTACCTTTTGTGGGTTGGCATGAATCACTACTATATCAATGAGAAATCCCATTTACCAGATTGAGGTGTATAAAAAAAAATACTTCTTATTTCTAACGTGCATCTTTTGTTGAAGTAGCAATTTGAAAACGTTTTGGACATATTATAGACAGGGATGATTTTAGGGGCTAAATTTCGCTCATGGGCTAATTTTCCATGGTTTTTCCAAAACTGAGATTTGCTATTTTAAAAATGATTCGCCCAAATTCTATAGAATAAAATTATTTTACCTTAAAAATAGAATTTTTTTTATAAAATCTATATAAAATCCTTAGAAATTTATATATTTTTACAAAAATATCGCCAATCATTTATAGTTGGCATATGAAGGATTAGTAAGATTCGCCAAGGTTTCTACATTTTAAAATAAATTTCCATCCTTAAAATCACCCTTGATTATAGATGTTCTTCCCAAGTGTCATTGAATATTAGGATTTCATCAAGCTAGATTACTAGAAAAAGACCAAGGTTTTGCAAATGGGGTAGCAAGATAAGTGGGATTGATTATGGGAAAAATCCATAGATAAGCATGCTTGAGATAAAGGTGTATTGGAATGGGAAACCTTCAAGGATATCTAGGTTACTGGATGCAAGGCCTAGAGGTGATGATTAATGCTATGCAATTCATTTAGCTAGTTTCAATCCCACTTCTTCATCCCTGCGATCATCACCCGATGTAATGAGTGCTTAGTGGAATATTCAAAATCATGAGAAATTGGTTTGTTTCCACTAATACTCATGGATATGGGTCATAAATTAATGACCTACTCTACGTAGATAATCCCAAAATGATATCGCATATGTTGGAATGCAAAAGCCCCTCAATACTTAAATAAAAAAAGTCCAGGGACCTCTAACTAAATAGTTTGTAAGGAACAATGCTTTCCAAAGTTGTGCAAATGCAATAGTAAGCAAATTGACCCTAATGAAAGTTTAAAATATTTTTTATAAGATTATCATTGTGATTAAGTATATGTGTCAGTATATATATCAAGTATATATACCAATATATATACACATATATTATGTTGGTATATATATCGACATATTATGTCGATACACCATGCTTTCAAGGAAACATATAATATTCATATATTGGTATATATACCAAAACATATACCTTTTATATATATATATATATATATATATATATATATATATATATATATATATATATATATATATATATCTNCGGTATATAGACTAAGCATATATACTAGTATATATAATGACATATAGGTATATATTGTTGATGTTTGTAGCATCGGACAGGAAATTCCACACAAGTATAGTGTCAGACATGTGGAAGTCGTCCAAAAAGGACATTCATTATCATTGTAGTTCACTTTAATTAAAGATAATTATTAAAGTGAATAAAATTTTATATTGAGTTGATTAATGTCTAATAAAATGTAAAGTATTTGCATTAGTGATTTAGATAAAATCTCCATCATCGATCAAGATTTAATCTCAATTGTCAATCTCATTAAGAGATTAGGGTTATGGAGACTTGGTCATCAAATCAAAGTTATAAAAGAAAGACAAAGTGAAAGGAATAGACACAAAAAATAGTGTTAGAGAAACACAAGTGAGATACAGAGAGAGTGATAAAGGATTTTCACTCAGTGTGCAAGTTCAAAGGAGAAAAGAGGAAACAATTTGCAGCATGAGAGATTGACCTAGCAAGGTGTTGTTACAACAACGTGTTATTGCAGCAGAATAATATTAGGCTATTGCAGAAGACATTGTACAAGAGGGTTTCTCACCCATCCATACAAGGCCGAGTTTCAGGGCCATACAATTCGTATGGTGCACTAGAAAAAACAAGTTTTTTTTTTGTAGTTTTGTAATCTTTTCTCAATGGGCTATTTTCCCAGTTTGGGAGCCCTTGTAAGCTTTGACCAATTTTAACGAAAAGTTGATATTTGAATGACAAAGTTTTTGTGTTCTTTCGTTGTTTAATTTCCAACAAATTTCCAGGAAGTGTGTAATTATTCTATGGTCTGAATTTTTTGTTTAAAATTCAACAAGTAATTTTTGCTTGAGATTATAAGGAAGTAATTTTCCTAGGGTTGAAATTTTGACATGGTATCAGAGAAAGATCTCTAAGAGAAGTTGATTCCAAATAGCTATAGTAGTAGATCTGAAGGTTATAACAGCAAATACGAAAGCTACAACAACATATATGAAAGCTACAACAATAGATCTTAAAGCTACAACAACATATATGAAAGCTACAACAATAGATCTTAAAGCTACAACAACATATATGAAATTTATAGTAGCATATCTATTAGATATGAAGTCCAGCAGTTGGGTTTACTTGTGCTTGAAGGACTAAGAACATTTTCACAATAGTTTGTTTAGATCTAGAAAGATGGTAGCAACAAGTCTTCCATATATGAATATTTATGGATGGTAGCCACCTTCGTATATGCACATTTATGGAAGACAACCTCCATAAATGTGGATATATGGAAGTCAACTTCCTTATATGCACATATACATAAGTTGTTAGCTTTCGTTGCACATTTACGAAATTCAAATTCCAGATATGCGCATTCCCGGAAGGTGACTTCTGTATATGCGAATATACAAAAGTGGCCACCTTCCATATATGCACATTTACAGAAGGAATCTTCCATAAATGCGCATATGAGGAAGTCAACTTCCATATATGCGCATATACAGAAGTCGCCAGCTTCCGTTGTGCATTCACGAAAGTTGAATTCCGTATATGCGCATTTCTGGAAGCCACATTTGTATATGCGTTCTTTCGTATATGCACGCTTGTAATACCCTTGTTTCCCCCAGTTTGTAAATATAACTATAAATGGCCAAGAGACTATGGCAGACTAGATATGTGTGAATGTTGGATTTGATGAACCTTTTTGTTCTAAAAGGTCAATGTATGTATTTTTTGTTATTAATAGAAAATGGATAGTGTTTCATAACAGTTGAAAGGGGGGTTTTCCAAGATAGGCCATGGTGCTATGAGAGAGATGGTGAGGGGAACTGGAAATGGTTGAGATGACCCCCCACCAATCCAGTACCTTATTGGATTTAATGGCTCATACCCAGAACAGTCCTCTGACCCATAAATGAATTTCTAGTCAAACTAGTAGCTGGAAGAGTCCTCCTCAAGAGTTAATGAGGAGATGGGGTAGAGTACCCATCTGAAAGACTTCCAAGTTTGACCAAAATATGGGGATTCATACCCACGAAACCTTGCCAAGGAAGGAAATAAAAGAGGTAATTCATGGGTAGAGGAAGATCTGTGAAGAGAGCAGAGTTGAAAGACCAATCTCAAGAAGAGAAAAGAGCGTTTTGCAGCTCTGGTTCGAGGAAGAAATGAGAAATAAGCTCGTTATGGGCGCAAGAAGATGTTGTCAAGTTTTTAGTTACAAGTTGATAAACGAGGCTGATGAGTGACTATTGAAGTACTCATGCAAACCTCCTTGCTTGGTACAGAGAAAACCGCTTGCAAAGATCCTATGGAAGGAGGAGAGTAACCTCCATCCCTGACTATCAATGAGCAAGAAGAAAGAGTCTCTATCAAAATATCATGGTCTAGCTCGGGGGTGGCCAATGGTAAATCCGTTGAGGAGTGGTTGTGCCTATGGTTGGGTGCAAATAGGCATCCCTTTCAGGAGTCACTTCATAATTATGGTTTTCTGATAAGTATTTCCATACTATTTATATTGAAATGGAAATGATGTTTGAATATACATGTCTATGATTGCGTTTACTATTGAATGAATAAGGTAGAAATTTTTATTGTCCCTCTATGAACCCATGCTTTTGTATTGTCTTATGCTTTCCTCAACTTAGTAGTTAGAGATTTATGGGATGTAATTTTGCAAGAGAGCTGGGGTAGGATTTACCAGAATGCTTAAGTCCTACCGACCTCTCGAATCTACCTTCGCGGGAATACCAAGTTCAAACCCTATGGAAGGAGGATTCCTCCTTCAGACCTTTCACCTGTATGACCGAGGGCTCATACCTATGTCCTTAACTAATTCACGGCTAAGATATTAGCACGTAGCCCAAGAGATTTTTCGAAGGGCCCATGTGATTAAGGTCTGGGGACCCAACGCTAGGACCGAAAGGAGCTAAGCCTTTCTAGCTTCGGAACTCCAGGAGTTCAAAGCTCCAGAGTATTATGACCTTATCATTTGTAAACCAGTCGAAGGAAATGGGTTGTTACGATTACCCATGAGGTTGACCGACGACTGGCGGTTTCCATAATCATGGAAGATAGACCTGCCCACCGTTAAACCTTGATCCATTAACCAATCATGAAGTAACGCGAGCCACATATATGAGGGTATTCGAGAGTCTCCTTGGTCGTTGGATCTATGTTGAGGTAAGTTCGATGAAGTCCTACTTTAGGGGAACATAGATGTGAAGGCACCAAACTCCCCGAATATCGGAGTTATGTAGTCATGAGAGTCTTGGATCGAGGAAGTTCGTTAAGAAACCCTCTTAACAATCTAATCATCTAGTGGAGAGACCCGCGTATGGTACTTCGACGAAGTCCTACTTTGGGAAAGCGAAGCCACCATAATGTCGAAACCCTCGAAGGCCGGAGCTGCAAAGTGACGAAGACCGTAGATATAGGGACCCTTTAGGATCACCTCTAACCATTATATCTAGACCTTGGTCAACCCAATGGTGACCACTCTAGGAGCAGGGACCAAGTCACACTACGGATCCCCCAAACATCGAAGTTACGAAGTAACAGAGGCCATAGATCCAAGGGTTACGTGGACACATCTTGACCTTGAGATTGAAGGGCTTGGAAGGCAATCAGTCCAGAGTGACATGGCATGCTGATGTCACCCAGGGTGACATGGACCCACGTTTGATGTGCCATGTGTCACATGGATTTGTATGTTTCACAGACCCTATGTGCCCATTAAAATGTGACACGTGTCACCCATTGTAGGGGCCACGTGTCATCTCTTCCTTGCCGCGCATCACCCCTGCAACTTACCTATCTGTTCCATTTGGTGAGAGGAGTATTTGGGACCCACTAGTACTTGCCTTCATGTCTAGTATGTCACCACGTGTGAGGGTAGACCCTTTGGGAGTCCGAGACTTCGGGACTCCAAAGTTTTGGAATGCATTGTCGAGGGTAAGTTGAAAGGCCCGAAGGCTAGAGCCACGTGGTGAGATTTTAGACTCCTTTGGGGGTTTAGGAATTCAGGACTCCAAAGGAAATGCATGCAGAAAGGAAAAGGGATGTTCAACGTCGAATGTCGAATTCCCCTCTAGCATGTGTGTTAGATGAGGATCAAGTCCTGCTGTTGGATTGGATGGTGGATGGGCCTTCCCTGTGAGAGGTAGGAAGAAGGAGATGGTATGAACAAGATGGACCCATGTGGGTGCCACGTGGCCCTCAACTAATAACTCCCAAAGAACTTCGGGGGGCCATAAATTGAAAACCAAAGGTCATATTTGAGCCTGGTAGCAGTGGTTAGAAAGCTACAGGCAAGTAGAAGAGGATGAAGACCTTGAGCATGGGATTCAAGATGATTAGAGTAAGAAAAATTTTGATCCCCCATCCCTACAAAAGGTACTTAGGGATCGGGTGTGTTAGAAATTGGTATCAGAGCATGGTTATAACACTTGGCATACTTGGGCTCATGAACGATTCGCTTAAAATCTTATTAGAGAAAATTTAGGGGTAACACCCTATCTTACCCATTTCTAAGAGGTTTAGTTAAACCTCTACTGAAGAGAGGAACGAAACCTTCTGTTGTTTTATATGTTTTGAAAAGTCTGAACTGTGTGTTGTTCATAAACTAGTAGATCATTAAATAACATAAAAAATTTTATCAACACTCAAGCAGTCAGTGGACCGCATGAAAACTACAACATAAAGGATGGTGACACACCATGATTTGGGGGAAAACTCCCACAATAGAGAGGAAGAATCTAATGAAAGGAGGGCGATGGAAACCCCTCCATATTTGGTTGAAACTATAAGAAGCCTCATGGAAAAATTACAGAGTTGTAAAGATGACAATGAAAGGTTGATAAAATAAAAAGAGAAGCAAACTGAAATTAATGCACTCTTACTGCAAAGCATATCAGATATACAAAGTCAGTTGCAACATGGACCATCAACCAGTCATGTGGACAGACATCATACGAAGAAAACCCAAAGTCCATCTAAGATATGAAAGCATGGCCCTAAAAGTGTCCACACCAGGAGAAGCACCTCAAATAAGGCCCATTATGGAGCCAAGAGACACTCATCGAAAGAATCCTCTCATGAGAAAACTGACAACTCCAAGGAATATTCTAGTAGCAAAACTAGTTTGTATTCCCAGAGGAAAGGAAAGAAGAGGAAACATTCCAAGAGCCATGAACCTGCAGAGTTCAAGAAAGCAAAACCACCCACTTTCAATGGAGAAATTAAGAAGGGGGAATAAGAAGAAGTTTGGCTTCGCTTGAATAAGTACTTCATATTCTATGACTACTCTAAATATTTAAAGGTTTGAATATCCATTTTTAATCAAAATGGAAAGGCCTCCATTTGGTGGGAGGACCTTAGGAATGTGAAAGGAATCCATGAGAAGGAATTGTCATGGAAACAATTTGAGAAATACTTCAAGAATAAGTATCTTTCAGAGAAATACTTTGATGGGAATACTAAGGATTTCTATGAACTCAAGTTGGGACAACTTACAATAGATGAATATATCAACAAATTCCTTGAGCTGATAAGGTATGTTCCCTACATAAAGGATGAAAAGGTAAATATACAACGATTTATTAATGGACTACCTCAATCCTTCCAGGATAGAATTGAATTTGATGAGCCAAATACCTTAGAATACACTATCCAGAAGGTAAGGTATTGCTATGAGAAATTCAAGAATAAGACATAACCTCATAAGGACTGGAAGAAGAAAAGTAGTTCTGGATTCAAGAAAAAGGGGTTTAAACCCTCAATATTTAAGAACTATGGGAAAGGTTATAAGATGAGCCTTCCTACTAAAAGTGTATATCAGCAAAATTTCCCCTCTCAGAGTGGAAATAAAACCTTTGGAGTAGCCTCAGGTAAGACTAATAACCCAAAGAGAGAACCCTTGATATGTTGGGGTGGTGGAGAAGAACATCTATTGAGAGACTTCCCATATAGAAACAAAACAATAGGAGGGTATGCAATGTCCAAGAGGCTACCACAATCAATGATGTGGCTAGGAGCATGCCACATATTTATGCAACCTTGGATAATAGACAACCTGGCCACCAAGCTTCAGTGGTGGAGATGGAAGGTATGATTGCCAACCATATAGTTTCCATTTTAATTGACCTCGGTTCTAATTTGAGTTATGTTTCCCCTCAAAATGTTGATAAATGTAAATTGCAACAAGTTAAACATGTTAAATCATGGTTGGTGCAACTAGCCACTAGAACCAAAAGAAAAGTAACAGAGGTCATACCAGCATGCCAATTCATTATGAGTGGATTGCCCACACAAGCAACCTTAAACATACTCCCTTTAGGATATTATGACCGGTTGATTGGCATGGACTGGTTGGCTTCCCATAAAACCAAGTTGAACTATTACAATAAAACTTTGGAGTGTGAAGATGAAGAAGGGAGAAAGGTAACCCTACAAGGGATTCAAAATCCGGTCTCATTGAGACAAATATCATCCCTTCAGGTGAATAAGTATTCCAGAAAAAGATTACCTTTATATGAAATACAAGTGTTGTACCTTGTTGAGAACAAAAAACCAAGCCTAGAAGATCATCCCATATTAAGAACGTATGAATATGTGTTCCCATAAGAGGTATCGATCTACCTCCAAGAAGAGATATTGACTTTTCAACAGAACTTGCACCAGGAGCAGTGCCAGTGTTTAGAACACCCTATAGAATGAGTACACCAGAGTTGTGTTAAGCCCTAAATAGTGGCTCATTACCCCAATTAAGGGGTAATGAGCCACTATATGGTAGGAACCAAATATCAATATAGCATAGAAAAACCTCAGAATAAGTACTCAATGCCTTGAAAAAGAGAGAAATTCAGATAATAATCCTCTTTGAGGGGGAAACCTCCTTATGAACACATAAATGTTTAATTGCAAGATGATTCCAAATGAAAATGTCTCCTTGGTATATATAGAAGACTAGGAGGTATAATTACAACTAATGGATTAAAGTCGACATAAATAAAATAACATTACTAATGTAATATGCCCCAATTAAGGGGTAATGAGCCATTATTTAGGGCTTAACGTGCCCCTCCCTTTGAGACAAGTGTTGTCCACAATGCTTGAGTAACTCTGGATGCTTTTGTATAAAACCCTCATCTTCCCAAGTGGAATCTTCAATCGGTAGTTTCCTCCATTTAATGAGATACTCTGAAATGGATCTATTCCTCAGCTGGAAAATTCTTGTGTCAGTGATGGCTTCAGGATCTAATATGATTTTTCCTTCCTTGTCAAGTTCTGGAAATACATTTTGAACTGGGATCTTGTCACCTATAACCTTCTTTAAGCATGAAACATGGAAAACTAGGTGTACTCATGAAGATGCAGGCAAATCCAATTTGTATTCCATAGTACCAATCTTTTGAAACACCTTATAAGGGCCATAATACTTTGGTGATAATTTATTATCCTTCTTGGCTTGCTTGAGGGACATCTGTTTTTATGGTTGTAGTCTTAGAAACACCTAATCCCCTACTTCAAAACTTCTTTCACTACGATGTTGATCTGCTTGTTGTTTCATGTGATTTTGTGCCATGGTCAGGTTGTCCTTTAATATTTGGAGAACTTGTTGTTGATTCTCGATGTGATCTTCCAATGCTTGAACCTTAGATTTTTCTTTTAGAGAAGAAGTGATGGAAGGAGGGTGGTATCCATAGAGTGCCATAAATGGTTTCATTTTTGTTGCAGTATGAAAGGAAGTGTTATACCACCATTCTGCCAAGGGTAACCATTTGAACCATTATGTTTGTTTATCAGAGAAAAAGCAACGAAGGTAGCCTTCCAGACATTTGTTCACTATCTCGGTTTTTCCATTAGATTCAGGATGATAGGATGATCTATGAGCCAATTGAGTACCCAAACAAGAAAATAATTCTGTCCAAAAATGTACAGTGAAGATGGGATCTTTGTCACTTACAATAATCTTTGGGCTGCCATGTATCTTTTGAACTGTCTCCATGAATGCAGTGGCAATTGTACTGGCTTTGAAGGGATGAGAGAGTGCACAAAAGTGTGCATACTTGCTCAGTCTATAAACAATCACCATGATGACACCCTTTCCTTCAGACTTCGGTAACCATGTAATGAAATCCATGGAAACCTCCTCCCAGCGCTGACTTGGGATGGATAATGGTTGTAAAAGACCTAGGGTCTTAATTGTTTCCACTTTATTTTGTTGGCAAACCAAACATTCTGCCACAAACCTTTGAACATCAGTTTTAAGGCCATCCCAAAAAAAATTCTTCTTGACCCTATGGTAGGTTTTTAAAAATCCCGAGTGCCCTCCTACTGGAGAGGTGTGCAATTCCAATAGTACCTTTTGTTTGAGTTGGGAGTTCTTACATAAATATAAGCGATCTTTGTACCATAGTGAATCATTTTTCC
>ML782020.1:282960-293775 GCA_009831015.1 Picea engelmannii | reverse complement strand
CGGGGATCGCGATTTCAATATGCAAAGAACACTTGACAACGAAAACCCCGAAATCGCGATATGCGATTTCACGAGTTAATCACAGCCGTTGGATAATAAGTGATCTAGACCGTCGATCCAACACACATCAACAGACCACGTCAACAGACCACGTCACCTAGGGACACGTGGCACAACCAGAGAATGACAGGTGGCAGGCAGATCTAACACTTCAGGCTCATGCAATTCACGAATCAGAGTGACACATGGCAGGATCTAACACGTGTCAAACCATGTGTGACGTCAATAGAGGCATCGATGATCGGGACTTTGATATGTCAAGAAAACACTGCAACAGAAACTCTGAAATCGCGATATGCGATTTTGCAATGTAATCTGAGCCGTCGAGCTAGAAGTAATCTGGACCGTTGAATTTCTGCATGGAATATTGGGGCTCGGGAATCGGCACTTAGCAATGTCAAAATCTCTTGACAACGAGAAACCCAAAATCGTGATGTGCGATTTCGCGATTCAATCATAACCGTTGAATCCAAAATGCATCTGGACCGTTGATTCTCCTCATCAAAGTTTCGAGGATCGGGACTTTGGAATGACAAAGTCACTTGACATCAGAAACCCCGATTTCGCGATATGCGATATCGCGACTCAATCGTAGCCATTGAGCCAAGGTTATACCTGGACCATTGATCTTAGCCTGTGTCAGAGTTTCGCGAATCGTGATTTGGAAGTCACAAGACCAAGGTCACACAGAGACAGGTCACATGGACCAGGGCTCGGCCAGGAGGGCTGAAGCACATCGTGCATCGGGAAATCGCGACTCCCGTGGACATAAACTTTATGTCATCGAAAGTGCCGAAATCACGATATATGAAATCCCGATTTGATCATGAACCATTGGATCAAGAAATGATCGGAGGGCTACTGAGGCACGACACTGTGAGACTACCAAAAACCATTGATGACATCTGCTAGAGAAGTTAAAGAAGACCAATGTGTAATCACCAGAGAAGATGAAGAGTCATGATGATGATCAGATAGAGAACTCAAGAGGTGGAGTATAATGACGCAGAGTCTGCATGCAGAGGATGGAAAACATTGCATGCAAAAGGTGTATAGGCGCTATAAATACACGGGACAGAGAGGAGATTAGTGTGTTCGTTACAGTGGGAATTTGCAGTGGCTATTGGAGTTTTGCTGTGGTGATTCATGGGTAAAGAAGAATCAGAGTGGCGCAGCGAAAGCGTGGGGGGCCCATAACCTAGACATTGCAAATGATATGAGCAGAAAGGCAATAAGGCAGACAGAGCAACGAAGTGGAGCAGAACTGTGATAAGTCAGGTAGGCCATCATCGAACATCATATCACTGTAATAAATTCAGTAGCAAAGATTTATATTTCAGGGTGGTTGGGAGGTGCTAGGGAGGACTGTTGTCCTCAGAGGTTCAAGTGGTTGCTTGAACACGGGGAGTTGGTGCTTCCTTCTAGTGGGTGCTAGAGAAAACAAAGTGTTGGTGCTCTCAGCAAGTTATAGCTTGCAAAACAGAGGTTGCAGCCTCATTATGAGTTGGTGCTCATATTTATGATAATGTAAAGAATGTAACTATTACTTATCATATAAAGAAAAAGAGGTTTTTAACCTGTATGGGTTTCCTCAAGAAATATCTGTCTCTGTGTTTCTCATATGTGTGACTGATGTTGAATTTGCCATTGTTTATTTCCATGCATTATTGTGATTATCATTTAGTGTCTCGGCAAAGAGTATAAAAGAAGCATAATTGTTTAAGCACGGTAACAACTGATTCACCCCCCCCATCCCAGTTGACCAACAAACCTTCCATTCGAAGACTAAGCATATACAATTGAGGTACCACTTCATACGATCCGCCTTGGAAGATAGACATTTGAATTTGGAAAAGATACACATTAGCCAGAATCATGTAGACATGTTAACAAAGAGAGTAACCAAGGAGAAATTGAGTTCCTTCTCAGTTTCAGTTGGTCTTCAAGAATGAATATGAAGATGAGAAATTTTCCAAGTCCAAGAAGGTTCAGATTCTAACATATACAGCAACGGTGGATTTGTTGAGATCAGACTCCAAGTGGGAGATTGTTGGTTGTGGATCCTGATTATCTTCCTGATTCAGAGGTCTTTTGTTTCCAGTCGTGTTTATAACCCATGATGACTTTACACCCCAGAAGTATGTACACTCTTCCACGCGAGGGAGTGTAGAGGGGGGTTACCCCCTCTGCGGGGTCCGAGGGCAGCGTCTCTCGAAGGAAAAATTGCCTTGTAATTGTATATTGTAATTTCATTGTAAATCTGGACCATTCATTATAAGGTCGCAGATCTAACGGTACAAGTTACACTGGGGTTTTTTTCCCTAGAAGGAAACTGTCTTTTGTGAGGGAAATGTATTGCGGATTTGTATGATTGGGGTAATCTTGTATTTTGAGACGAGAGACTGTGAGAGAAAGAAGAGGAAGTTACAGTGGGTTTGTTTTAGGTTGTATCCCTTCATATGATGGATAAAAAGGAAGGACCTGGAAATTTCTCTGGTGGACGTAGCCCACACTGGGTGAACCACGTAAGTCTGTGTCTCTATTGTATTTTGTATCTTCTGTGTTTTGTTTCTACATTTTATTTTATTTTATTGTTCCACGGTCCTGGTTTTCTAACAAGATGCCCAATGAAGTATTCCAACAACAACCAACCAATACAATAGCATTGTATCTATGTAGATCTGTCTTATACAAGATATACCATACAACCAAAAGTCCCTTAAGGGAAAAATATCAATCTCTCATGGCTATACCCAAGCATACACCAAAGATCTACTTAAGATAAGCATATAACATACCTTTTGTTACTATAGATAGTTGATCCAAAATGGATCTTGAAAGGCTAAAAAATCAAAGTTATCAAATGTTCAAGAAAACAATATGATCACGAAGTGCTCATCGCAAGCTTTCTGGTGGCGCAAATGGATCGAAAAATGAACGTCGTATAAGAAAGTTATGGTAGTTGGAAAATTTGGTCTTCTCCAGCAAAACGTCAAAGGGTCAAACTGGCATGTGGCATCTTCAACATCTGACACTTGGCAACTTCTGTGCTCAACAAGTGGAAACTCCTAAAACCGACACATGGCATTTCAATTCTCGAAATTTGGTAGTTTTTGATGTTGAAAAGTGGCAAGGGGTGATTGGTCCACATGGTATGGTTTTGGCCAACCATGGGCTAACACATGGACCAATCACAGGGTGCCATGTGTCACCATGGATGGGTCCTAAAAGGGATGAATGAAAATTTTGGTATAACTCCATGTGAGTCGAACCTATGACCTATCCACATAGTAAAGTCTTAAAACCAATGTATTATCTGTATGGGCAAGCACTTAACTTTATAAATTTACCTACTTTAAAAAAAAATTAACATTAGCCCTTTTCTATGTTTAAGGGAGGCGCGTCGAATGGAGGCCAGGTCACATGGGAGAATCATGTGACCATGGTTCCATCCTGGGCGTGGGGGCTTAAAGGGTCTAGCACCGGGCCACATCTCACCCATGTGACCACAAAAGGGGAGTGCGCCCTATTTTTGGGTGCTTAACCAATTATTTACCAATTTAGTGGGTTTTTACCTTATATTAATAGATTTTTGTGGATTTTTGGCAAAAAAGAGTGGATTATGGAGCCCAGAAATAGGTCGGATCTTGGGGGAAAGTTGGATTTTGACCCCCAACTCGGAATCTATATAAAACAAAGATTTTTGACAGTCCAAACAAGTTCAGAACAGGAGAAATGCTGAATAATTGTGAAGTTCAAGCCATTTTTATGCAGGGAAGCCATTGAGGAAGCAAGCTTTGGAGGCCATTTGTGGGAGTTAGAGATAGCATTTTTCAGTTCTGTTAGTTGCATTGGATTCTTGAGGTCAAGTAGAACACATTGATACCAGTCTAAAATCCATTCGATGCAAATTTTATGTAAATTTTGAGCATTTGAAGAAATTAATAAGAAATCCTCCCCCACTGAGACAAAGGACAGGAGACGTAGGCAACCTTGCTGAACTTTGTTATCAAACTTGATGTTATGGTTTGTTGTTCCTTATGTCTATTTTCTATTTTGTATTGTTTAATATGGCTGCAACATTCTTTCATTAAAATCTCCTTACTCATTTAAGTTTTTGATTGGTAATTTAACACATGCTTAAAAATCAACCAAGTTTTTAAACGATCATTTTAGATCAACTGGTATCAAAGCAGGTTGACGGTTGGTTTTTGAGTTTGCATGATTACCAGGGAAAAATTGAGTCATGGTGAAGGCGATCTTGTAGCAGAGGATCCTGAGATTGGATCGAGAAAGAGGACTTCTCAAAGTGAGGAGATGGCATCGGAAGAAGGCATGTCTCATAATGAGATCAAGTTGCAAAAAACTTTATTCGCCATGTTTGATATGGTAAAGGTCTTATATGAAGATTACTTTTAATGGAAGAGGCATTTCCAAGGGGAAACTTCTAAACAAGACAAAAGTGAAGAAGGATAGGATCCTCCTAAACCTCCTCCTTCACCTTCTTCTTCTCCATCAACTTCCTCTTCTTCAAGTACAAGTTCCAAATGCACCGCAAGAAAACATTCCCATAAACATAAACATGATATGCCTTTACTTAAGCTTGATGTGAAATTTGAATTACCCATGTATGATGGTGAAGTCAATGTTGAGAGGCTTAATAATTGGGTCAGACAGATGGAAGTTTATTGTAGTGTGAAACAAATCAAGGTTGAGGCAACTCAAATCAAGTTGGCATCACTTCGTCTTGCAGGCACAACACTCATCTAGTAGCAGAGTAAATTGCAAATGGCATGCAGCAAGTGGGTAATGTATTTCCATCATGGCAAGATTTTGTTTTTTCACTTAGAAAGGAATTTTATCCTTTGGGTTATAAAGAGAAGGCTTTAATTGAATGGAAAGGTCTTAAACTAAGAAATAGACAAACAGTGAAATAATACACAGATGAATTTCGTAAGATGGCATTAATGTTAAACATTCCATTACATACCCAAGAAACTCTTATGAAGTATATAGGAGGTTTACCTGCACATATTCATAATACTGTATTTATGTTTGGACTTACTAATCTTGATGAGATTTATGTTCAAGCAACATACATTGAAGCAGGGAAAACACAAGTTGGAGTATCAGGGGAATCGTCTTCAAGGAAGGGGAATGGAAAGAAAGAAAATTCAGTGACAAGAAGGGAAGAGAAGATCTCTTGCAAGCATCGCAAGAAAGAAGAGCATGTTGATAACCATTGTTGGAAATTTCATCCCGAGAGGAGACCGAAGTGATTCAAAGAAAGGAAATGGAGGCAAACAGTTGCAACAACAACACGACCAACTAACTTGGGATATGATTCAAGTCATGAGACTAAGATTGCATTAGTTGGTTTGACAGGTAAAATTGGTGATGGATATGATTCTAGATGCAAATTGTTTCACATAAGGATGATAATGAAACATACTAAGATTGATACATTGATAGATAGTGGATCTCAATATAACTTGATTTTAGAGGAAGTGGTTAAACAATTGGTATTAAACACTAAGATGCATCAAAAACCTTACTCACTCAAATGGATAAGAAACAATCATAAATTGCACATAACAAAGCAATGCACTTTAAAGTTTGCAATTTCATCAAAGTTTGTGGATGAGGTAACATGTGATGTGGTGCCACTCAATGAATGTGGAATGGTCTTAGGCAATCCTTATTTGTATGATCACAAAGAAATATTCTATAGGGAACATAATCAATATCACTTAATCAAAGAAGGCAATGAATATGTTGTACATGATCATCACTTAAAAGAAAATCAATCTCTTCAAACAATGGAACAATTAAGGAAGGCAACTTATGCAAGAAACACACCTATAATTGTGCCAAATCAAGAAATTGATCTTAAGCATGAACATGAGATGATTGTAGAATGGAATTTCAAGCATACTTTGCTTCAAGATAAGATAATGTCGTGCAAGTACTACAAACATATTAGCTCATTTGTAGTCATATTTCTGATGTTATCACTGCTTATGTTTTCAACATGGATGGTAGTGGCTTCAGTTAGATGTGAAAGAGTACAAGTGTCTAACAATATGTTTTCGGTTTTCATGGTTGTTTTGCAATTGATTTTGATGAGATAGGTGCACAGGACAGAGTTCAAAGACAAATAACAAGTGGGGTGGCCTATCCCACACTTGATGACTGGTTAATACCCTTTTGGAGGAACTAAAGGTCTTAGTGGGGAGGAATGATCCAAACTAGATCTTGAAAGGCTCAAAAAGAAAAGTTCTCAAATGTTCAAGAAAACAACATGATCGCGAATTTCGCATCGCAATCTTTTTGGTGGCGCAAACAAATCAAAAAACGGACGTCGTATGAGAAAGTTATGGTAGTTGGAAAATTTGGTCTTCTCCAGCAAAAAGTCAAAGGGTCAAAGTGACTCGTGGCATCTTCAGCATGTGACACTTGGAAACTTATGTGCTCGACAAGTGGCAGATCCTGCAACCAACACATGGCATTTCAAATATCGACATTTGGCAGTTTCTGATGTTGACAAGTGGAAAGGGGTGATTGGTCCACATGGTATGGTTTTGGCCAACCATGGACTGACACATGGCCCAATCACAAGGTGCCACATGTCACCCTGGATGGGGCCTAAAAGGAACGAATGAAAAATGTTGTATAACTCCATGGGAGTCGAACCTATGATCTATCCACATAGAAAAGTCATAAAAAAAATGTGTTAGCCATATGGGAAAGCACTTAACTTTATAAATGTACCTTCTTTTTAAAAAATTTAACATTATCCCTTTTCTATGTTTAAGGGAGGCGCATCGAATGGAGGCCATGTCACATGGGATAATCCTGTGACCAGGGGCATGACCTAGGCGTGGGGGATTTAAGGGTCTAGAACCAGACCACATGTCACCCATGCAACCACAAAATTGGGCGTGCCCCCTATTTTTGGGTGCTTAACCAATTATTTTCCAATTTAGTGGGTTTTTACCTTATATTAATAGATTTTTTCTGATTTTTGTGGATTTTTGGCCAAAAAGAGTGGATCTAGAGCCCATAAAGAGGCCATATCTTGGGGGGAAGTTGGATTTCGACCCCCAACTCAGAATATATATAAACCATAGGTTTTTGACAGTTCAAACGAGTTCATAACAGGAGAAATGATGAATAATTGTGAAGCTCAAGCCATTTTTATGTAGGGAAGCCATTGAGGAAGCAAACTTTGGAGGCCATTTGTGGGAGTTAGAGTTATAATTTTTCAGTGCCATCAGTTGCATTGGATTCTTGAGGTCGATTAGAACACAGTGAGACCAGTCCAAAATCTATTTGATGCAATTTTATGTACATTTTGAGCATTTGAAGAAATTAATAAGAAAGCCTCCCCCACTGAGACAAAGGCCTGGAGACGTAGGCAACCTTGCCGAACTCCGTTATCAAGCTAGGTGTTATGGTTTGTTGTTCCTTATGTCTATTTTATGTTTTTTTATTGTTTAATATGGATGCAACATTCTTTCATTAAAGTATCCTTCCTCATTTAAGTTTCTGAATGGTAATTTAACGCATGATTAAAACTCAACCAAGTTTTTAAAAGATCATTTTGGATCAATAGCTCTATTGTTCCTTCTCACTGTTAGACCTTTATGTAGCCTCTTATCATCTCTGCAACTTCTCACTGACAGATCTGATCTTCCTATTCTTCATCCTTGTCAACAAATCCATGCTCTATCTTCAGTAAACTCATGGGTATCCGCACTTTGTCCCACTATGGCCCGTGAATGTCCTATTCCTTCTAGTGCTGCAACCTATGGATAACTTCAATAAAAACCTAACTCAATACCCACAGTCTCAACCCTTCAAACCTGCAACTTTGTCGTTGCTTCAGACTTGTTGCTATATATTTGTTAAGGATACCTACCCATAACATTTCACAAAAATAGATATTCAATGTGCTCAAATTATGTGCTAATGGGAGACCCTTTCTCTCTTATTTATATTATCCAAGTAGCTTCCTTTAGGGGTTATCTTCTAACTGTTTTACCCAATTTCCTTCTTTTAGGTCTAACCCACTTTTAACTACTTTGCCCACTTACAACCACTTTACCATAAATATAAAACTCACAACTTCTTGTTGCAACTAATTTATTTTAATTATTTTCTTATTTGCAACAACTTTACCCATGGTTAAATCCTAGTCACAAACCACTTAGACTAATAGACTTCTTCTAGGAGATTATAGAATAATTGACTTCTTTTACCTTCTAGGGGCTTTTAGATAACTCACGAGGGTTCTCCAACTTCATTAAGCCATATCTCCTCAACTGTGAGGAACTACATGACGTACCACATATCACTAGAAATGACATGAAATGTACTATCCATCTATGAGAGGCTTTCCTGCAAATTCATTGATCTTCGTTACATTATTCCTCAAGAAAACATGGGCTACTTATCCATACCTCTGGGGCTATCGGAATATGCTATTAGACTTGCTTCAGGGGTTGACATCAATGAAAACAACCCAATTAATCAACAATATGCACATTTATAGAAGGCAACTTATGTATCTATGCATTTACAAAAGGTAGGCACATCTCTATATGCGCATTTATGGAAGGAGAATTTTGTAAATGTACATATACAAAAGTGTGCATATATGGAAGTCAGATTATGTTTATGTGCATATACAAAATTCTTCATCTTCCATTACGCATTTATGGAAGTTGAATTCTGTATATGCACATTCCCATAAGGTGACTTCCATGTATGGCTTTCATATATGCACACTTTCATATATGTACATATACAGAGGTGGCCACTTTTCATATATGTGCATTTACATAAGGAATCTTCCATAAATGTGCATATATAGAAGAATGCATATAAGGAATTCGACTTTTGTATATGCACATATATAGAAGCCACCAACTTTCGTTGCACATTCACAAAATTAGACTTCCATATATGTGCATTTCCGGAAGACCACTTTCATATATGCACACTTCCATATATGTGCATATACAAAAGTGACCACCTTCTATATATGCACATTTATGGACGCTGAACACCTCTATAAATACACATTTACAGAAGGCAGCTTCTATACATGTGTATTTAAAGAGAGAAACTTATGTGTATGTGCGCATATATGTAAGTGATTTTGTGTATGCATATATATGGAAGCACTTCCATATATCCGCATATCTATGGATCCTTCCAAGTGCTTCTATATATGTGCACTTTCGTATATGCATATATATATGGATGTGCTTCTATATATCTTCATATACCATATATGCACATATATGGAAGTGATTTCGTATATGTGCATATCATGTATATGCACATATACTGAATAACTTACGTATATGATCATATCTATGGGTTTATTTTGATGGATCCTCCCAAGGACAATATCGACATAGTGGTTGTGTTTTTTCCCTCTCTCTATTGGACACTCACTACATAACATGACAATCATGTTAGGAAACATTGAGCGTAATCCCCTTTGAACTAAGAAATAACTCGAAGGTTAGTAGTGGTGTGGAAAGGTGCATCCTACAGACTATGCCCTAGAATTGGGCTTGTTTCCGAAAGAGGGGACAACTTGAAGGACAATAGGGGGGTCTCAAGATAGTGGGGGTAGTGCTTCCGTATATGCACATATACGGAAGAGCTTGCATATATGTGCGCTTATACATATAAGTGCTTTTTTATATGAGAATATATTGTATATGCACATATACTAAAATGCTTTTGTATATGCATGCATATATGGAAGCGTTGTTGTATATGCATTTTTGTATATGTGCATATACGAAAACCCTTCTATATATGTGCATATGTGCTTCCATATATGTGTGTATATAGGGAAGCACTTGGGAGGATCCATAGATATGAGCATATAAGGAAATGCTTTTGTATATGCACATATGTAGCTCTTTCGTATAAGCAGACATATATGGACGTGCTTATGTATATGTGCATATATGGAAGTGCTTCCATATATGTGCATATACAGGTTGGTATAGATACCAATATATATGTCGGTATGTATACTAGTATATATATCAACCTGTATATATGTCAATATATATACCAGTATATATACCAACTAGTATATATGTCAGCATATATATCAACATATATATCAACCAATATATATGTTAGGTCATAGTTTTGTTATATATACCAATCAGTATATACTTGTATATATACCAATCAGTATATATATTGGTGTATATATCAACATATATACTAGTTGGTATATATATCGACATATATACAGGTTGATATATATATTACATCATATGTGTTATTATATATACCGAGATATACACTAGTCAATATATATACTAGTATATATATCGACATATATACAGGTCGATATATATACTAGTATATATATCGATCTATATGTTGATATATTATATCAACATATATACTAGTATATATGTTGGTATATATATCGACATATATACTGATTGGTATATATATATATATATATATATATATATATACATGCCAATCTATATACTAGTAAATATTGTACTGGTATATTTGTCGGTATATATACCACTATATATATCGAGCAGTATATATGTGGGTATATATACAAGTATACATACCAACCAGTATATAATAACAGTATACATACCGACCAATATATCTATCGACCAATATATATATCGAGCTATATATATATGTCGATATATATCAGTATATATAACGACATGTATATATATGGTCATA
>ML782020.1:268644-282910 GCA_009831015.1 Picea engelmannii | reverse complement strand
TATATATATATATATATATATATATATATATATCGACCTATATATATGTTGATATATATACCAGTGTATATATCGACCAATATATATACCAAAACTATGGCCTAGCATATATACTGGTATATATATTTTGTGTCATGTTTTATATAGTCTAATTTCAATAGGAAATTAATATATTTTTGTAAGTGATTATGGAATATAATAATGTAAATAACTTTATTCTAAGTATACAAATTTTAAGCATAGATGGTTCGATATTATGGAAAACTAAATGAATAGAAAGGTGGACTTTTATTTTGTGCATGTAATCAAATTTTTATTTTTATTTTTATAAATTAAAGATAATATATAAAATTCAATTACACATTATTATTGATGAGTTAGAGTTTTGTTAGCCTTATTAACCCAAGAAAGTAGCATTCTTATCAAAAGTATACTATGACCACTTCTTTATATGTTTGTAGGATGAAAGAATTCGTTAACCAACGACCGTTATAAGGGTACGAAGCAATTGAATGAATCATTTTAATGTACAATCAATTTTCTTCCATTGTGATGTTTGCAATAGGTCATCTTGTTGTAAGATGCAATTCAATTTCCATTAGATTTATCATTATATACTATGATCTACAATTGAGAGAAGAAGTGTGAACTTGTAGAGACTAGGCACACTTGTAAAATACAATAGCAATTCTGCCCTGTTTAGATATGGAAGCATCCCCTCTTCTGACAACAGATGTGAAAACTTACACTACACTATCTGAGAAAACAACCACTTGGCCTAAGTGGGAAGTTAGCCCTTTTTGCATAGAGTGGTTGGAATACCACTCAAAAATTACATGGAAATGGATTCCCATGGAGGAGATGGTATGGGTAATGGATAATAAATACCATGCTTGCAGTTAGATGGCTTACTTTGTGAATAGAGTGAGTAGGCCCAGATGAATTTTTCCACTTGTTTCGGTAAAGCGGGCTAGTAGAAGTGGCGTTATAAGTTATGAACGGGCTTTGTTTTCCCAAAAAGGAATATGAATGAAGAGGCATGTGCCTCCCTGATAAGAATAAGGGGATCCTCTGATTGGGGAACAAAGAGCTAGTTCATTTTGTACATCCAACCTTCACGGGTTTTGTAGTCTAGGAAGGGTGTTTGGTTAATAACTAGCTCTGGGTTGATGCAGCGCTATCCAAATTTTACTGAAGCATGGATTTGTGGAATACATGTCCTTCCAGGTTTCATAGACTACACATCGTACCTCTAAGATGTACATGATCTGAAGTGGAGGTCGACTCAACAAATTTGCTAGTTTTTTAGTGACCCCTATTTTGTATTTAATAACTAGGTGAAAATGCTACCCACTTCAAATGACATCGTTCCTGAATATTACTCTAATAATTAAGAAAAAATAGAGGATGATGGTCATTGTGCAGAAGGGTTTCTCTACCCAGAATATAGTGGCGCCATTACTTCAATGTCTGCACCAGACTATAGAATTCCTTATCAAATTTGTTGTAATTAATCTTTGTTCCTCCCAGTGTCTGTGAATGGTAGGCCACTGGGTGACCTCCATGTTTAATTATGACCCCAATGGTGAATTAATGTCACCCATAAAAAATTTCAATAGTTGCGCACTAGAGGGCGTTAGACAATTAGCTAATGCTTGGAAGCGAGAGGGATCTGGGCACACCCATGTTCTATCCAAAATGAATCCTAGATATTGGACTGAGATTGTCCAAGGAAGGATTTATTTTCCTTCACATGAAGCTTATGTTCCCACAGTAATTCAATCATGTTGCAGACATGTTGAGTATGTTCTTCCCAAGACCAGTTGAAAATCAATATGTCATCAAGATAAATCACTACAAACTTACCCAAATGAGGTTGGAAGATGTCATTGATTAACCTCATGAACATTGTTGGAGCACTGGTTAGTCTGAATGGCATGACCATCCATTTGTAAAGGCTAAAATTAGTCTTGAATATTGTTTTCCAGATCATGTCAGTGAGTTTCATGTGCACTTGATGGTATCTAGTTGTCAAATCCATCTTGGTGAAGAAGGCAGCCCCTTGCAAGTGGTCCAACAAATCCTCAAATCGGGGTAAGGGATATTGGTTTTTAATGGTGGCTTTGTTAATGGCTTGGTAATCGATAACTAAATGCCACTCAACAATCTCCTTTTTGGGAATAATAAATGTTGGAGAGGCACACGGGGAGGAGGAGGGTCAAATATGGCTTGATTCCGGTAGCTAGCCAATTTGGCGTTTGATTTATGTAGCCTCTATGGTGCATTTGGAAAGGAGGCACCAGGAATAAGGTTAATGGTGTGTTCTAAGGACCGAGATGGGGGTAGTTCGATGGGTGGATTAAAAACATCTACAAATTCATGGAGGAGTAATTATTTTGGGAGGTGTCGAATTGGTGAGGTTATCTGTCTTAACAGGGTGCACCAAACACAAAGAGATGTCTTTATGGAAATTTAATTTCTTAATGGTTTATTTTCCCATAAGAGGTGAATTAGATTTCAGAATCGCAGAAGTAAGCACATAGGTGTGTCCCTCATGTTGTGGGTGGTACTAATGGGATTTTGCATGGTAAACAACATAGAGGTCTTGTTGGTAAGGAAGGCCCAACAATAAGTTGGCACGGTCTAAGAGTGAGACATCATAGACCACCATATATCGAAAGGTTCTGATAGCAAATGTGATTTCACAACATCAGGTTATAGTAATACGAGGTCCACCCTTTTGTACCCATCCCAATTGATATGGATCCAGGTGAGGAGTGGTGAGAAGTTGCAAGAACTAAACTAAGTCTTGGGACACGAGATTCTTTTGGTTGTTGTTGTCCAAAATGAGGGTGGCCAATTCATGCTTAATTTGATAGTTATGTGTAAAGAGGGGAACATTGGCGAGACCTAGTTCTGGAGTAGTCATCAGGATGAGTGAGGGGTCTAGTTCTATGGGATTTTCAAGAGAGGATATTTCCTACTGTTTGAGACACTCTGGTGGAGCGACTTTTGTAACCAAAGTCTTATGGGTGAGCATATTTTTAAGGACGCGGTAATTAGTGGAGGCGTGCAAGTTAGTCTTATGAAAAGTGCACCATGGACTAGTTTTGGGCGTGGATGGGGAAGCAGTTGAATCTGGAGATTAACAAGGAAAAGAGTTGGTAGAGTTAGAGTGAAGTTGGGGAGAGAGGATTTGAGGATTCACTTTACATTCCATGACCAAGGCCCATAGGAAGGCCTTGTCTAAGGAGTGGCTCTCGAATAAATCAACTTCATGACGTAAAAGAATTAATAAACCAGAATTGAATTTAATAATTAATACCTCTTCTATATATTTGATGTGCAATTGGATGCGCAACTTGTAGAAGACATCGATGTAGATTTGGGCGGACTGGATGGCTAGTTGTCAGAGCTGCAACCACTTGACTAGCAATTTATGAAGATATTCTGGAGGGTAGAAGCCCTCACATAATGCATGACAAAATTCTTCCCAAGAATTAGTGTGTGCAGTTTTCGTTTCTCCACTTTCACCGAGCTCAATGACCAATTCATAGGTTTCCAGTTGTGTGTACCACCAAGCTTGTGTGATGCCTTCAAGTTCTAGGTTGGAGATATGCAACTTCATGTCCTCTTCCATCTCAGGAGAGGTATTGAAATAGGTGGAGAGGTTGGGGATCCATGAATCGAAAACATCTCCATTCATTTGCCTTGCAAATTTCGGCATTTGGAATCGAGTGTCGAGTTGCATAGGTGTTGGTTCCTTGTGCTGCTATAGGTGATGGTGTATACATGTTGGAGTTTTCATCTTAAGTTGATGGTTCTCTATGCGGCGGCATGATTTTCATTCACCGAAGGTAAGACGTTGCATAGCAAGGAACCTGAAGATGGTGAAATGAGAAGTTGATGGTGAGTCCTAAGAAGGACTCTCTAGAGCCCGGAGAAGGGTGCACTAGACGTCTCAAAAAATGAGACATTGAGGTACCCTGAGAAGGGCGTACTTGCATTTCTAAGTAGAGTGTTTATTTTCACTAATTGTTTTTTTTTTTTATGTCTGTGGATGGTCTCTCCATATTCTTATTGAATGTGAGCATAAGATTTCCGAGAACGAAGCTCTGATACCAATTGATATACAATTGAGAAAATAAGTGTGAACTTGCAAAGACTAGGTTTACTAGTAAAACACAATAACAATATAATTCACACAAAAAATACCATCAATCTATTCCACTAAAGAGAGGTTCCCTTTATTACTATGCAAGGAAACTTGTTCCTCTGGATTATTTGCAATTACAAAAGAAGTTGTTCCTTTATTTTTGCAACTCTCTGTCCAACCAGAGTGGTGATAGTTGTTTCCTCGGCAACATACTGACACACATGCATTCTAAACAAGAAATATGAAGTTCCTCACTTACAAGACTGGAAATGGTTGTTTATAAAACTAACAGACTAATATACTTCCTTTATTACGCAACGCTTTGCCTAGTAGCATTGGCGAGCGCTATTTACAAACACAACTAACTGACATATTGACTTGCAAACAAAAATTAAGGGACTGATTACAATAGAAATTGGGTGTCCTCATGTTGAGTGGCTAAGGAAGGGGGTGCACCCTTCCTGGTGGCCCATATTAGTACATAAATGAGAAAAAATATACTTCATTAATAAATGTTACATATGATAGCCATAAGAAATTTGTGATTTCTTACATATACAAGAATTTGCAATGGGGTTACATGGAAAAGGCACATTTTTAACTATCGAAATATTTGATAAGTCCAATTTTGGTTTTAATCATAAGTGCATTGCAACTTTGTGAAATGACAAGCATCATGCATATTATCATTTAATTGGGAAGACTTTATTGTATTGTGAAAATATATGTCACAATTTCAATAGATGCCATTGGATGAATATGGCAATTCAAAATTTACTAGCAAAGGTTTCAATTGGTGATATTGCTCAAACCTTTCTGTAGCATAATCCATATAATCAAAATCCATATTATTCACATGTTTCTGTAAAAAAAAACAAACATAGTAGTAAGGAGATTGTATGATTTGTGATGATGAGAAGGTTGAATATGAATAAATGAAAACAATCTATTTAAGCAACATGTCATTTTCAAATAATTGGGCTTTTCAAAAGTATTTTCTTAAAAATATTATAAGTAGATTCAATAATACAAACAAAATTGAAATATTTACTTTTATGATTTTTAGGTACATAGAAGTAAGGAGATTGTATGATATGTGATGATGAGAAGGTTGAATATGAATAAATGAAAACAATGCATTTAAGCAATATGTCATTTTTCGAATAATTGGCCTTTTCAAAAATATTTTCTTAAAAATATTATAGATACATTCAATGATACAAATAAAATTGAAATATTTACTTGTATGATTTTTAGGTACATAGTAGTAAGGAGATTGTATGATATGTGATGATGAGAAGATTGAAAATGAATAAATGAAAACAATCTATTTAAGCAATATTTCATTTTCAAATAATTGGGCTTTTCAAAATTATTTTCTTAAAAATATTATAGGTAGATTCAATAATACAAACAAATTGAAATATTTACTTGTATGATTTTTAGAAATGGATAAATAACTCTATAAACTCAAGTTCTAGATGCATCTTTAATTGACCTATATTTAAAATTCTCATCAAATGAATTTTTCTAACTTGATTACACTATGAAAACACACATGTATAATTAATATACAAATTGATTAAAATAAAACAAAGTAGACATAGCATTCCCTAAATTATATAAAAATGGAAAATTACTTAAATTCATAAATGAAACTAAATATTAATAATTAAAATGTTGAACTTAATCTTCAAATGCCTTATAATATTCAAATTATAAAATGAAGGAAATCTATCTTAACTTTAAAACTTAACCATATATCATTTTAATCTCACTAATTATATTAATACTTATAATTTATTAAATTAATAGTTAGCTTTTTTTTATAAATTCCTAAAACAAATTGTTATATATGTTTATATATTTTAAATAGTTTTAAAAATTTATGAAACCTGAAGAGAAGGAAGTGATAAAAAAAACATATTACACATTATAACTAAATAAGTGAAAAAATGAATCAACTTTATTCAAGGACTCAAGGCTCTAACTTGTGACCTTGCTCATTATTGGAGAGTGTGCACACAAATTACCAATTAAACTAACCCTTAGGGCTTGAGGCTTAAAAAAAAATGGTTTAATCATTTATGAAAGCTTAAAAACCAGAATAACATATATAAACATCACTCATGAAAGCTTAAAAACCAAATAATATACATAAACATGCTTAAAAGAAAAATAAAATTGTTTAATCCTTGTTTAAAGATTAAAAACCAAAATTACAATAGATGTACACCTTTTTTAGTTGATGAGAGTAATGAAGGATTCTTTCATCTGCAATGTTTTGAATTTAGTGGTCATCGACCACAAACAAATCTTGAAGAAAATTAAAGTTCCCGTATTCATATTTGCAAGTTGTTTTCTTTTTGTAGATATCTTTTCTTCATTGGTGCTTGTGTGCTATATCAAATCTCAAAAATAACAAGAAAATAATACAAGGCGAACAAGAAAGAAATATAGCTTTCGAAGAGTCTATTAGAATTGCAAATGCGGAAAACACAATTCACATATGATAATTAACAATCAAACAGATAAGAAACACATGGATTTCACGTGGTTCACCCAAACGTTGGGCTACGTCCACCAAGCACAAGCATTGGTTGTCTTATTATTCAGATCATGGAGATTACATCAGACTTGCAAGTTCTCTCATATCCTCTCACTCTGTCATATCTGCCTCTATGGGCTTATATGAATTTATATACATTTACACAAGAAACTGATTATTAAATGCACTCCTATCCATATTCTAACTTGGTCTATTTTAGTTGCAACCAATGCAGAATAATAGGATCCAAATCCATCCTTGGAGGAATTCGTTGTCACCAAATCCTAAGAATATTCATGTTGACAACAATTAACTTGATACCTTACTCCTTCCTTTTGTTCATCACCTTTTATGCAAGCCAAGAGAAGCCAAGCACCACTGTTTCTCTAATAAAATTGGTTTCATGATCTTGCCTGTGTGACTTGCACGAATTTGGATTTCCTGAGGGGTCACTCCACCTCCAACATGCTTTCCACAACTGTGTTGTGAAACATATTTAGTGATAGATCTCCTGCTATCCAAAACACCCTCATCAACAGATTGGTAAGAAATGAATCAATTTCTATGTGAGCACATGTCGTGGGAGGCACCTGAATCTAACTTCCATTCTTCTTGATATTGTAAATTACTAGAAATGGATAAAACTTGATGGGTCATACCTGAATTTGTTACAGCCAAATTTGCTTCCTTCGTAGAGTTTTCCTCAGATTTCTTTCTTTTCCAACGATATTTCTTAGATGTCCTGTTTTTCCACAGTACCGACATTTTTCTTTACCCTTTCTATGTATTGACTTAGATCGAGAAAAACTTCTCTCATTTTGTTCTTTAGTTCAACCTCTGACCAGCATCACCTCTGGAGTTGAGGTTTCTTGACTCTATTTTCTCCTCATCTCCTCAAC
This sequence comes from Picea engelmannii, assembly GCA_009831015.1. NCBI lineage: Eukaryota > Viridiplantae > Streptophyta > Pinopsida > Pinales > Pinaceae > Picea > Picea engelmannii. The sequence goes on along the minus strand of ML782020.1, from coordinate 275,307 downwards.
CAACAAAGCTCCCACAACAAAGTCATAATCTAAAACATCTATTGAGCTAAAGCTAATAGAGGTGACTAGATTATCCCAAGACTCAGGCAACGAACACAATAGTGTAATAGCCTTATCTTCATCTTCGAATTTAACTTCCATACTAGTCAATTGAACTATAAGGGTATTGAAGGTATTTAAATGGTCAACAACTTTTGTACCTTCTTTCATCCGCAAACTGTACAACTGTCTCTTCAAGTAGATCCTGCTCGTCAAGGATTTCGTCATATATAGACTTTCCAACTTGCTCCATAAACCTGATGTTGTATCCTCTCCTACGATATTAAACAGAACATAATCCACCAAACATAAACAAATGGTACTAAGAGCTTTTGCAACCAGATATTCCCATTCCTCATTCATCATGGCTGTTGATTTCTTTGAATTGCTTGCCAATGCTTTTTGCAACCCTTGTTGCATGAGTAAATCCTGCATCTTGAGCTTCCAGAGCTCAAAGTTTCTTTTACCACTGAACTTTTCAACTTCAAACTTCGAACTCTGCATCTTAACCATTAGCACAAAATCTTCTAATGCCCAAATCACAACTTATAATACTTGACTCTTTAACCAATGGATGAAAAATGTGGATCCTTAATAAATAAGGTTAAATTATAACCACAAAAAGTTTAAAAAATAATACAAAAATTATATATTCCATAAAACCTTTTTAATTTACTTTATACCTTAAATTTTTCACTCCATAAAAAAAAAAAAACCTTTTATAAGCTTTCACCTTCACGATAACCTTTCATACTTTCACCTCACGACAACCTTTCATACCTTTCATACTTTCACCTCACGACAACCTTCACCTCAACTTTAAAAAAACAAAAAAGTAAAAAAAAAATGATTTTTTCCATGCTAATTTTTAGGGAGTCGTTGCACCTCCCAATGCACCTTCCCTACGATGTGCTTCAAAGATGAAACAACTAGGGTGCGACGATCTAAGGAATTTTTGCGAAGTAGAAGTTTGGCTAATAGGACGTTGCACCTTCCAAGAGGAGGCCCCTGCGAAGATGTGGAAATCGACGCACTGTACACAGGTTTCACTCCTGCGGCTCCTCCAAGAATTTGACACCCTCGACACCCTCTCCTCCAACCAGCTCTCATACCACTTGTTAGAATTGCAAATGCGGAAAACACAATTCACATATGATAATTAACAATCACACAGATAAGAAACATAGGGATTTCATGTGGTTCACCCAAACGTTGGACTACGTCCACCAAGCATAGGCATCGGTTGTCTTATTATTCAAATCATGGAGATTACAACAGACTTGAAAGTTCTCTCATATCCTCTCACTATGTTGTATCTGCCTCTACGGGCTTACATAAATTTATATACATTTACACAAGAAACTGATTATTAAATGCACTCCTATCCATATTTTAACTTGGTCTATTTTAATTGCAGCCAACACGAAATAATAAGATCCAAATCCATCCTTGGACGAATTCATTGTCACCAAATCCCACCCGCCACCAAATCCACCAAATCCATAGCTATAGTTGTCTTCGTCTCTTCGCCCACCACCCACCACCATCATTATGGCCTTTGCCTGCATCACCTCAACAACACAACAATATCTCAATCTGAATCTCTCTTTGCAAAAATTAAAAAAAAATCCCAGCAAATCTGATATTGCAAGAACTACACTGCAGAGAGAAGTATAATATCCTTCTCGTGCAAGAGTGCTCTACTACCTTATCTTCCGATACATGGTAAATGTTCACTTCCCCACGTAGAAATTGTGAGAAGTGACTGTATATTTCAGTCGGCTCTGTATAATAAAACCGCTCTCAACATAAATTCTGCCATTGACCAAACCTGGAATCCATCAAGATTGCCCTTGAAAGATGGATTCATATCTCCTTTATACCCTTAATTGCTTAGAAGAATTAATTTTTTTTGATCCAACTCTTGACTCTTTGATTATACAAACTTAGCCACTCAAACTTGTGGTTCCAATCAAACTGAAAAAAATCCATGTAAAACAGCAAAAAAGTAAAACATTTAAACTAAGCTACTAGAAAAAGGTTGGAGACCGAAGAAAGGTATAGGTAGGTCCGAAAACAGAAAGTTTAATCATGAAACCGATTTTTTAATTGAAATAAAGACTATATGAGAATTCAAAGTTTTCATGAATTTGGATGATTTGAATTAATTAAGAGTTAATTAAAATTTTAGTTGCCACTGGCGACGTCTTTGGATTGATAGTGGTTGATTGGTTCTTGAATATAATAACATAAAACTCAGCTCACCCTAAACAAAACTTATATCCGAATAAAACTCTTAATATTTTAAATTTATGTCACTTCTTGTCATATATATTTTAAATCAAAACATAACTTTTAATATTTTAAATTTATGTCACTTCTGGTCATATTTATTGTTCATATTCATTTTCGAAAACTAAGATTGCCACAAGGTTAAATACTGGCAAAGTAAAGCAATGCTAATAGGTGGTCCAAAGTAGAATCTTACTTTGTAGGTAAGGCACACTTTGGTATTTGGTATTGGCTTTGGTATTTGGTAGTGGTGAAAAGTTTTATTTTTGGGTTTTTTGGTTTGATGTAAATTTAGATAAAATGACTATTTTTTTTTTGTTTAAATTGCATTTTTGAATGTATAAATGGATTCAGCATGCTGAAAAACCACTTTGACACTTTAATTCTATGAACTTAACTACTTAAATATGCATATTCAACCATTCCTCACTTGATTTCAATCAACATAAAACAAAAAAAAAAAAAAAAACTTTTATTAAAGTACACTTTTCCATATTTACGAGCGTTAAACTCGATATTTGAAAGGATCAACTATGAGCCACGTACCGAAAACTGTCATATTGATAAAGAGAGTGTGTTTATAGAGAATATCCACGTGATGTGACAGTTAGTGTTTGATGTTGCAGGTGACCGCTCGGCGGTGGGCACCACACTATGACTGAATTGAACATTCTATTTTCGGGCCACATTCTTTTTATTTTTAATTGAACGTAATAAAATTATCTATCATTTATTCCCCAGTGTATTAGCGGAGCCCAGTCGAGTAGCCCGACCCATTGTATAATAATCCCCATCGTCTTAGAGGCAAGTGAATAACAACCATTCATCACTACTTATCTGGTTAATTGGTTACTAAATGTAATGTGCATCGATTTATCATTGTTATTTAAGGAAAACTATGTCACTTGAGATAACTCTGTGGTGGTTTGTAGGAACTTGTTTCCTTACTTGAAGAAGACGAATTCTTAGTCAATAAAAAACAAAGTTAGATCTTACTCTATGACCAAAATATGAGCTCTTAGTCAATTAAAAGCAATTTTAGATATTACTCACGGATCAAAAAGTGGTGTAAACCTAAATAGATTTAACAAAAGATAATATTTCCAACCACACCCAATTTTTCAAAAAAAATGTTTTCATATGATTGCATTTTTTTTATATTTTGTATCAATTTCACTATTAGAATAAATTTCTAAATGGGCAGATTGCATTTTTATATTTAAAAAACATGAAAATGTTGAGAATTAGTTAATTTTTAGATTAAGTTTTCTAGTTCAATTTGCTATGCCATAATTTAAATGTTTTAAGAATTTGTTATTTCGTGGCCACTCAAAATAACTAAAGAGAAATTAGTTATTTTAACTTGTAATTGGACAATATTCATTTTGGATTTGATGGAATTGCAAATATCAAATATTAACATTGCACAATATAAGGATATTCAAGGGCACCAAATTTATATTTGCATTTAAAACAATAGTTTTATCAACCAAAATTACAGTGTTGGCAAAAATTACCACTCTATAAAACATTTAGTGTGGTTTTTAGGATTTTGTGTAGTTGGGAGTTAAATCATAGTGTCAAAACCCTTGGGGTATGGGGGAATTATGAGTGGAAATGAGATTATGGTGGGAAAATGTGCAACACCAAGGTTTTCAACAAAATTGTGCTAGAACAATTGCCTAAAAAAATGTTCATTTTGTGTATCTTTTATTCTAAGATATTTAATTACACTATGATTTATTGTGTATCTTTTATTCTAAGACATTTAATTACACTATGATTTCAAATGAATCACTTCTATTTGGATACTGATATTGATTGGACCTATTGACTTGTAGATCTCATTTTAAGGGTAGAGTTTATTTTGGTGATCAATGGTCCTAAAACTTTTGAAGCCAATTTGAAGCTTTAAATGATTGTTTTGGGGATCATAACTTTGGAGACAAACTCCATAGCCCAATGTTGTTCTACATGTTAAAAGATTTCTAACTATGAAAAGATCACCTCAATTAGAGTTCTATGAAGAAGTTATGTCTCCAACAAGTTTACTTATGATTTTGACCACCATGGGATTGAGTGGATGCCACATTATCTCCCATAACTCACACATATGGAGCTAAAGATGTGTGGACTTTCAAGAATTCTAGAGAGTCAAAAACCCTAACTATAATTAGGATTTGAAACATGTAAAACCCTTAACATTGACTCTAAACAACCATGTTAAATGAAGGGGTTCCATTCTTCTTGTATTAATTTATTGTTAGATAATTGAGAAGAGCAAAGCAGTGGGATATTGTGAACATAACAAACTAAGTAGAAGACCTTGTAACGGCTGCACATGGCACAATGTTTATGGAAACTCCATAGTGAGTTCAACTTTCTTTATATGCATGTCATACTTAAAAAGAAAATAACAAGCATAGTCCTCACCTTTTCACCAGCATGTCATACTTCCAGTCTTTGACCTCCTGTGGTGATAGGGAGCCAGAGACTGGAAGTAAGATTTAATCTGCTCCCCTATCTACCATTGCTGTTGTTACTCCAAAACTTTGTCGCTCCTGCTCGACTTCTCTCAATTTAAGTTTAAAAATTTGAATCCACCAACCTTTCGCGCTATCAATTCCCTCTTAAATTTTAAATCTCATTTTGATAGTCCACGCGTACACTGTATTCCTTGGAACTGGTGCTACCGGAGACATTGGTGTTAAGGGAGACGAGTCGGGAAGAGGGACAGACGGAAAGATGGATTCGCTAGATTCGCTGCCAGCTAATCGAATGGGGATTCATACAAGATTTGAAACCATCTGATTTTATCAAATTGGACATGGATCATTGTTTTGAATCAAATAAATAATTTGAATTTGAATTTGTTCATTACTTAGATGATAATGATAAGTGTATAGTTATTGGAAATGGTCAGATTTAATCATTTTTAATGTACATGATTTTTTTATGTTCCATGTATTTTTGGTCGTCATAATAATTTTTTTTATGTTCTAAGTATTTTTGGTCGTCAAATTTTATGTACCATTTCCTTGGGGATTGTTTCAACCCATATAAATTGATTTCCAGAGCTTACAAACCAAGTTCATGCCTCCTAACACAAATCCTTCTAGCTACTCCATGACTATCTCCTCCTCAAGTCTCTGTGAAGAAATATTATTTTGACATCCCTTTGCTCCATAGATTATAAGTTGTTGCTAAGGCTAACAATATCCTAATAGAAGAAATTTTTTCTACAAGTGGGAATGCTTCTTGGTAGTTGTTGACGGGCGAAATTGTCCGTCCATCAATTGAGAGAGTGGAACCGGTCCGGGGTTGTCTAAATAACCCAAGCCGTTTGGAATGAACCACCCTGACGAGTTCAACGGCTCCGTTGGCCGCTCTAAGGTCCTGGGAGAACCGAAGAGGAAACTAATCTAAACTAACTAAAACTAACTAAAACAATCTAACTAAAACTAAATAAAAGAAATTAAACTAACTAACAATAAACAAATTAACTAAAAACAAACAAACTAACTATTACACTAATCTAATTAAAACAAACTACTAAATAAACTAAAACTAAATATAACTATTATAACTATTATATGCAGTCTACTAATTACTATTATAATAACTCAAATCAACTCTCTAATTACCAGCTGCAATATTACTTATTCACAAATGTACACTATAAACAACCTACAGATTTAATTAAAACCTGCAAAACTCATGTGTTTTCTGCCCTAAGACGGGAAGATATGTTTTTTGATTTTTTATATTTTATGAAAAATAAATAAAACTACTAAAATTAAACGATCTAATATAATTACTGAAATCTAATATAAATCTAATTAAAATTATTTCTAAACTAAACTACTTAATGAAAACAGCAACGAAAAGACTAACTGACCTAGAAACGCTCCTAATTTGTCTTGTGTGTGATGACTCTGAAGCTGGTCGGAGGAAGGAAACTCGCACCGGTTAATCCCAAAGCTTCTCGTAAACGATCGGTTGTGTTGCTCTTTGAGCGTTTACAAGACAAACAAGACATAAAAAATCATAACAACTATAAGATGTATAAATCTCTGCAATAAGGGAAACTTGTTGGGCAAAAACTTATATTTGATAATTCAATCAATGAAGAAGATAAACCTTTCATTCACAAACTGAATTAACAATTGTTATGTCTTTTATACAATTGGAAGAAACCAGATATGGATTACAGTGATTAAAATTATATCATTTGCACATGATCTAGATAGCTAAAGTAGTCATAAACCAGATACAAATTGATATACACAACATGAAACAAAATATTGATATAATGAGAAGCTAAAGCTGTGA
>ML782020.1:247613-261074 GCA_009831015.1 Picea engelmannii | reverse complement strand
ATCCTACAGACTTAGCTACAGAATCATCTGATTCTGTAGCTAGTCTAAAATAGCATACAGGATCAGATAGAGATCAAATGAAATCTTTTTAAAATAATCCAATTTAATTTTCTTTCAATAAACATTAAAAAATGAATCACAAACGGTTGAAGTAAATTTATCATTCAAATGAAACAGAATCGAAAGAGATGCAATTGAAACAGGGTAAGAATGCTCTGTTTTTTAGTTGCCACAAAATCTAGTCAAATAGTAACCAAAATGTTTCATTTCCAAATGAAATTAACGAATCATATCGTATAAAATACGATGTAATTGAATACAATCATAATCGAACACAATCATAATCGATTTGTTACGATTGTAACGATGTGCATAAGATTCATGTTGTTTTAATCAAATACCAATATGGAAAAACTGTTACGAATATAGTCAAAATGAAACATGCATAACAGCATCAACCAAACTTTGCCATAGACTCTGATAGCTGAGTGTTATACAGTCAACAGACATGACCAATATAATGATCACAACCATCGAAACAAATCGTGGCTGAGTCAAATATAGAAACAAATCGCAATCCTGGGCATAATCACTTTCGTTCCCCAAATCAAATTTAAACAATATATTTGTTGCAATATGAATTGAACTGATAACACGGTCAAACAATGCGAATCGATTGGTTGGATATAATAGTTATGATTCGTATCTATTCGCAATTTGTTTATGCATTAACAGAATGGTATTCGAATTAGTCGAAAAAGACATGGAATATAACATCATGACAGTTAACCATTATTGCCAACCATACCGCATAGAATATAACTAATTCGAATCGAAACATTGACTGTGTTCGAAATTGAAATACCAGAAACAGCCTGTGTTTAGCAAAGATATTAACAACTTCAATAAGCAATAGAATATTCAATTCAAACCAAATTAAAACAATCAAATCCATAACGCGATCAATCGAATCAAAGCTAAATCCAATCAAAACTAAACTCTGAAACGAAATTCAATTAATCAAAACGAAACTATACATAGAGTGCATTCTTATGTGTCAAAGCAAATCCACGCTGTAAACAGAGCTTTGAGTTTGTCATATAAACAGGTGATAGTCATACCAGTGAGGCTGCTTGAGCTATGCCAATTTTGAATTAACAATCGTTGTAGCTGACTCCACGTTCTTAAACAGAATAGAACCTGTTGTTCGCTGTTTCCTATCAGTGGATTGCAATTTACCCTTTTGACTGGTGAGCCTCGCAACTTGATCCTCCAGAGCATGAATTCTGGACTACAACATTGGCACATCGAGGTAATACCTTTCTAACCATGAGCCACACTGATCACATGGTGGAGCAGCTGGTTGAGATAGATCGGGAGGGGGTTTCGACGAGTCACCAGAGGTTTCACAAGGCAGTTTGATGCCTGGGAAATTAGGGTCATTTTGCAAGCAAGGTGGTAGGTTTTTGACAAATTCATATGAGGGTTTGTCATATAGACCTTCAGAATAGGGATACTCACTTGCCAGGTAATGTTCCACCTCCGAGTCAGAATCTTCACTCACCATGATAGGGTCAGGGTTGACAGTAGGTCTCAGTTTGTTTCTTGCCATGCGAGAGATCAATCGGGCATTCTTTTTGCCTTTGGAATTTGCAGTAGGTTTGGCCTTAGGCCTTTTAGCCACGGGTTTAACGTTTTCCACATCCTTGGTGACAGAGTTGGGTAGGTCGATAGGTGAGTCGGGTAGGGGTTTAGGTAACAGAGCACTGTAAGGCACAGGGGGAACAGACTTTCTCTCGCTCACCACAGGTTTGTCAACCTGTGGTGGGCTTGAGTCCTCAAAATTATTGCGAATAAGAAAATCATTCCAACAGTCTCGACATAACCCCAAATGACAAACCACAAGCATTTTAATCAACCCAAAGTGAAAAAGGCTATTATCGGCCTGGTTCTGTTTGTATCTTTTAGACATTTTAAACAGACTCCTATGCAAGTAATAAGGCATATTAAGCTCATAGCCCATGAAAACCATAAGTAACCGAAGATGGTACAAGAAAATGAACCATATCGTCCCTCATAGGTGATAAACTGCTCGGTTATCATTAGCAAGTCATGCCAACGTTGCTTGAGCATATTCGCAGGCAATCCTTTATCACAGGAGCTCACCCTTCGAGAATGGAAGAGCAATGTCCACGGGACATCTTCCACTTTGCAATTTTTAGACTATTTATGTCCAGTAGCAGGCAGATCAGTAGATAAACTGAGAAATTGCTCGTCAATTTCTAATTGCACATCCCCAACCTTGGCTCGGTAGCCATCAAAGGTTAATGTGAATTGTCGAGCCACGCAAGGGTTGAAACCATCAAACTTTTGTATGAACGGGAGCCATCCAAATTCTTCAAGGTCACTGTAAGCACCGTCGAACATCAACAATGCCTGGCTACCATTGGGTTCAACCCTCACGACCGGGGCCATGGTGCGGGTGCATGGTAGGGTTTGCATTGAACACAACAATACACAGGAGCAAAAAAAAAATGTTTGGGCTAACAGCTGCGAACGATGAAAGGGGAAACAAATTAATGTGCACGTGCGAGGGTGGTGGGATTATCACCACCATGCAGCATAGTAATGGCAAAGTACAGCGTTGTTCAATCAATCATAACATCATTCAAACCATAATATTCGGCCAACCCAAGAATTAAACGGTGGATGATATGTCAATGCGCCAATGTATCATTTGAAACCATGAACATTCAATATAAAATCAAACCCAAGGTTAAATATGTGCCATTGTAATAATTCAAACCATTAAATCAAAACCCAAATGTTTAACCAATCGCGCCATTGCATAATCAAACATTTTGATCAAAGGTTTTAAAAACATGGTGACAATGAAATCGATAAGCCAAGATCTCATAAACTTATCATAAGGATCTCATTACATATAAAAACAAAAATACACCATGACCCATATGTAAATTAATGACTAGGCAAGTCTCCATATGCTCAATGCCTTATCAGTTTAATAAAATCAAATTGCGCAGTCAAAGTAAAAACGTCCGAATAGGCATAATTTGAAAAATATTTTCAACCACATGATAAACCAAAGGTAAAGTGCCACTCAAAATATCAATAAAAGACCATGACAGTTCAAATAACGATAGAGGAGTTTTCACGCTTTCAGTCGTGAAAACCAAATCGAGACCAATTTGCAAGTGTCGCATGAAATGAAAATATCGTCTATTTTCAAAATGAGATGGAAATTTGAAGTTCAGGAGACATAGGTGTAGGCAGCTTTTAGGGCAATGGAAAAAATTGAATTGGCTACCAACAGTAGTCTATTCCTTGAACCTAAAAATATCCCTTTGCTATCAATCTTGCTTTCTATCTCTCTATTGTTTCGTCAACCTTTAAATTATTTTTGAATGTGGATTTCCAACCAACAATCTTCTTGTCTTGTGGTATCTCTTTTAAAACTCATCCTTTGTTTTCTTTTAGAGATTCCATTTATTCCCTCATTTCATTTTTCCACTGTGCACTTGCAAAACAATTTAGATCCTCTTCAACAATTTTAAGATCCTCACCAATGGAAGATCAACCACAAAAATTATCAAAATATTCACTACCATAACCATACCTTTCAAGTTGATTCCTAGTTCTCTAGCTTCTCCTAGGCTATTGAACTATTTTCGTGAACTCCCTTGTGTTCTCCTCCATTAGTATGAATGTGTTTTACATTATGGGTTCCTTTAATAAAATTGGATCTTATATAAGAGTTGAACTATACTCTTATTTCTCTGATGGGATTGAATATTCTGTTATGAGCTCTTAGCTTTATTGTCTATCAAGTTTTCTTTGTCCAGTTTCACTATCATGTATGCTTAAAAATTTGAATGTTTCTCAACTAGATTCTACTCTAACAGTGATGGAATTTGATTCTTTGTTGTTCTTTACAACACAACTCTTCATCATTTTTCTCCTTTTGTTGTTCATCTTTTCTAGGTATCTCTTCTTTGAATATGCCATCTCGACTAAAATACTCATGTTTTCATGTGGTATCCATAGCATATAACCCTTGACTCCAATAAGCTCTCCATCTCCAATGAACACACTTTTTGGATTTTTCATCCAACTTTTTTTTGGTTCCCTTAAGTACATGGATATAAGCTCACAACCAAAGACTCTCAAGTGAGAAACATATGGCTTTCTCCCACTCCAATATTTTTTTTTTGTCCTATCACCCAAAGTTGAGCTAAGTGACAAATTGACGAAGTAACCAACTATTGCAATTGATTTTCCCAAAAACCTCTACCCAATTTTTCATTAGTTATCATGCATCTTGGATTCTCCACTAGGGTACGATTCATCCTCTCTTCCACTCCATTTTTCTATGGGGAATATCTTGCAGTTTTGTATTCCCATGCATTTCATAGAATACACCAAACTCTTTTGAGAAATATTCCCCACCATTATCACTTTTTATGGCTTTCACCTTTCGATCACTTTGCCTCTCCACCATAACAACATATTTTTTGGAGTTAAAGATCTCACTTTTCTTCTTTAGAAACATAACTCATGTCTTCCAATTGAAATCATGTCTAAAAGTGGAAAATTATTGAGCACCACCAATAGAGGCCACACTCATAGGCCATGTATGTCTAAATGCACTAAGTCTAATATCTCTCTAGCTCTACACGAGCTTAAATAAAACTTAATATTTACACGTTTACCTAACACACATGATTCACAAAACTCAAAGGAATCAACATTAAAATCACACCTTTAACCATTCCTTTGGAGTGCATTTCATGTAGACTTTTCTCATTCAAGTGGCCCATTCTCCTATTCTAAAGCATGCATCCTTCAACAAGCTTTAGATGCTTTCTTGAAGGATTGTCTCTTCTTAGTTGTTGCACCATTAGTCTTAACCTTAACACAAGTAGTCATATCTAATATGTAGAGAGTACCAAGACTAATTCCCTTAGCCAATGCCAATGCACTTCTCATAAGATTGCACATATTCCTTATGAAAAGTGCACCAACCTCTGCACTAGTGAATTGGCTCACTGAAAGAAGATTCCTCTTTATCCTAGGTGTTAGTCTCACATTATGAAAATACCTAATTCTTCCATCTGTATATATAATGTGAATGGATCCTCTACCTACCACATTATAGTCTTTATCTTCTCCTAAGAAAATCCCCCCTCCACACAAAACTTCATATGAATTAAACCACTCCTTATACGGATTCATATGGAATGATGCTCCATATTCTATTTGCCATTCTTCACTATAGGCTTGAGCAGATAAAAAAGTGTTGGTAAAATATAGAGAGGGAAATCTTTGTAAAATATAATTTCCTTTATAGAGAGGGGAATATTTCATTATATGCCCTTTTTTGTTACATTTATGGCACACCAATTTGAATTTACTCTTGATGCTAGTTGTTATTCCCTAGGAGTTGAATCAATCATAAAATCCATTTACTTTTATTTATGTAGAGTGGCCTCTTGTAAATAATGCCTCTAAATCTAAAGATACTCTTGTTGATAGTCACCTTGTCTCCTCATTTAATACTTGTCCCACAATGGTTTCAATCCTTGGATCATCCCCACAAGATCAACTAATGGCTATTACCAAACTCTCTCAAGAGTTCACATACCAATGAGGAGGGAAATACAATGATCCTCTAAACTCCACTAATCTCAATGGAAGCTAATTAGCTTATCAATGTATTAAACTCTTTTAAATTCTAAACAAACTTTACCCCTTCCTTCATATTTAGTTTGGAAACCTTTCTTTTCAATGACATCTTATAGACCAATGACTTGGAAGCATACAAATAACTTAACTTCTTCCACATCTCCTTTGCTAATGTGGCTTTAGAGACATAAAGAATCACCTAATTTGCGTGGAAAAGGTGGAATGTAGATTGTTCTCTCTTGTCCATCTTCATACATTCTTTGTCATTTATATTTGCTAGTCCTACAACAATAGTAGTCCATGAATATTTATCTATTAATGCAACTTCCATCATGTAACCATTAAACTTCACAATATCCACTTGGTTTCCATTTTTTAGCTCTCTTTATTGTTTTTCCTTAACCTGAATTCTTTCATTGAAGGCAAACGCCCTTGTAAAAACTTCCAACTAATCTAATGAGAACTTGGGATACAACTCTTACATATTGACAACTATAACACCATGAAAAACATCATTAGTTATTCTAAAGATGGAGAAATGTGGAACTAAAGAAAGAAAACAATCTCAAGAAGACACACGATAAACGAATTTAGAGGGACATATACTTTTCTACTTTATTCATCTTTTTGTTATTATAATAAATAGAGATTTTAGGAAATTGATTTCTACTCATAAAATCAAGGAACATATTTCACAATTCCATGTACATTCTATTTTACAATTTTGAAAATGCGACTCTGACCAACCACTAGCCATTCGATGCCTAGGCACTTTTCAGATCACGAATTCTCGGGAAGGTGGGCTCTATATTTCACTTCCATTGTTATGTGGCCTGCAAACAACACCCGAACCTCTGTGATATATAAATTTTCTTCCGCACTCCCACATCATACCCTCTTCCATGATACACAGTTTGCACACAAAAGTTCCAAGTCCTGTAATTTGACCTTCGGGTCCTGACATCTCCCGGGGAACTATTGTCACCCCGTTTTGAAGCCCCTGTGTTTGCTTTCCATATTTTTCCATTTCGTGGAATCTCTTTCATGCCCCCAATTCCATATTTACCCGAATTTTTTCTCTTGTGGATTCCCGAACATGCGGACTTCACTTCTAGTGTTCCTTGACCTGCAAACAACCCCCCCGCTTCCAAGATATACAAATTGACTTCCAGACTCCTACATCAACCCTCTTCTGTGTTACACAGTATGCACTCAAAATTTCTGATCAATACAATTTGACCGTCGGGCCCTCATGTCTCCTCTGGGACCCTTGTCAGCCTATTTTGATGCCCGTCCGATCACTTTCCAAGACCATTTCTTGCAATATCTTTCACGGATCGTAGGGTTGGTGGGTTCAGTCAGTTTTCAATTCCTAGTTGATGTTTTCTATGCCCGCCACCTTCGCACTTCTTTCCAAATATATGCAATAAGTATATAAATTCTCCAAAAAATGCAGAAAAGATCTTGCCATGAAATGTAATATCTATTACAGATGTGAATGTATTAGCCCTTCTTTTTCATATTACATACTTAACCAAATTCTCGTTTCTCTTTTCCCTGTACTTTATCTTTCTTGTCACTTAGTCATTTTTCCAAAAATGTCTAGCTGTGCAGGTTGGTGGACTTGCGGGTTCACAACTCCTACATCAGCCCCTCTTCTGTTTTAAACAGTATGCACTCAAAAGTTCCGATCAATACAATTTGACAGTTGAGCCCTCATGTCTCCTCGGGAACCCTTGCCAACCTATCTTGAAGCCAGTCTTCCAGATTCCTACATCAGTCCCTCTTCTGTGTTACACAGTATGCACTCAAAAGTTCTGATCAATACAATTTGACTTTTGGGGCCTCATGTTTCCTCAGGAACCCTTGTTATCCTATTTTGAAACCCATCCGACCGCTTTCCACGACCATTTCTTGCAATGTCTTTCACGCATCGTCGGGTTACCAGGTTTAGGCAATTTCCAATTCCTAGTCGTTGTTTTTTGTGCCCACCAACTTTGCATTTCTTTCCAAGTATATGCAATAAGTATATAACTTTTCCAAAAACATGAAAAAAAGATCTTGCCAGGAAATGGAATATCTATTATAGATGTGAATATATTAGCCCTTCTTTTTTGTCTTCTATACTTAACCAAATATATGTTTCTCTTTTCCCTGTACTTTATCTTTCTCCTCACTTATTTGTTTTTCCGAAAATGTCTCGTTGCATGGGTACGCAGACTTGCGGGTTGACGTTCTCACTCATGCTTTTATATCGCGACACCGACCGACCGCTTCCCCATTCCATACCCAACCACTTCTCTGACCGTGGATTCTTGGGTAGGTGGGCTCTAGATTGCACTTATATTGTTCCATGACCTACAAACAGTACCTTGACTTCTACACTATACAAATTTACAACGGGACTGACATCATACCGCCTTCTGTATTACAGTCTACCTATCATGCCCTCTTCCGTGGTACGCATTTTCCACTGAAAATGTCTGAGACATGCAATTTGATGGTCGGGTCCTAATGTATCCTGTGGAACCATTGTCACCCCATTTTGAAGCCCGTCCGTCCTCTTTCCATACTTTGACATTTCTTCGAATTTCTTTCGCGGATCATCGGGTTGGCAGGTTCAAGAAATATCTAATTCATAATCATTGTTTCCTTTTCCCGTGCCCTTTGCAATTAGCAATTAGCAGTTATATATAAGATATTATTTCTAAGTATGCAATTAGTAAGCATTAATGCTAAACCGAGATTTGAGGAGATCTCCCATTAATACGCATAAAACCAAAATTTCCAGATGGTTATATTATCCCTTTCGAGTGTAAATTTCAAACATCATGGAATGCCATTTGTGCATCGTCAGGTTGGTCTGTTCACGAAATATTAAATCCTCGATTATGAAAACGAGTCCGACCAACCGTTTCCCTATTCCATACTTAGCCACTTTCCCAAAATTCCGCAAATATACAAACTGGCCATTGAACTGCCCCATCATGCTCTCTTCTGTTTTACATGTTTTGCAGTAAAAAATTCCGATACATAAAATTTGACCATCGAACACTCACCTCTCCTGAATATCCCCCGTAACCCTATTTTGAATCTCGTCCGACCGCTTTTCATACCTTGCCATTTGTTCCTTTCTCTTATATCTTATTTCTAAATATGCAATTAGTGACTATTAATTCTAACAACTCATCATGCAGGAACCATATAGATTGTCATTGATGGGCGAAAGGCTCGAGGAGATCTCCTATTAATATGCATTAAACCAAGATTTGCGGAGGGTTATATTATCCCTTCCGACTGTTGATTTCAAAATCATGAAATTTCGTTCACACGTCGTCATCTTGGCACGTTCATGAAACCTCCAATCATTAATTTCTCTTCATTGTACCTGCTACCTTCACACTTCTAAATATGAAATATGTAATCTTTACTACTAACAGTTCATCATGCAGCACCCATACAGATTGTCATTAATCATCGAAAGGCTCAAGGAGCTTTCCCATTCATAAGAATTGAAGCAACATTTGCAGAGAGTTATATTATTGCCTCCAACTGTTCATTTCAACCATCGTATGGAGAAAAAGAACATTCTCATAAACATACGACATCAAATCGACAACAGTTCTGTGGAGATACAGTGAACATCTTTGGGCGCGAGGACCAGAACTTCCAGTGGTCTAGGGCATATTCTTATTACTCATCCCTGCCACCTAGAACGAAGTAATTTGGACCTATGGGATTGCTCGTGCAGGCTGTGTCCCTGAAGTTTTTGATTGTAAGGAGCTGGTATCTTGGTGCGCCGATAAATTTATTTCAGACAAAAGAATTATTCCACTGCAGGAGCGCTCTTCTATTTCTTTGTCACCTCAGGTCTTCCACCAGATGTTAAGATTGTCGGAGCCAACATTGATGTTCAAAGGAGAAGATTGCAAGCAGTTCCTAATAAATCATAATAATGGGTTGGACCTCTTGCCCGATTTCTTGGAAGACCCGATGGTAATTCCTGAAGATATCACAATCTTTCAGGTTAGTTCATTTAGAAATCCATTCTGGGAAATTGCCTGGCTGTTTACAAGAATAACAGGACAGGATTCCACAACAACTATCTCTCGGATGGCTCTTTATATTTTGTATTTCACAATCAAGGAACAAGCCATTTTTTATTGGGGAAAGCTGATTTCCCATGAAATCTATTCCCAATTGTCAAGCTTCAAAAAGGAGAAGAAATTTTATATGTCATCCTACTTAGTTTTTTCGATAACACATAGCTTCCAGTTTCCAAAACTGTCTCTCTCCAAGAAGGTCAATTGGGAATTCAACCCTGTAACGTTCTAGTACCAAGCCTTGTGGAAGCACAAGGCCTCCCACTATTTTTATGAGGTTTTTAATGGCTTCCTGTCTGTTTTCAAATTTTTGTTGTTAGGAGAATATTCTCCCCACATATATGAATAGGCAACAGGTTTTTTGGACAGGAAGGGGGAACTTGAACATATGGATAATTAAACTGTGATAAGGATTTTTTGTCCAAGGAAAAACCTTCTCTCCTTCCATGTCACATTACGGACATAATGTTTGTTACAGAAGTAGCAAGGCAATACAACTACTGGTTGCCTCTATTCCAAGAAAAGAGAAAAAAATAGTTCATTCCTTTTCCTTGGAAAGTCGGGGACTTCATGTTGAGGAACGCCAACAAAATTGACAAATTCGCAGCCCATTCTAGCAATTTGAACCTAAGATATGTTGAAATCATAAGAGGGTTCGACCCCAATAATTTTTTTTACAACATTTACAAACACTTGACTTCGACAATTCGTTTTTCAAAAAACACCTGACCGAAAACAGAGACAATGGAGACAATGCTCCTGCTTTTGATGCCGACAAGCTAGAAACACTACAAAGCACCATTGAATTGTATAATCAATAAGGAAAAGGCCTAGGTGAGAAGAGTGTTCAATCGACGAATAACACTCCCAAAAGTACGACATCCCGGATCATCGCTCCAATGGCCCACCACAACAACAAAGAAACTTAGAGTTATTCAAATGGAGGAGGAGATAACGACCCTCCTCACCCTAAAATTCATAGTTCTCACAAGCTTCCAATAGACAAGAAGAGAAAAAATATTGTGGGATAGGTGGAAGAGCCAGAAATTCAGAGTGAGAATGTGGAACTTGAGCCTGATCTGGATAGCATATTTCGCTACCTTGATCAGCCTGGAGATGCGATCCAGGATAGTCGTCCAATGGACATATCTGATATCCAAAATTTTGACGAATATGAATCCTTCATGTTCTAGAGCGTTGTTTTTGACAGCCAATCCAAAAAATTGATTATTGAAAAAAAATATGTAAAAAATAAGAAAGGAAAATCTCGTTCAGAGGTTAACCTTGCGAAGATGCAGCCATCCCAAATCTTTTGAATTCACATAGTGACCACAGATGCACTTGAAGATTCTATTGGAGGCATTGAGGTCAAGAATGTCAGACTGAAGGACCGGGTCAAGGAATTGGAAGAGGCTTTGATTCCTATGTCATTGCTTGTCAATCCTTTGGCAATAACCATGCCTGCCACCCCTACAACCATGTTAAAAGGATCCTCCAGCCTCCTCGCATAGTGTAGAGGATACGTGGAGAATAATATCAAGAAAAGAATGGAATTGATTACTGAGGCATGAGAAACATCACAAACCATGACTTCCCTTGGAATGAGGGCACATAATTTGCTCGAACATTTGCGGAGTTAAAATATGAAGAACATTTTTATTTAAACACAGTCCTTCCTTTTGGAACCATTGTCAACAACATGACAAAAGCAAGAAGAAGACAACAAGATGTCCCATCCAAAAACTGGATCGATCAATTAAATGCATGCTGGAAAGAAAAAGTGAAGAACCTACATCTCATTGTTCAGTCATGTGAACAAGCCATATCAAAGAAAGAAAAATTATTCACAAAGTTGTTTAGAAAAAACTTAGCTGGAAGGACCAACGACTTCCAAGACCCCAACTTAATCGTCAACTCCTTTCCCTTAACTAAGCAAGACTTTGATAAACAGGTTGATCTTTTTAAGGTGTTGTCTTTTGAAAAGTTTTACAACATCCTTGAATATGGTCAAGATGACATCGACAACTAGCTAATTGACTATTCATTACAGAATGAGGAAATTGATCAGGCTCTGCGTAATCTTTCTATCGAATTCAGGGAATTAGAAAAGTAACTTTTCAACATAAAAATATGGAATGAGATCAACGTCACCCCAATGAGAAGCTACATTGAAGAATGGCTCGAAGGGGAATTGAAACAGGTCACTGACGAAAGGAAACAGGCAGTTGCCACCATTCCAACAGTCGTCGACGACATCAATGAAAAGGCATCAACAAGCAAATATCAAAAGGGGTCATATGTACCATCACTGTAAGTCTAATCATCACATCCTGCTTTGTTTATCAACCCAGTTATTCCACTTTTTAAAATAGAAATGTCTACCCAATGACTAATACCTTTCAATTTATTCTTTTTAGGTATTACACTCGACCGTCGCCCACTTCTTCTTTCTACAATCCTATTTCTTGTACATATTTCTATTATGGTTTGTGGGAGCCCCAATCCCGGTCTATATGACAAACGCATTGAAATTTCTAGGAATATGTAACAGATAATATTATTTTTTGATATATTTCAAATAAAACTGTTTTTTATCTCCTTTTATATTTATGTCCTCATACATTTTTATCTTCCACCAGTCTATATGACAAATCCATTTAAATTCCAAGGAATATGTAACTTTTATGATATATTTCTAATTAAATTGTTTTATCTCCTTTTATATTTATGTCGTCATAAATTTTTATATTCCACTATGCAGAAATTGTATTTTCTTAATTTGAATATAACTTTTTTTCCTGTTGGCACTCATACAGACAAAATACACATAATTTTTCAATATAGAAAAATATATTATAGACTTTCAAAAAATAAATGGGGCTCTAGAGGCCACGTGTCATTTAGTGCATGTATACCACCTGTGCTTCATGCTGCTTGCCACATCTCCGCTGCAGTTTCCATTTGCCTCCGCTACTTTTTCCTATCCCAATTTAACCCGGCAGGTACTACGTTGCCACACATCACTTGTTATATTTTTTATCAATTTCATGATTAGATTAAATTTCAAAATGGGGAGATTGCATTTTTAAAGTGGTCGTATTGATTGTTCGCAGATTCTAATGAAAAATTTTATTTAAAAAACATGAAAATGTTGAGCATTAGTTAATTTTTAGATTAAATTTTCTAGTTCAATTTGCTATGCCATAATTTAAATGTTTTAAGAATTTGTTATTTCGTGGCCACTCAAAATAACTAAAGAGAAATTAGTTATTTTAACTTGTAATTGGACAATATTCATTTTGGATTTGATGGAATTGCAAATATCAAATACTAACATTGCGCAATATAAGGATATTCAAGGGCACCAAATTTATATTTGCATTTAAAACAACAATTTTATCAACTAAAATTACAGTGTTGGCAAAAATTACATCGTCGAACTCTATAAAACATTTAGGGTGGTTTTTAGGATTTTGTGTAGTTGGGAGTTAAATCAGAGTGTCAAAACCCTGGGGGTATGAGGGAATTATGAGTGGAAATGAGATTATGGTGGGAAAATGTGCAACACAAGGTTTTCATCAAAATTGTGCTAGAACAATTGCCTAAAAAAATGTTCATTTTGTGCATCTTTTATCCTACTCCATTTAATTACACT
>ML782020.1:229595-246889 GCA_009831015.1 Picea engelmannii | reverse complement strand
AATGTGAATGGATCCTCTACCTACCACATTATAGTCTTTGTCTACTCCTAAGAAGATCCTCTCTCCATATAAATCTTCATATGAATAAAACCACTCCTTATGTGGAGTCATATGGAATGATGCTCCATATTCTATCTGTCATTCTTCACTATAGGCTTGAGTAGATAAAAAAGTGTTGGTAAAACATCGAGAGGGAAATCTTTGTAAAATATAATTTCCTTAATAGAGAGGGGAATCTTTCTTTACATGCCTTTTTTTGTTACATTTATGGCACACCAATTTGATTTTACTCTTGATTCTAGTTGATCTTCCCTAGGACTTTAATCGACCATGCAATCCATTTTCTTTTATTTCTCTAGAGTGGCCTCTTGTAAATAATGCCTCTAAATCTAAAGACACTCTTGTTGATAGTCACCTTGTCTCCTCATTCAATACTTGTCCCACAATGGTTTCAATCCTCGAATCATCCCCAAAATATCCACTAATAGTTATTACCAAACTCTCTCAAGAGTTCACATACCAATGACGAGAGAAATAGAGAGGTCATTAGATTTAAGATAATAATTATAGTTATGAAGTTATTTAATAGTAAGAACTAAAACAAGAAGATATGAAAGTCATTTATTATGTTATTGTTATGTTATTTTCCATTAATAGTAGGTTAATTAGTAGATATTATGTATTATTGAATAAGGGAGACAATGTTAAACTTGATCATCTCATTTTTGGATCGAACTTGTGTATAAGATAATGTGTATTATATGTTGTAAGGGTGTTTTTTACAACATTGGTGAGTAATATCATTATCATTTTCAACCATATTCTATATTAGTTGATATCAAATCTTCAATAACCTTATAAGAAAAGTAAATAAAGAACGCTTTGTCCCCTCAACTATAGGATTTTGTAGCCTTGCTCCATCAAGGATCCAATCCCTCAACAAAAGCACTCTATCTATGAAAGGCTCATTTAGCTCTAGTTATAAGTGCCAATGGTTTTTTTTCTTGATTTTCCATACGAATTCTATACTTTTGTTCTACAAATATTTTAGCATAGAAAATAGATGTTTTGGGGGCTCAAACATCAACTATAATTTAACTAATAGTTTCCAAGGAAAAGAATAGTGGAGATCCTCACAAAAAAATTTAGCAACATTTGTTTCTTTTCCAGGCAAGTCTTTCAATAAAAAGACAGATGTCTTTCTCTTCAAGAAAATATTTATCAAATGAAAATATAATTTATGAGGAGAATATATAGTAGCAAAATCTTGCCTAAAATAAACACTCTTAGCTCCAAGCCTTGGTCCAACACATTCATAAGTGATATCATGTATTTTTGTTCCAATGGAATACTATATCAATAATAAAGCACATAGCATTAGACATACACTTAGATAATGTGTGCAACTCTTGATTGGACTGCACTCCTCATGCCTTCTACACTCTCTCTCTCTCTCTCTCTCTCTATGTTTGGTGTATCTACCAACACTTATGCACATTTTATATATCAAATGTTACGTCATGGTCACAATGTAGCTCCAAGCATCCCTCCAGTCACTAGTTGTAATTTCCTATAAGCGTTGATCAACTACAAGTTGTAATATCCAACATGGTCACACTGTAGCTCCAAACACCCCTCTAGTCACTTGTTGTAATTTCTTATTAGCATTCATTAGCTACATGATGTAATCACTTATCAACGTTCATAAACTACAATTTATGTGGTTGTGCTAGTTTATTAATTATTGTTTGTTGATATGTTACGTTACCATAAATCGTGGATCAGGGACATCATTATAGATAATCCATGGAAATGAGATAGGCTCCACTAACATGTCAGTGACACTAGTGAAATTACAACCCTCTTAAGAAAACTATTAAGACGCTAAGTTTGACGTTGGTTACAAAATTAGTAAAGATATTACTGAAAATGTTACATTAAACATTGATAAAAAAAAAATGAGGTCTCATATAAAGGCAAAGGCATGCCATGTTTACCTATCAATTTCATTTTGGTGAAAATTTAAAAATTTAAAGGCAAAGGCATGTCATGTTTTCCTATCAATTTCATTTTTGGGATAATTTTAAAATTTAATGTCAAAAACAAAAAAAACAAAAAAAATCATCCAACTCATTGATCCTCTAAATAAAGTAAATACACATGCACTTGTGGGCTTTCTCTTGTCCGTATCTCTAGTGCAATTTGCATCAACAAATTTGCACAAATAAAAAATATCATTATCATGATCCCAAGTAATATAAGGCATAGTCCTTGTGCCTCGAAAATACTTGAATATTTTTTTAACAACTATTTCATGTTCTTTTTCTTGGATCAACCATAAATTTGCTCATTACTTCTATTGAATGTGCTATGTCTAGTCTTGTGCAGGGATGGTTTTAAGGATAGTAATTTATTTTAAAATGTAGAAACCTTGGCGAATCTTACTAATCCTTCATATGCCAACTATAAAATGTTTGACGATATTTTGTAAAAATATTCGAATTTCTAAGGATTTTATATAGTTTGTATAAATGTTTTGCGATTTTTAAGGTAAAATAATTTTATCCTTTAGAATTTGGGCCAATCATTTTTAGAATAGTGAATCTTGTTTTGGGAAAAACCATGGAAAATTAGCCCATGAGCGAAATTTAGCCCCTAAAATCATCCCTGGTCTTGTGCATACCATAACATACATAAGAGACCCTACAAATCTAGCATATGTGATCTAGGGGGATATTGGTGGCCACCCACCTTTTCCAAATGGCTCAAAACGACTTTTTGGCAATTTTGGCAGTTTACTATTTTTCAAATGAATTTTTTTCAAGATAGAGGTTCTCAATAATAGCCGAAGGCATATTCATCCCTCAAAATGAATCTCCTCAATGATACCTTTCCAACGAGCTATCACACGCCTAAAACGGAGATCGCATGCAAAAGTTACAACCCCGGGAAGTTGATGTACTCACTTACTCAAACGGGGCCCACATGACTTTTGGCGCTTCATCTCCTAGGGTTAGGTTTTTGGATGTTTAGGAATTTTGGCATTCCTGTTTATTATAAAAGGGCCTTCAGAGCCTCATTTTAATCATCTTCTTGCGAATGCGAGTAGCCATCACATCTCTTCTCAGAGATAAGCTGCCACCATTCTAGCGAGTCTTTCACTCTGTATTTTTACAGTCTCTGTACATTTCTCTGATTAATAGAAATCGTGTATTACTTTATATTTGTGTTTATGGTTGTGTCTCTGATACATTTCTATTATATTATTGAATATCTGCAATATCTCTGTACATTTCTTTATTATATCTCCGCTCTCATTTCATGCCGAAAATAATCCGGATCAGTGGTATCAGAGCAGGCTGCTCTTGATCATTGTTTTTTTAGTGCATATCCCCGACGAGGTCGAAGTATAGCAAGTTGGGTCTCAAGCTTGTCTCTCTTGAATACAATCGCTCTCGCACACCCAAGAAACCCTCAATGGCAGAAGAAAAGAAAAACGACGGAGCAGACGATCCTATCAATCTGTTGCTTGAGCAAGCTCTCACGCGACAGAGGGACAAAATGATGGAGAATTTTTCCCACATCCTTCAACGCCTACCGATAGCATCAGGCACATCTTCATCAAGTGGCCACTTTGGAGGCACCTCGCCTTTCAAGGTACAAGTTAATTTTGATATTCCTGTATTTGAAGGACAGATAGATGCAGAAGCCCTAGAAAAATGGTTAACTCTGCTGGAAGGTTATTTCTTTGTTCACAATTTTTCTGACAAAGAAAATATCACCTTTGCACTCCTTAAAGCTCTCCCTCATGTCAAACATTGGTGGGAAACTTATTGGGAGCAAAATTCCATGGAGGAGTCTGGAATATATGGGGCCGATCCCACTTGGGATTTTTTTGTGGATGTGGTAAAAGAATAGTATTACCCTGTTGGCAACTATGAGGATGAGTACATGAGATGGACCACACTGCAGCAAGAGAGGGGCCAAGCAGTTTCGAAGTTCACCAATACCTTCCATACCTTGCGCACCAAGCTGGGTATCAAAGACTCCGAGCGACATTTGGTTCTGAAATACTGTGGGGCTCTACACAGATACATCCAAACTGAAATGGATTTTCTGGACATCTCATCACTCGATGCTACTTATCGATATGCTGTTAAAATTGAGTAGAAATTTAAGCACCAGAACAAACAATAATTCGGGTCTGCAAATCTGCAACAACCAAAGTATGACAAAGACGGCCCGAACAAACAGTCTCCCGAAAACCAGTCCAAGACACAGGAAAAGAAGGGTCACGGGAAGACAAAGAAGGACACTGGAAAATGGTGTGAGTTCCACAAAAGCCCTTGTCACAACACCGATGAATGTCACTCAAAACAGTCATTGGTGGCCGAGATCAAAGACAAGGAGCCAAACCTTGATTCAGAATCTGATTCTGAAAATAATGGTAAAAGACAGATCATTGACGCAGACCCCACTGCTATTGTCGTGATTACAGCAATTCAACCAAAAGAATCAACAGATCCTGAAGAGGGGGAACTCCTTTTTCATTCACAGATGTGGGTGAAGGGGACCCCGCTGCATTTTATTGTTGATAGCAGAAGCCAAAAGAACCTCATCTCAGCAGAGGTTGTCAAACAGTTGGGATTGTCAACAACACCACACCCACAACCATACAACATTGTGTGGCTTCGCCAAGGATGAGATCTTCGTGTCAGCCAGCAGTGTCGATTGTCATATGGCATCCAACCCTTCAAGGATGAGGTATTATGTGATGTTTCCCCACTGGATGTATGTGATGTACTCTTGGGCTAGCCATATATGTGGAAGCGCCATGCTATTTATGAGTCTCAACCTCGTAGTGTTACTGTCACTTTGGGGGGTCACCTCTAAAGAATACCAGAGGTAGTTCCCACTACTGTTCCACCTAAAAAGTGTCGCAAAGTAGTATCTCATACAGCAAAATTTAGCTTCTTCACAATCTGTTCAAAAGGAGAACAGAAGGACACTGTAACCACTACAGCCTCGCCCCAAGCACCTTCTATCCTATAGAAGTAGGTCGACAAGGCTGTAGAAAAATGCAAAGATTCCTTCTGCACAACATCCTCTCATGTATCCTGACTTGTTGAACAACCTCAAACTCAACGGGTTCATGATAGACTTCCACAAACTAAGCAGTGTGGCATCTCCAACAAGACAAGCAGCTCACCAAGATGCAGATTCAACAAATGCTTTTCCCTCTCCCCCGGGAACTCAATGCAATGGATACCATTACTTCCTAAGGAGGGAGGATTGATCCAGGTGGATATCGGTGGCCACCCACCTTTTCCAAATGGCTCAAAACGACTTTCTGGCAATTTTGTCAATTTACTATTTTTAGCAGGTTTTAACTTCCAGGGCCATTTTGAGGGCCCAAATGAAGGTTTTTCAATATTGAGGTTCTCAATGATAGTCAAAGGCATGATTGAGCCCCCAAAATGAATCTCCTTGATGATACCTTTCCAACGAGCTATCACACGCCTAAAATGGAGATCGTATGCAAAAGTTATGACCCCGAGAAGTTGATGTACTCACTTACCCAAACGGGGCCCACATGAATTTTGGCGCTTCATCTCCTAGGGTTAGGTTTTTGGATGTTTAGGACTTTTGGCATTCCTGTTTATTGTAAAAGGGCCTTCAGAGCCTCATTGTAATCATCTTCTTGTGAATGCGAGTAGCCGTCACATCTCTTCTCAGAGATAAGCTGCCACCATTCTAGCGAGTCTTTCACTCTGTATTTTTACAGTCTCTGTACATTTCTCTGATAAATAGAAATCGTGTTTTACTGTATATTTTTGTTTATGGTTGCGTCTCTGATACATTTCTGTTATATTATTGAATATCTGCAATATCTCTGTACATTTCTTTATTATATCTCCGCTCTCATTTCGGGCCGAAAATAATCCGGATCAATATGGTAGCCTCACTATATTTCTTTTCAATATGATTTTTAGGAAACATTTCAATATACAACTTAATTCCCACTTGGAAACATTTTTTTACTACTTTACAAGTCTCCTTCCCAAACTCATAAAGAACACTCTCAATATACTTCATTTGACTAAGCCATATCTTTCTAATTTTCCTATCTCTTTTTACATCTATGCCAAGACCATCATGTAGTGCATCAATATCCTTCATATCAAATCTTTTGGACAACAAGGACTTGGTGTCTCTTACTAACTTTGTATTGTCACCAATCAATAATATATCGTCTACATATGAGACTAAAATAACAATTCTATCACCTACTGCTTTATAATAAACACAATGGTCAACAATACTTCTAAAAACCCTTTTTCAACACATACTAGTCACATTTTATGTACTATTTCCTTGGGGATTGTTTCAACCCATATATATTGATTTCTTGAGCTTACAAACCAAGTTCATGCCTCCTAACACAAATCCTTCTAGTTGCTCCATGACTATCTCCTCCTCAAGTCTTTGTGAAGAAATATTATTTTGACATCCCTTCTCTCCATAGATTATAAGTTGTTGCTAAGGCCAACAATATCCTAATAGAAGTAATTTTTGCTACAGGTGGGAATGCTTCTTGGTAATCTATTCCTTGAACCTAAAAATATCCCTTTGATATCGATCTTGCTTTCTATCTCTCCATTGTTTATTCAACCTTTAAATTCATTTTGAATGTCGATTTCCAACCAACAATCTTCTTGTCTTGTGGAATCTCTTTTAAAACTCATCCTTTGTTTTCTTTTAGAGATTCCATTTATTCCCTCATTACATTTTTCCACTGTGCACTTTCAAGACAATTTAGAGCCTCTTCAACACTTTTAAGATCCCCACCAATGGAAGATAAACCACAAAAAATATGAAAATATTCACTACCATAACCATACCTTTCAAGTTGATTCCTAGTTCTCTAGCTTCTTCTAGGCCATTCAAATATTTTCGCGAACTCCCTTGTGTTCTCCTCCATTAGTATGATTGTGTTTTACATTATGGGTTCCTTTAATACAATTGTATCTTATATAAGAGTTGAACTATACTCTTGTTTCTCCAATGGGATTGAATATTGTGTTATGAGCTCTTAGCTTGATTGTCTATCAAGTTTTCTTTGTCCAATGTCACTATCATGTATGCTTAAAAATTTGAATGTTCTCAACTAGATTCTACTCTAATAGTGATGGAATTTGATTCTTTGTTGTTCTTTACAACACAACTCTTCATCATATTTCTCCTTTTGTTGTTCATCTTTTCTAGGTATCTCTTCTTTGAATATGCCATCTTGACTACAATACTCATGTTCTACTATGGTATCCATAACATATAACCCTTGACTCCAATAAGCTCTCCATATCCAATCAACACACTTTTTGGATTTTTCATCCAACTTTTTCTTGTTTCCCTCAAGTACATGGATATATTGTCACAACCAAATACTCTCAAGTGAGAAACATATGGCTTTCTCCCACTCCAATATTTCATCTTTGTCCTATCACCCAAAATTGAACTAAGTGACAAATTGACAAAGTAACCAACTGTTGCAATTGCTTTTTCCCAAAAACCTCTACCCAATTTTTTATTAGTTATCATGCACCTTGTATTCTCCACTAGAGTTTGATTCATCCTCTCTTCCACTCCATTTTTTTATGGGGAATATCATGCAATTTTGTATTCCCGTGCATTTCATAGAATGTATAAAACTCTTTTGAGCAATATTCCCCACCATTATCAATTTTTATGGCTTTCACCTTTCTATCACTTTGCCTCTCCACCATAACAACATACTTTTTGGAGTTAAAGATCTCACTTTTCTTCTTTAGAAACACAACTCATGTCTTCCAACTGAAATCATGTCTAAAAGTGGAAAAGTATTGAGCACCACCAATAGAGGCCACACTCATAGGCCATGTATATATAAATGCACTAAGTCTAATATATATATATATATATATATCTACATGAGCTTAAATAAAACTTAATATTTGTATGTTTACCTAACACACATGATTCACAAAACTCAAAGGAATAAACATTAAAACCATACCTTTAACCATTCCTTTGGAGTGCATGTCATATATACTTTTCTCATTCAAGTGGCACATTCTCCTATTCTAAAGCATGCATCCTTTAACAATATTTATATGCTTTCTTGAAGGATTGACTCTTATTAGTTGTTGTAAAATTAGTCTTAACCTTAACACAAGTAGTCATATCTAATATGTAGAGAGTACCAAGACCGATGCCCTTATCCAATGCCAATTTACTTCTCATAAGATTGCACATATTCCTTGTGAAAATTGCACCAACCCCTGCACTAGTGAATTGGCTCACTGAAAGAAGATTCATCTTTAGCCTAGGTGCTTGTCTCACATTATGAAAATACCTAATTCTTCCATATCTATATATAATGTGAATGGATCCTCTACCTACCACATTATAGTCTTTGTCTTCTCCTAAGAAGATGCTCCCTCCATATAAATATTCATATGAATAAAACCACTCCTTATATGGAGTCATATGGAATGATGCTCCATATTCTATCTTCCATTCTTCACTATACGCTTGAGCGGACAAAAAAGTGTTGGTAAAATATAGAGATGGAAATCTTTGTAAAATATAATTTCCTTTATAGACAGGGAAATGTTTTTGTATATTCCCTTTTTTGTTACATTTATGGCACACCAATTTGAATTTACTCTTGATGCTAGTTGATATTCCCTAGGACTTGAATCAACCATGAAATCCATTTTCTTTTATTTCTATAGAGTGGCCTCTTGTAAATAATTCCTCTAAATCTAAAGATACTCTTGCTGATAGTCACCTTGTCTCCTCATTCAATACTTGTCCCACAATGGTTTCAATCCTTGGATCATCCCCACAAGATCCACTAATATCTATTAGCAAACTCTCTCAAGAGTTCACATACCAATGAGGAGAGAAATACAATGATCCTATAAACTCCAGTAATCTCAATGGAAGCTAATTGGCTTATAAATGTATTAAACTCTTTTAATTGTTCAACAAATTTTACCCCTTCCTTCATATTTAGTGTGGAAACCTTTCTTGTCAATGACACTTATTGACCAATGACTTGGAATCATACAAAGAATTTAGCTTGTTCCGCATATCCTTTGCTAATGTCGCTTTAGAGACATTAAGAATCACCTAATATGCATGGAAAAGGTGGAATGTAGATTGTCCTCTTTTGTCCATCTTGATACATTCTTTGTCACTTATATTTGCTAGTCCTCCAACAATAGTAGTCCACTAATATTTATCTATTAATGCAGCTTCCATATTGTAATCATTAAGCTTCACAATATCCACTTGGTTTCCATGTTTTAGCTCTCTTTATTGTTTTTCTATAACCTCAATTCTTCTACTGAAGACAAACACCCTTGTCAAAAACCACCAACTAATCTAATGAGAACTTGAAATACAACTCTTACATCTTGACAACTTTGAGACCATGAAAAACATCATTGGTTATTCTAAAGATAAAGATGGAGAAGTGTGGAACTAAAGAAAGAAAACAATCTCAAGAAGACACACAATAAAATAATTTACAGGGATAGATACTTTTCTACTTTATTCATCCTTATTTTTATTATAATAAATAGAAATTTTAGGAAATTGCTTTCTACTCATAAAATCAAGAAACATATTTCACAATTCGATGTGCATTCCACTTTACAATTACATTATGAATATT
Source organism: Picea engelmannii (assembly GCA_009831015.1). Taxonomy (NCBI): domain Eukaryota; kingdom Viridiplantae; phylum Streptophyta; class Pinopsida; order Pinales; family Pinaceae; genus Picea; species Picea engelmannii. Next base: position 237,168 of record ML782020.1, on the reverse strand, counting down.
TATCTTTAATGCAGCTTCCATATTGTAATCATTAATCTTCACTATATCCACTTAGTTTCCATTTTTTTAGCTCTCTTTACTATTTTTCTATAACCTCACCCTTGGGAAAAAACCGCCAACTAATTTAATGAGAACTTGGAGTACAAATCTTACATCTTGATAACTTTGACACCATGAAAAACATCATTGGTTATTCTAAAAATGGATAAATGTAGAACTAAAGAAAGAAAACAATCTTAAGAAGACACACAATAACAGAATTTACAAGGACAAATACTTTTCTACTTTATTCATCTTTTTTTTAATTATATTAAATAGAGATTTTAGGAAATTTCTTTCTACTCAAGTAACATATTTCACAATTCCATGTGCAAGTAACATATTTCACAATTCCATGTGCAATACATTTTACAATTCGAATTTTACTTTTTTTTATTATTTTACATTGTGAAACATGACATATTTCACAATTCCATGTGCATTCCATTTTACAATTGGAATTTTACTTATTTTACATTGTGAAACATGATTTTCCCAAAGTGATTCGAACTACAAGATTTAGATAAAGATATTTTGTATAAATGATAAATATCAAATATGATGAATATGTATAATTTTATATAGTTTTATATATTTTTAAATTGGATCATTGTTATAATGAGCTTTGTTTTTGTTAAGTTTAGCTTAATTGAGGATGATGTTATGGATGAGTAAGAAGGTTGGTGATGAAAATACTTGAAGAACTTGTATATTCAACTTGAAAAGGGATGAGACATAAGACATTATTATGGTCATGGATAGCACAAGATAATGGTGTGGTTATGTGGTGAAGCATTTAAATGTAATCAACATAATAAATTGGTTATTAGATTGTTATGGTTATGGATGGAAAAATATAATGATATGGTTATGTGGTGAAGCATTTAAATGTAATCAACAAAATAAAGAGGTTATTAGATTAAGATAATAAATATAGATGAATATAAATTCAATTTAATTATGAATTTATTTAATAGTAATAACCAAAACAGGAAGATATGAAAGACATTTATTATGTTATTGTTATGTTATTTTCTATCAATAGTAGGTTAATTAGTAGATATTATATATTATTTAATAAGGGAGAAAAGGTCAAACTTGATCATCTCCTTTTTGGATCGAACTTGTCTATAAGAGGAAGTGTATTATATGTTGTAAGGGTGTTTTTGAAGACATTGTTGAGTAATATCATTATCATTTTCAACCATATTCTATATTAGTCGATATCAAATCTTGTGTCCCAACTTCAATAACCTTACAAGAAAAGTAAATAAAGAAGGCTTTGTCCCCTCAAATATAGGATTTTGTAGTCTTGCTCCATCAAGGATCCAATCCCTCAACAAAAGCACTCTATCTATGAAAGGCTCATTTAGGTCTAGCTATAAGTTCCAACGTTTTTTTTTCCTGATTTGCTATCTGAATTCTATACTTTTGTTCTACACATATTTTGGTCTAGAAAACAGATGTTTTGGGGGCTCAAAAATCAACTATAGTTTAACTAATAGTTTCCAAGGAAAAAAATAGTGGAGATCCTCACAAATGTTTTTAGCAAGATTTGTTTCTTTTCTAGGAAAATCTATCAATAACAAGATATATGTCTTTCTCTTCAAGAAAATATTTATCAAATGAAAATATAAATTATGAGGAGAATCTCTAGTAGAAAAAGATTTCCTAAAATAAGCATGCTTAGCTCCAAGCCTTGGTCCAACACATTATATATATATATATATATATATCAAAAATGTTGGAGCCACCTTCCAACAACATATGACTTTTGTCTTTCATGATCTATCCCACTTCATCTTAGCCTACTTAGATGACCTCACAACCAGATCCAAGAACCAATACCAACACCTAGAATACCTCCACATCATATTTCAAATGTGTTAAAAGTAGAAGATTCACTTGAACCCCCTCAAGTGTATCTTTTGCATCATCGTTGGATGTTTATTGGGTTTCATCATTTCCTAGTTAGAGAATCATGATGGACCCATTGAAAGTCTAGGCTATTAGTGAGATCGCTCCAAATAATTTGCACCAACTGCAAAGTCTATAAGGAAAGGACAACTTATTGTGCTACTTTGTCCCTGATTATGCCACTTGCACACATGTCTTCCTGCATATTCTATGCTAGTACATCCTCTTCCAATGGGATGATCAAGCTCAAAAAGAATTTGACACATTAAAAGAGGCTCTCTTAAAATCCTCATTTAATTAGTCCTCCTGACTTTAATGAGGATTATATCATTTATATTTATGCTTCAAATGTTTCTGTTGTAAGAGAACGAGTCCAATAGGAGGATAAATTTCAAGAACATGTCATCTACTATGTGAGTAAGAATCTATTAGGAAATCCCCTGAATTAGAATCATGAGGAGAAGTTAGCACTCTCCTTGGTTCATGCAATCTAGAAGTTCTGTTGTTATATTTTGTTTCGAACCACAAAAGTTATAGCAAATTCCAACCCCATGCAATACTTACTTAATTGGTGACTTATCAATGGTAATTTGTCCCAGTGGATCGTAATCCTCCATGAATTTAATCTAAATTTTAGCACTCCTAAGAGTAAGAAGGTGCTCATCCTTGTTGAGTTCATCACTGACTTCTCGTCTAACACCAAGAACCCACCAATGAATGACAACTTCCCAAATGAACACTTGTTCATGATATGATATTATGACCCATGATATAATGATAATCTCACTTAACTTCACACTCAAAATTTTAGTCCACATATCTCTCAGGATGATCATCATATTATTCGTCACTAATCATCATTGGAAATGTTTTATCTCAACAGGGGCTGGACACAATCCTACATCAATTTCTCACACTCAATAAAGCTAAGTGGGTCCTAAATGATTTCCATAGCAACAACCATGGAGGAAAGTTTTCAAGAATGTCCACTACCAAAAGGTGGTCCACGCTAGTTATTTTTGGCCTATCCTCTTCCACAATTGCATTTAGGAAATCAAATGATGTAGGAAGTTCTAGGTGTTAACTCACAAAACCTTAGCTCCACCAACTTCGTTGCACCCTGTCATTACTTTTGATTCCTTCTACAAATGGGGTAGTGAATTTATGATGTGAAATCCCCCATCCAACAATTTCACCAAATGGGCCAATGCCATTCCAACATTCAACAAAATGATGGACACTACAGCCTGATTCTTCTTCAATCACATAATCACTCATTTCAGGGTCCCCCAACGTCTAGTTTCAAACCACAAAATTTTTTTCAAGAATGAAGTGTTTCAATAGATATCCTTCCTTCTTGGCTTCACCCATGATTTTGCGTCCCCATACTATCTGTAGTCAAATGGCCAAGTTGATTTTTTCAACAAAGTCATCAAAACCATGCTACAATAGACAGTCAATAAACACAAAACCAATTGGCACCACATGTGTTTCTATACACTTTGGGCCTACTAGACCACAGTCAAAACTACCACAGTATTTACCCCCTTCCAACTCATCCATGGTCGAGAATCCATGTTATCCATCGAGTGCAAGATACGATCCCTATGGACATCAATTGAACTATTGTTAGATACCACCCCGCTTGAACAATGCCTTGTCACTTTAGAGAGCATCGATGAATATTGACACTCTTCAGTATAAAATAATGAAGAAGACAAAAATGATCCAAAGCCACCTTTAATCACCAAGTATGCCCTCAATCATTTAATGAGGGTGACCTTGTTTTAGCCTAGGATATCGCCCATGATGCCCTAGGCCCAAGAAATTTTGAGACACTTTAGAAAGGAACCTTCATCATCAAGCATTTCCTCACTTAGGGAGAATTCATCCTTGCTTACCCTAAGGGTGGCCTCTTCAAGGGCCCCATCAACAAGTTGTACTTGAAAAAAATTAACCCTTGAGTAATTCCAACCCACTGTTGTTGGTACGTTCCAAGTTTGTAAAAAAGTTTATAGTTTCTTAGTGTTTTTTATGAACACTCACTCTTTTTGACACTCTTGATCACTTGTGCTTTCTTTCTTTACCAGATGAATCATTCACTGGCATATCACATCGATTATTCCAACGGTGATAATCGATGGACTCAAAATCTCACCTCTATAGCTTGGGTTATTTATTCACCTTCAAACATGATTCTTCACTCAAGCATTGTATGCTTAGGAATAGTTATGAATAACCAAGCAGTGTATGTTGTCATTATTGGTTTGTTGGATTATTCCACTCAAATCCATATCTGACACCTTAGTGTATTACTATATTCTCATCTCACCATCTCCCAACTCAATAATGTTTTCCACATCTGTGATCCCTGCCTATTTAGAAAATAACCGCAAGTAAAACTTTTTTCAAGGAATTTTGAATCCATTACATTCATACATATTCCTAGAAGTGCAAATCAATTTGTAGACAACATTGCAAATAAAATTTTAGACTGACATCTATCACATTAAAGAATTATTTTTTATGATCTATCCCATCAATGTATGCATGTTATTATTACCATCATTGCACACAGAACATGTAAAATAAAGAAGACATCATAGAGAACATAAAGCAAATCATCACATGAACACAAAAAGGAGTCATATATATATACACCTTGTCATCCATCACTATGGTTGTGCCATCAAAATATATGTGTCATATACAAAAATGTGGGTCTTTCCCATATACATGTGACATATACAAAATATGTGGGCTCTGCCCATATACAAAAACACATCCAACAGATCAAGGCCACTACAATGGAAGAATCTGTATGTACCCCCCAGCTGGGGATTCTCCACTGGATTTCCCCTCCTGTCACTCACTACAAGGAGAACACCTTTTTGTGGAGGTTTTTATGGAACCTCCCCCAAAACATTATCCATTCTTTGTTTATAGAGGAGGTTGTTAGTAGAGGCGGGCGACGAGAGGTTTCTGTGGAGGTTTTTTTAGCAGTGCGCCTATAAGGTAAATAAGAACTAGTGTGCCAAAATAAAAACACCCCGGTGCTTCAAAATTAAGGTGCATTTCTATCCATTATAAACAAAAAATACAAGCATCGAACAAATCAGCCTAGTGTGCATGAATATGACACCTTGATGAATCTACCTATCGTCGGGCTTACCAAGGGTAGGGTAAAATTTTAAAAAAATTACCAAACCGATTTTCATTATTATGGTTCATTTTCTGCTTACAAACTCTCTAAAAAGAACTAATGCTCAATTGTATTTCAGTACCACTTCATTTGTAGTGCTCTACAGTGAGTTCGATAGCTCCATTTCTAGATTCCACACATTTCTAAATTTTGGAAATTACCTCGAGTTTTAGTCTCTTCTCTATGGTGAAACCATGCAGCGATAGGATAGAAGGGCCCAGGTAAATTTTTTATTACCTTATTTTATTTTTCATGAGATTAAAATGTCCAATTATCCTGAAATTTAGCTCTTTTTTGCATTTTTTTCAATTCTGCACGATGCACTTGGACACTTTGGATCACCCCAAATTCGATGCTTCCTATAACTATACAAGAAGCACTATCTTGGTGCTTCCTTTAAATATATGGGAAGCACCATCCTGGTGCTTCTTGTAAATGTAAAGGAAGCACCGCCACCTATGTGTACAGGACAACCATACACACCGAGACCCCTCAGAAAATGACACCACGCCAAATTAAAAAAAAAAAAAAAAGTAGTGGTACGTTTTAATAGATTCCCCATGTGCGCTATATAAAACAACGCATTGTTAAAAAAAAAAATCAGTGCTCCAAAAAATATGGAGCACTGGGGTGTTATAATAAATTAATCACACCACCCAATTTGGACATCAAAATTAACCTACCAGTGCACCAAAGTTAACAACCCACATCAATGTTGTAAATAAGACAAAATCAGGCCAATTATTTAAGAATTTATCACAATGGTGCATCTTATTGGATGCACTATTACTGGTGTGTATATGATACTAATATGAATCAATGTCGTGCACAAAATGACATCGTGTCAAATTTAAAAAATAACCATAGCAGTGCATCTTTCTAGACACCTCATGACTGGTGTGTTATAAAACACAATGCATCACTAAACATAACATTGGTGCTCCAATAAATATAGAACACTGGTGTGTTCCAATTAACGAGTTGCACTATCCAATTTTCAACAAATAACTAACCAAGCGGTGCAACAATATTAACAAAACACATTGATATTATAAATAGCATGACACCGAGCCGATTATTTAAGAATTAATCCTAGTGGTGTGTCTTATTTGATGCATCATTATTGGTGTGTCCTGAAAGAAAATGCACTGCAAAACCTATCGGTTTCCTAATAAAAATGGAGCCTCAGTGCATTCCCTTTAAAAAATTGCATTGCCCGATTTTAAATACATAAAAAATTATTGTATAATGATGCGTCAAGATCAACAAAATGCACTCACTCTGTTCACATAATCAAATCGGAACAAATATTTAATGGCCCACCATAGTGGTGTGTCTTCAAGACACCTCATTACCGAGGCATTAATAAACACAATGTGCCGGTAAACAAAACTTCAGTGCTAAAAGAAGACATGAGCACTGATGCCTTCACATTAACACATGGCACTACCTAATTTGTGAAAAAAAAAATTAACTCAACGATGCCCGTAGGTCTATCAGGACCGGTGTTGTATACAACATAGCACCGACCAAATATTTAAATATTTATCATATCGGTAAAACTTATTGAACACCCTATTACTGATGTGTTCCGATATATTAAATGTATCGATGTTGTGCATAACATGAAACCACAACAAACTTTTAATATGTAACATATCGATGTGTCGTACGGAATGACCTGTGGCCGGTGTCGTGCATATCACCATACCATTAAATACATACCCGTTCTCCAATTATAATTTAGCACCAGTTTTTTACATATAACCAATTGCACCACCTGGCACAAAATATAATCAAAATGGCATAGCAATGTGTCTTGTGTAACGCCCCATTCTCAATGTGTTATATTACACAATGCACTACTAAACACTTATCGACACTCCAATAACTATGGAGCATCGGTGCATTGTACTAACTACACCACATGATGGTTCTCTATTATTGATATAACACACTGAGGGTGATGTGTAATTACTATTTTTGGCGCACTGGTTACTTTTCCATTTTTTTGCAATCAGAAATTAATTTTATCTTTTTTTAAATAAAAATTATTTATATATGTGTTTGTTTTTTAATTTCAATTCATTTTATCTATGTGTGTGTGTGCACGTGCACGTGCACGTGCGCCTAAGAATATTTGTATGTGAATTAGAGACAATGACAAGAGTAGGAGGAGAAGTAGTAATAGAAGGTTGAAATGTAGGTATTTGTATGTGAGTGGGAGGCCTGGGAGAGGGAGAGGGAGAGGTACCCTCAGCCTATTTTACCTCAGACACATTCCCTTTTGAGGGATGTTGGCCTCATCAAGTTTTATGAGGAGGGTACATCCCTCAAGGGGGACTCTTTGTTTTCACAATAGTTCATTTGTCATTGGGATCACATTCAACAAGCATTTGATATTGGTCCCAATGT
>ML782020.1:216068-229551 GCA_009831015.1 Picea engelmannii | reverse complement strand
GTTCCCTGATCTACTGCCTGGAGTTGCAGGAGATATCCATATGGTATGTATGCAAATATATGTTAGTACAAACAATCAATCTGCTTTGGGATTCCAGGTTGTTGGCAGTGAGATGAAGATATATTCATTTCATGTAGAGGAAATTAGGTGTATGTGTCTTCTTTTCATGACGATGTCACACTTTAGCTCTGATGGGAAGCACATTAATTTCCATTTGATATATTATGTAGATAGTTTATTGAAAAGGCCTAGATTGATTAGTTGGATGAAGATTTTTTTGAGACATTTTTGTTTTGTGTTAGATCGTTGTCGCACCATTTTTTGTGAAAGTATATTCTTCCTATTTGCGTCAAAGTTATTTAAATTATTTTTTCATAGGTGTTTGCACCCTTTTCGTCACCTTGGTGAGAAAATAAGAGGTGCTTGCATGCCCAGTTGGGTCTTGCTGAGCATGACAGCTGTATAGGAAAGAGTTAGAGAAAGAAAAACAAAACTATAAGCAAGAATTAAACTAATAAAAACTAAAATCATAAGTAAATGGATATAGAGATAACAAGAACACAAAGACCAATATCACCAATGTTTTTAAGCTGATCTATTGATGAAATCAAAGCACCAAGAAGAAAGGGGACTATGAGTCCCTTCTTCCTCCAAGGGAAGGCTCTTGGACCCTCACAAACTTGCTCTCCTTACAACAAGAAAAATGAAAATGGTGATGAAAGAACTCCTTTGCAAATCCACTCAATGGAGAGGTGGATTGCTCAATGAAATGGTGCCAATGTGCTATTGTCAAGGAGTGAGCCCTTAAAACAATATAGGCAGCATAACATTACATAAAATTCCTTGAGAAAATGAGGTTTATTCATGGCTTTTTATAGCATTGCTTTGGGTTTTGTGTAACTGCTTCATAGTGTGAAAAGAGGCCATTTAGGGCATTATTAGGTCTTTGACTAGCCCACCATTCGGATCCAGCCCGGATTTGGAAGTCAAATCAGCTTGGGAACTGAACCAAAAGTGGTTGGGAGGCCGACCACATTCATAAATGCATTGTTTAGCAGGTGCACGGATTTTTGCACTAACAGCCGCGCATCGTGCGTGTATGCATGCATTCTACGTTCCTGTTCCGCACACATGCGCGCGCCCCCAACTCCTGTAAAGCACTCTTCAATTTTGCAATACTTTGTATATTTTTGGGCCTTTTTGAATGCTGTGAGACTAATTCAGGGCCATGAATGACTTTTTCACGATGTTGAGTTCTTGTCACCATGTGCGGATGAAATTTCAGTGATAACAAATGCCCTCTGATGGATGAGGTTAGGAGAATACGTATAGCCGAAATCCATCAATGTTTCTTCTACTGAGAATGTTGTTGTAAGATAGAGCAATAGTGGGATCGTTCAGAGCGATCCATTAGAGAAAAAAGGAACCGGTAGGACCTGACCTTCTATGAGGTGCATAAAATAAAAAACTGTGTACAAACGAGGAAGGCATGCCCCATGCTCATGTTATGTAACTCTGAAAAAAGATGACTGAAGTGTTGGTGTAGATAATCACAACACCCTCAGGGGCGGTGATGATAAAGGAAGAAGACAATTCTGCAAAGGAACAGACTCTGAATAATAGGCAATGATCATGGCAATAAGTATCGGCGATGATGCGGCCATTGATGGCCCTACCAAGTTCAGAGGTCTCCGGCAAATGATAAAAATAACTATAATAGTCACAAAGTAAGACCCACCATAACATGAGAAAGTGTTGGCATCGAATGTTATGGGGGCAAAGACAGCAGGGAGTAATGGTGTGTCACCCTGTGCCGTCCGAGATCTCTCATTGAATGGAGAATGAGAATCAAGATATTGTCGCCCTTCTGGAAAATTGTGTTGATGTCGACAAAAGGGGAACGCGACTCCCAGAAGCAAAGGGCTTCGTGGAATCTACTGAGGTGAGGAAGTGGCATAGGTACATGGACGAAGTCAAGAAGTGGGAAGACTCAAGACTGCCCTTGGTTGGAGGATGTGTGAGATAAACAGTGGCCGCAACCGTGTAACAAGGTCGAGTGTCAAGGGGACGACAAGACCGGTGATAAGTTGTGTCATAGGTGGGACAAGGTGAACAAATTCAGAGGGTAGAGGTAAGTGACCTGTGGAGTGCTCTGAAGATATGGATGATGCCGGCAAGGGTAGATGATAAGTAATGCTCCAACCAAGGGTGACATGGGTTGCGTGTGGCCAAAAAGGAAGCAAGTCACCAACGGTGATGACAAAAAAGAAAACGTAATGACTGGAAATAAAGGCGTTTGTACAATAAATAACGAATAATTGGGGAGAAATGTACAAATATAGAAACAGGTGCCCCAGTGTGATATGGGTGGCCCACATAGGGCATAATATGTTTGGAAGACTGATGAAGGGTGGGGGGCCCATTGGTGAGTTTCTGTATGAGGTAGGTGAAATGAAGGTAGGTTCACAGATGGGCAAACTGATTGTGGATGAAATGGAGGGTTCATGATCCTGCAGAGGTGCAGGTAAAAAAAAATAGAACCGTAAAGAGATAATCTGGGAGTATGTATGGGAAAGCTAGCAAAATGAGGAGAAGGAGTATGGGGCTGAGTCACGACATGATGAAAGACTATCGGGACTCCCATCCCTAAAGGGTAATGAAAAACAGCATGAGTGTCAAAAAGTGGCAAAAGGTGCTATGAATGGGACAACTCATGTGGGTAAGAATGCTACCAGGTAACAGTACTGAAGAGGCAAATGGAGGTGTGGGTACTGCAGAGTCGGGAATGAGGATCCTAAAGGCCAATATCAGCGGGTGTGATTGGAAATGTAAATCTAAGATATGAGCATGTATTTGATAAATGGGACTATGCGCGTGCATACCTGACCATGATATGAAAAAAAGGCGCCACGGGGGCTCATGATAAAAAGCGACCCAGGGACTGTTGTGATGTAGGTGATGGGATGCTGATCCCGTGGCTAAAGATGGTTTGAAAAATGGACACCTTGGGCTCCCGAAATGGTGAGTGGAAGTTTGGAAAAAGGCCTATATATAGTTGTAGGGCCCACATAGCCACCTTATTTGTACCTGCTGCAATAGTGACTGGACGAGCAGTTTTCAGAGGAGATTTGGTGATTCGGGGAGGACGAGGCATCTGATTGACGATCTGCGAGTATCAAGTTAGTGGTCTAATCATTCTGCATAGAAATAGGTTTTCAATTTTTGGGCAGGGTTTGTACGGAGGGTTGTACAGGGGTATTTAGGGGGTGTGGGCCCCACATGTGTGGGCGACTCAGTAATAGGCGCTCATACATGCACGCCTGTACACCGAATATACTTGCATGTGTGCGCATGAGAGAGAATTTAAAGCGTGCCCAAGAGCGCGCCTGTGAGTTGAACATGCGCGCATCTGTGCGCGCCTGTGGGTTTGACAGGCGCACATCAGTGCGCGCCTGTATGGTGAACAGGTGCGCGTAAGGGCGCGCTTGTGAAGAAAACAGGTGCGCACTGATGCAAACATGTGTAGTGTACAGGGGCACATAGATGCACCCCTATGTAATGAACAGGTGTGCATGTGTGCGCGCCTGTGGGTAAAAAAAATTGTGCCTAGGAGGTAAGGTTTGAAGGGAAAAAAATGAGTATTTTTGATGCTATTGATAGTTGCTTGAGCTGATATAGGACTTTGTGTTGTTTGTAGGTGAACGGTGGTGACGATGCCAGTGCGGTGGCGAGAGTGAGACTGGGCCCAGCTGTGAGACGTCGTGGCCATTGAGGACCCCGGTGTACATATGACTTCGGTGACCTGTGGGTTGCTAAAGTTCTTTGAGTGCCCGTTGATACAAGCACAGGAGTATCTACTACAGTTCCTTCTCTAGATGTGGAGTCTGGAGCTGCACTGCTTCCTCGTGCGAGGAGAGTAGATCCCCATCACGGAGGTGGAGGATATTTATTTCTTGACTGGGCTCCCCTTTCGGGGAACGCCCCTACCGACGGAGCCGATGATGCCGAGGACTAATTCGCTCGCCAAGGTTGGCCAGAGATATTGCTCAGGTCAGGATTTTATGTCCGGGATGATGGTGAGCATCAGTGCGATAGACTCCCTGGCCCATCGTTGTATAGCGGCGATGATTGTTTGGGTATATGGGTCATTTGCGACCCAGAGGATTAGTGGTGGCCAGTTGTTGGTGCTGGAGAGAGTGTTGGCCGGCGAGCGGTTCGCTGGGGGCTGACGCTGCATGATAGGATGGTGGCACAGTTGGACCTCTGTCGGTCTACTGGTGAAGGAGAGTTTGCCTTCGGGTCCATCTTACTGGCCTGGTTCTTAGAGAGGGTGTCGATGTTGCACCCAAGGGTTCTATTGGAGATGTCGGGGGTGCGAGAGCCTCAGTTGAGGCGGTGGTCTACAGTTTTAGTTCGTCACAGTGGTGGTGAAGGTGGCCACTTCTTTTCGGTAGAGGCGGAACGGATATGGAGACAGATGCCATAAGTAGTACTTCGGTACCCCTATGCTGGGGTGGATTTCCGGGGTGACCCAGACATGGTGCTGCATCCAGGGGAGGTTTTTGACCATCAAGGTATGTTTAGTATTGTGCATGTTTTGGTTTATGTTGTTTTTTGAGATATCAGTCCATATGTATATGATATAGATGTTGATACTATATGTTGTTGTTGTTTTTTTCATGTGCATATGTGGCACCTCGCGGGCATGAGGTGGAGATGCAGAGAGCGTCGGCTCGTCGAGAGCTGGAGAGACGACCGCAGGGAGAGAGACGTCGGTGGGATGATGCCGCGGGACGACCAGCTGAGCCTGAGAGGGCAGCGTGGAGGCACTGGTTCGATGACCCTGGTGTGGCTCCATCACACACTCCTCTGACGGTGGTCAGAGTGGATTATGATGACATACGTCGTCATTTGGAGACGGTCTTATAGGATGTTCCTGAGGGCATGTGGATGCGTATCCAGGATGAGAGTTTCCTGGAGCAGTGTGTCGGGGTACCGCCACCATGGCGGGCTATAGTGCGGAGAGCAACAGTGCTTGCTGCGATGACAAGTGGACGCCTGTCGTCGGGGTAGGAGGGTCCTGTGGGTGGTCCACCACCACCTGGGGCAGGTGGGGGTGGGCCACCATCGCCTGAGGGAGGGGTAGGTGGTGGCATGATAGAGGCACCATGAGTGGTGCATGATGTACATATTTTTTTGTTTATAGGCTGGTGAGCCCGTTTTTGTACCGAGGTGCTGTATTGGCCTGCGGATCCATGTATTTTTTGTATGTAAACATTCGGATGGCATGATGGGCCTTTATATATATATATATATATATATGAGTATACATATTTTTTTGATATCCTGATGTTGTCTACATGTTTTTGCTGATGTTTTTTGATGATGTTTTTTTATGATGTTTATTCTATATATATGCTGTGATAGGATTTGTGAGATGTTTATGTATGTGTAGCTTGATGTGATATATGCCAATCTAACACCATGTTAGCTATTTGATCTGTTGTTTGATTCAATTGTCTTGGAATATGTGTAAATGTAATGGAATCAAAATGTCGAGATAAAAGCCTAACCTGCACGTATTTGCGAAAGAGGCACGGATCGCGTACACGGTATACATTGTTGAGTTGGAGAACAACTAGTTGAGAGTCGAGGAAGACGCTAATGTGACGAATATGATGACGTTGGGTGTCAGCCAGGAGGCCAATGACCATAGTGTATTTAGCTTGGTTGTTGGTTGCTGGCTCCAAACATATGCCGCTTGAATGGAGCATTTCATGTGAGGGGGTGTAGAGAGCCCAAGCAGCCGAAGCGAGATTTTGTGTCCAACGGTTGGCGTTGTCGACATAGCCAATGTGGTAGGCTAGTGGAGGAAGCATCTGTCAATAGCACAAAGGATAGTTTAGACGAGAGGGGAGGAGAAAAAAGATTAAAAACGCTAGAAAAATAACCTAAAGTAGAATGACTACTTTTAAGCATAAAATTTCTTGAGATATAACCCGTTGATGGGTTCTTTGAGAGCAAGGCCTTCAGGGGAGGCCAAGATGTATGCGCCTATGGTGAGGCAATGTTGGATGATGTAAAGGCCATGCCAAAGTGATTCAAATTTTCCATGGACAAAGGTATCATGAGCGATATCATAAGCCAGGACGAGGTCGCCTTCAAGGAATGATCGAAGGTTGACATGGCGATCAAAGGTAGATTTGGATCATTTTTTAGCTGCCTCATTGTTCTGTAAGGAAGATCAATGATCTTCATCCAGAGACTCCAAGTTTAGCAAGCACTGCTCCTTTGGAGCAGTGTCAGGTAATAGCTCAATTGAGGTGCGTAAGGTGGGAATTTCGCACTCAAAGGGAAGAGATGCCTCGACCCCATGGACTAAATGAAATGGTGTGAAACCAGTAGCGGTTTTCACCGCCATTCGATAAGCCCATAGCGCAGAAAATAACATATGATGCCAATTGGTTTTATGTTTATTAACCGTGCGCTGTAACATGGTCTTGAGGACTTTGTTCACTGCCTCGACCTATCTATTTGACTGAGGGTAATAGGGTGATGCAAATTCATGAGAGAAGCCTAACTGAGATGAGAGTTCGACGAAGATCTCATTCTCGAAGTGTTTCCCATGATTGGAAATGAGTTGGAGTGGTACTCCAAATCAGGATATGACGTGATTAAAGAAAAAATGTGTTGCAGTGTCAGCGGTGTTGTTGAAAGTGGGCATAGCTTCGGCCCATTTGGTGAAGTAATCAACGGCGAAAACAATGTATTTGTGACCATTGATGGAGGGGGGATTACAAGTCATAAAGTCGATGCCCCATTTACAAAAAGGGCTGGCAGTAATGACAGGGTGAAGAAGAGCGGCGGGAGCTCGGCCTTTGTTGGCGTAGAGCTGACATTGCTCACATCGTTTCACAGCATAAATGCAATCATGAAACAAGGTAGGCCAAAAGTAACCGGCTCAGATAATCTTTTGAGCCGTGGATATACCCTAAATATGGCCCCCACATGCGCCGTTGTGACAGTCATTTAAGACTCTGTCGGCCTCATCAATAGTCAGGCATCGGCGAAGAATGGTGTCGACACCCCGCCGGTATAGGATGTCTCTGATGAGGAGATAGTGGGGGGCCTAATGGAGAATATGTCAACGATCATCTCGTGAAAGGTGGTTACTGAAATTTTGAGTTCGTAGGTAGACGAGAAGGTCGCCATACCAAGGATCATCCAAAGTGATGTAAAAGAGATGTTCGTCGGGAAAGTTGGTATTAACGGGGGCACTGGTGGTGTCAGAGGGGAGCGTCGTGACAAGTTCAGAGAGAACGAGGGCCTTCTTACTCTTAGGTGTTGAGAACTCGAGGTCGTACTCCTGAAGGATAATGATCCATCGAGCGAATTTGTCGTTAACTTGTCGATGACTGAGCAAGTATTGCATAGGGTTGGAATCTGCGACGACCTTTGTGGTGCGAAGCAGAATGTAATGGCGCAGTTTCTGGACTGCCAGGACAACTGCAAGAGCAAGTTTCTCTTCGTGTTTATACTTCAAGGGTGGTCCTGAGAGGTTCTTACTAACGTAGTAAATGACATGTTCACGATTGTCATCTCCAAGATGGACGAGGACGTCGGCTACTGATATAGTTGATGCTGATACGTAGAGGATGTAGTCGCGATTATAGCCAGGTGCACTAATTAAAGGTGCATTTGAAAGCACTGCTTTAAGATCATCAAAAAACTGTTGGGCATGGTCGTCCCAGTGAAATGGGATGTCGTGACGTAGTAAGCAAAGGAAACCGTGTGCGCGTATGGTGTAATCAGGAACAAAGCGTCTGAGAAAGTTAGCTTTTCCCTGTAAACTCTGAAGTTGTCGTAAATTCCGAGGTGGAATTTTGGTGATAGCTTGGACTTTGAGGGGGTCCACGGTAATACCGCTTTGGGAAACAATAAAACCGAGGAGGCACCCTACGGTGACACAAAACACACACTTGAGAGGATTCAAGCGGATGTGGTACTGACGACACCGTTGAAAGATGATTCGTAAATCATCGAGATGTTGGGTGCGTTTCTTGGATCAGCCTGTGAGGTCGTCCAAGTAGGCGAGAATGATTTTAGCCAGATCGTGGAAGATGTATGTCATCGCCCGCTGGAAAGTTGCGCTGGCATTTTTTAAGCCGAAAGGCATGACACGATATCCAAAATTACCCCACGGGGTAATGAATGCGGTTTTATACTGATCGGCTGGGTGGATTTGGATTTGGTTATAGCCAGAGAATCCGTCCATAAAGGAGAGAGCCTCGAGGCCGGCGCAGTCGTCGATAATTTGATCGATGAAAGGCGTTGGAAAGTTGTATTTAGGACATGCGTTATTGAGATCGTGAAATTCTGTGCAAATGAGGATAGTGCCCTATTTTTTGTCTACGGGTACAGGGTTGGAAACCCATGAAGTATAAGCGATGGGGTATATAAACCCGACAGTGTGTAATTTGTCAATTTCGGCTTTGATAGCCGCAGCTTTGGCTGGGTGTAGCGGTCGTTGTTTCTGGCGAACTGGTGTGATGTCGGGCCAGGTGTCGATGCGATGTTCGACAATAGAGGGATTGAGGCCATGCATTTCCGTGTATGCCCAGGTGAAAATATCCCTGTATTTCTGGAAGAGGGCTTTATATGCTGTGATTTCCTAAGGAGTGCAAGCAGCTCCAATGGTGATTTCTTCGATGATTCCATTTCTAATGGAAATGTCAATTTTGATGGTGGGGGAAATGTTGGCCATGTTGCCTTCTTCAAATGCATCAGGGGCAGGAATGGGATTGTTGAACCAATTGATAGGCCTGGATGGGATAAAATCTTTGGTTTCGATTGTGTAAATGGGGTTTTGGTTAGGAGGCATTGGGGCTTCCGGTGGAGAGAAGAGTGCGTGGTGATGTAGCGCATCCCAGGGTGAGTCTGGGTGATTTAGCTCTTCGAGTATTTCCTCATCACAGTGAAAATGCCGAGAATACAAGGGGTCGTGAGGAGTGACCTCGGTGACAGTGTGATTGCCCCCTGATGTAGAAGCAGGGGGAACAATGCTAGGATATGGGGAGGGTTCACTCGACATCAACCATATATTGAAGTACTGAGGGGTACCCGTGGTTGTTGGGTGGAGAGTCTCAATAAGGGAATGAGCAGGAGAGTTGGGGGGGTTGCAGGGTAAATCCTCAGAGACATCATTTAAGAACCATGGAGGTGTTGGGAGTGTCTCGGGTTCGGGAGAAATGACATGAAGATCTTCTAGTGATGAGGTAATGTCAATTATTGTCTCTCTGGGTCCATGAAGTAGGGCCAATTGACATTGCCTGTATTCAAGGATCATAGGACACTGGTATGAAAAATGAGCTAATGAATCGCAGAGAGAGCAAGGGCATCTCATACGTTCATTGACTGAAGTGGTGACATAGCGGATGCCAGTGATATTTGTTGAAGAGGACGTAGCAGGGCATGGGTTGTTCTGGAAGTTCTGGTGTACTGTCACTAACGTATGCCGAAAGTGTGGCAATGCTGGGCAATGATGAGTGTAATGGCCATACTTTGAACATATTTCACAAGCGTATTTGGTCCTCGAACCTTTACTACTGGAAGGGTTGGTGGTAGTGGTGGGACTAGCAGTAGCGACGGGTGTTGTGGGAGTGTGATTGGGGGGAATCAAATTCCTTAATTCAGGTAGTGATGGGCAATTGTTGGCTTGGTGGCCCTCTTTCTCATGTAGTGCACAAGGTGGTGGGATGCATGGAGGAAGTGGAGCGGTGGGCTCTTTCTTCTTTCTCCTGCCCCCAGTTGTAGCAGGGGGTTTAGTGAGTGGGGGGGTGGTGGGGGTAAGGATGGGAACTATCATGGGAAGTCCTTCCTGTGGTCGAGGGACCATCTCTGGTGGGTGTAAATACCAAACTGGGATTGCTAACACCATATTTGGTAGTGTAAGCATTACGGATACCTAAAAAGATTCGATACCTGGTGGAGGGTAAAAGAAGGGAATTCGAGTGAGGAGTTGGGGGAATCTCTACCAAATGGGATTATTCCCTTGAGGGGATGTGGATTCATAGACTGTTGAGGTCGACGAGTGCGTAGGAGGCTCCGGCGGGAGTGGTTCTGTGACTATTGAGACGTCAGGGATGAATGAAGCCTCCTGAGGAGGAAGAGCATCCTCCGTGTGAGTTTCGTTAGATGATATGACGCATATCTGATTTGTAGGATGAAGGAGTGGTGGTGCTCCGTGGTATGTTCCTAACAAAGATGGATCTTTAAAAATCCCTGGACCCATCTCGACGAGTGGATATGTGTCTGGTTTTGTGTGGATGAGAGGAAGAATGTTATCGAGGTTGGCAGATGGGTTAGGCTCATAATGTGAGACTTGGTCGATGGTCACGATCTTTCCATTGTGGGGGAAAATCATTGTCCTAAAGACGGAAGAGGCCACTGCCTTCATAGCGTACATGTAGCTACGCCCGAACAAGATATTATAATCGAGCAGGGCGTCAATAACTTCGATATCAATGAGAATAGTCTTGCCCCCGAGTTCAACGGGGACATTTTGGAAGAGTCCTTCAGGAGAGGATGGTCGTCCATCATAATCTCGTAATGTGATGGCAGAGGGTATGAGTTCTGGGGAACCAAGTTTCTGCCATACTTTTTTGGACATGATGCACATAGATGCACCTTCATCGATGATACATCGATGAACTGTGATGTTTCGTATTTTTACTGGTATTTGAAAAGTGATCAAGGCTCGAAGACGAGGTTCTCCGCTGTCAAGATGAAAGGTGATGAGTCGAGTGTCTGCAGGGTCGACTGCCCCCAAGGTGGAAAGTAGATATTTTCGCTGTGTAGGACAACTCTGGAGGACTTCCAAGACTAACATGGCAGCCGGGGATTGTGCTAAGTCATCTACCAAGCTATAGTTATGAGTTGCCCTAGCCTGTGGGTTGTGGACATTCCTGCGCAAAGGGATGCGAGGGATGTGTAGTGGTGGTTCGGCGGAAGGGCGAGGTATCACCAACGGGGGTTCCTTTGGTGTATGGTTTGTCTCTAGAGAGATGGAAGTAGACTCAGCGGGTGTATGATACTGACGATTACGAGTTTGCAGAAGGATTTCTTCCTCACTGGTGAGGAGAATTGTACGCTCTGCTGGATTGTTAGGGTTGTGGTATTGTCCCACCTAAGGTGTGGGATGTTGTGCGTCCTTTTGGGTGTTTATCACACCTTGATGTGGAATAGGATTTTTTAGCATGGCAGGAGGGGGTTGTTGTACATATTGTTGTGGTGCCTGCTGAGGGGTGGTTTGTGCAGGAGAATGGGGAAGACTACCAGAATATTTCAACCATTTGAAATCAGCGATCTGGGGGCAATGGTGAGTGTAATGACCGAACTCACCGCAAAGAGAACAAGGGAAGATGGTTTTAACATTATTTCGCCCTTGGCATTTGTTATTATTTCCCCCTTGGGGGTTTTGGTTCCCTTGGTTCTGGTTGCCCCCAGTGGGTTGGTGCTGTGGGGGTTGATTCCTGTCTTGACCAGAGTTGTTGTTATTCCTGTTTCGTCCTTTCTTCTTGGCATTGTTTGATGGATGAGTTGGGTTGGTTGTATTCAACTATTCAAAATTTTGGTATTGTTGAGCAGCAAAAGGTTGAACAAAATTTACCCCCACATGTGGATGTGGGGGAGCCATGGGTTTTGGAGGACCAGGAAACGGGAAGTATGGATTTTGTGGTGGTACCGATCCATAAGGTACATAGGAAGGCATGTTGCTTTCACTAGTACTATAAGCTGATGTTGAGGGAGTACCACTATTTGTGGGAATAGGTGGATGTATGGGAGGTGTTGGTGGTGGTCCACTGATGGGTGGAGGTATAGCAACAGGGTATGATTGTTGATAAGGGGGTGGGGGGTAATAAGGAGTGCCCCCATATGCCAGCGGGTATTGAGGTGTTCCATACATCGGTGGTGGTTGGGGTTGTGGGCCATGGTGTGTGGTGGCACCAATTAGTCCGTCTGCTGAGTGAGACATCCCCAGTTTGTCTTGGCCAAATGGCACAGGTTTTGGAAGATCAGGAAGTACTGTGTATAAGTACCCTGACTGTGCATAAATGAGGTCATACTGTTGGGCCTTACTGATGGCTTCCTCTTTGGATTGAGGGAAGGTGGAAGCAACATCCTTTCCAAGGAGAGAGACAAGTGATCTAAGAAACCAATCGAGACATTGTTGCTAGGTGGTTTCCGCTTTGCACAAACTACGTCGCCTACGCCACTCGTGAATGTGGTCAGCGATGTGTGTGGCTGAGGTTTGTTTAAAGTTAGACAGTAGTTCTAGACCATTTTCGTGGCGGAAGGGTAGTTGGAAGAAGGTCAAGAATGCTTTGGCCAATGACTCAAAGGTTGCATGGGACCCGGATTTTTCTTCGACATACCATTTGGCCGATGGGCCAGTGAGTGTGCGTTGAAATAATCGCAGTCTGATGGAATCATCCATACTGCTATTGGAAGAGCACCATAGATGAAAGGTCATGACATGTTTGGCGGGGTCATCCCCTGCCTTTCCTTCAAACTTTGGTATGTATGAAGGAAGTTTTGTTGGCGTTGCAGGCCATCTGTCGTCATGCAATATAGGATCATTGGTGAGTTTGGTGAGATCTGGTATGTTGAGAGAGGCCAAATATGGCATATGTAGTGGGGTGGGAGGGTTAGCTCCGGCCATAGTGTGGTGTGAACCTGACCCTTGATGGGGACTAGGTGGGTTGGTGCTCCCTCCTTCAGAGGAATTGGGTCCCCCGCTTCCGTGTAAAGGAGAGCGAGTGAACGGATGACCTTGGGAAGTAGACCCAAGTAATGTAGAACCAAGCAAATATGATCCTAAGATAGTAGCACTCACACGAGTGTGTGAAGGAGGTGTCGATGAGCGGGCACAGCCAGATACACCCCCTAAGATAGGAGGGAGGTTGAGCAAGTGTCGTGAATGACGGGGGTTCTATGGTTCCCCTATGATTTCAGACTAACTGTGTGAATATGTGCAACAAGTGGTGAGAGAAAGATAGAAACAAAAGCCTTTGCGTTGAATGTTTACACAATATATATATCCAAATCAAACTGTAATCAGATGTGCCTCATACATAAAATGAGAAATAAGAATATATGTGGGTAAGTGGGTTTTGTCCGCATGGGGGAATCAAAAGAAAGAAAATGCTCGTGTCCTAGAAGACGTAACGTCCTCCCTCTCAAATAGCACTGGACCTTCCAATAGTACTCAACAGTGGGGTCTGAAGTCACCGAAAGAGAAACTAGTGAAGGATGAAATAATTGGTTATAATGAGGGGTATAGGGGGCATATCCCAAAAGAGCTGGCGATATTTCCCAATAGCCACACAAAATCCAATCAAGGTGCAATTGCAACCCACAATTGCCACCTGGGTAGATGTCCTAAAGTTGGTCACTAGGTACCTCGGTCAAAGTGCGGCATTTA
>ML782020.1:190968-207272 GCA_009831015.1 Picea engelmannii | reverse complement strand
GTTGGGGGTGATATCACCACCCCAAATGATTACTAATAATTTCTATTGAGATCAAGCAGGTTACAAGTTATCCCAGAGATGTTAAGGTTCTCATGTGCTCTACGCTGAGCACATGTCCCCAAGTCGGAGTCAGATGCTATCCCCACTTTTAGGGATAACTAAGGAGATTATGTCTCAAGGCTCACAGGTCATAGACATGGAGTACCGAGAGCCAGATCGACTTGAGCATGGCCATGGAGGGCCCATATTTTCTTCCTTTCAACACCTCCACATTGTCAGCAACAACAACATCCATCACCTTCGGTTTGGTCCTATGGCAGAGATGGTTCTTGCTCCATGAGGTAATGAGTCCGAGTATCATGGCATGTGTCACTCTGATCCTCAAAACCTTTGAATATGTGCATTTAATTCCTTTTATTTCTAACAAATGCTTGGATATTATAATTATCCACTTGACCATGTCTGGGGGGAATGACAGGGTGCCCTAGTAAGTCTGTGCCCATAGGTTTTGAGTTGCCACTAGGGGGATTCATGAAAAGTCATTGTCCACTCCCATCATGCTTATCACTTTCCATATTATTTCCCGCTCATCCATCCCATTACATTTGTTTGGGCATTGGGTTGGCCAATCATTTAAGGGTTGCACCTTGCCTTATGGGAAGAAGGGGCTAAAGGCCCAGAAGGTAAAATCAAGCTGGAAAAAGATAAAATCCTAAAGAAACAAAACCTCGAGATGCTTCACCCAGGGATCCCCGAGAAAGCAGTAAAAGGATTCTCAGCAAGAAACAAGAAAGACCAATAAAATAATAAAACAAGACCTAGTCAGAGGATAGGGGGTCTCATCACAAGCCAACGTATTAGGTCCATGGGAACCTAGAGGTATGACACTACTAGAAACTGGTTACCACACCAGGGTAGTGGCTCTTGGTTTCATGGCCAAGAGAAAGGGGGTCTCATCACGAGCCAAACTTTTCATCCCTGTGAAAGTGCTTGTGGGCAACATTGACACCATTGGTCACCAAGCCAGGGAAGTGTCCCATGATTAGCTTCTTGAAATAAAATCAATAAAGAATAAAAGGCATGAATGGGCTTGCAAATATTTTCATTCAGGACAGGTGCAGCTCGCCTTCTACAAAGGCACCCACATGTAGGCCCTGCATTTCCCTACATACAATGCACCCCTTGTCAGGACATCCCTTATCCACCTCACCCATTTACATGACTTGGATTTAATATTTTCCAGAGACATCCCTTTTCCAGTGGACACTAGCCCAATAGGACGCCCTGTCACTTCCTCCAAACTTTCATTGTAGATTCGTATAATGTATTTGAACACTTGATTGGGTAAAATGGGTTGTATGCACATGTTTAATAATATTGATGATTAGATGTGATTGACATTGCTATGATCCCTGTGACTTATGAGCCCATGGAGGGCATATTTGTTGATGTGCAGGATCATACTCGATGGACAGGTACCACATTGGACAGGTACACATGGGGAGATGATTAGCTTGGACCTCCATGGGGCTGAAGATCCCACCAGATGGATGTTGAGACCCCAGCAGTGGGTAGAGACCAGACATAGGGGTTTGCACCAGAGAAGAGGAGGAGGTTCCACAGAGGCACTCTGGCAGAGCCTCACCTATGGGGGTTGTACCCTTTCAATTGGAACATTATCCTTGGAAGGTCTAGGATGTCACCCAGGAGGCTCATGACATCATCCATTTATGGACGTTTTGGGAGATAGTCATGGTAGTTTGGCACGTGTGGCTGATTAAAGAATCCCAAGGAGGTCTAACATTTTCCTCTAGGAGGCTACATTTTCCCTAGAAAGGGATAATGTCACCCTAGAAAGGGGATGATGTCTCATTTTTTCTTGATTAGGGTTTTGATTTATAACTTTTTAATTTAAAAGAATATTATTATGTATTTTGGCCTTGTCGGCCTTTTGGTGACCTAAATTTTAATAAAGGTCAGTGCTATTATATAAATAAGAGATCTAAAATATCATATTTTCATCATATTTCACTCACACATTAGTGAGGTCTGAAATTTACACCCTATTCTAGGGTTTTGGTTGAAATTTTGATGCGCACTTTTTGAAGGAAGCTTGTTTTGGCTATTTTTGGCATTTCCCTTGGTGGAAGGTTTACAACTAGGGTATGGCTATATGAATGCTTTGTGGATGTAAGTTAATTTCTGCAATCCTTCTTGATTGAATGGTTATGGTATTTTATACTTGCATTTTGATATTATAATTTGCTAGATTAAACCCTAGGTGACAAGCACATGTTGGTGTCCTTGTCTCATGTCCCTACTAAGTAAAAAGCCATTTTGATTTTCTGAATATAGATAGATCCTTTCCATAACAACATTCTACCTCTACTCTTCTAGCCTAGCCATTTTTTAATCTTGTGATTGAGTTAAAGAAGGAGGAGAAAGCACTAAGGCCTAGGGTTTCTACACTTTAGTGAGCCTTTCTCCCCTAGGGTTTGATTGATGAAGCCTTGCCTTAGAAACACTTCACCATATAACTCTCTTGTCTCTAGCCTTACCATTCATTACTCAAGCTAGCCATTTTATTTTATCTTTTGAGCTAGAGAAGGAGGAAGACGGATTAAGGCCTAGGTTTACTACACCTTAGTGAGTCATCTCCCCTAGGGTTTTATTTGTTGAAGCCTTGCCTTAGAAACACTTCAACATCAAACCCTCTTGTCTCTAACCCTATTATTATCATTTTGTCCCTTCAACATTTGCAGTTGTTTTGACTCCATTTTCCCTATAAACACATTGATCTAAGACTTCCTATGTTGAGTACCTTGATCATATACAACTTCTAAACATTCTTGAACAACTACTAACCTTTCTAACCCTAGCCTGGACTAATATTACTAACCCTATTGTTGTTATCATTTACTTATGCTATAAACATATTCATGCATCATTTATTGTATCTTTAAAGAAATTGAATGATTGGCTAAGGCGTTGTTTCTAAGTATTGATATTGTTACATTGATTGCCATTTGCATTTATTGTGAAGTAATATATATTATAATCATTTCTATTGTACATCGTTGACTTAATTTATCAATATTGTTTATCAATTTATTTATATCAGAAGTCCATGATAATATGAAGTACTAACCAAGCAAGTGATCTTGCATATGCATAGTTTCTTTGTTTCTTTGTCTCGGGCAGGTACACCTTTCTTGGTTATTACTTATTTTTATTGGCTGATTAGCTAGGACTTTCTGATCAATGGTGACTTGTGAGGGGGAAATTATCACTTATCCTTTTGAACCTTTTCCTTCTCAGAAACCAAGGTCACCAGGGACATCTCCCTTGGGCCTTACCTCCCTAAATAGAAAGAGTTATCCCATTGAGGTGACAGTGGTGGGATAGTCTCAGTTTCACCAGTTTTCCCTTCTTCCATCTGTCTTTTACCTTAAATACAAACTGTGTAATAACAAAGCCATCACTCCCTTTGAAGAGGGACTATGATGAGCTTGTCCCTGAAGTACTCAAACTTCATCCTTGACAACGAATTTTTCAACACATTCACAACTTCTCATCGGTCGCCACATATTGGAGCCTCAATGCTCCCTTATGCACCATATTGGAGCCTCATTGCTCCCTTTTGTACCAAGTGTCTAGCAACCAAGTGTCACTTCCATGAGACACAGACTCCAAGTCTGATACCAGATGAGCTCACATCTATTGACTATTGAACATGTGAATCTATACATCCTCGGATATCCATAGTGCAACATGACTTCACCCCATGAAACCAAGGTCTATGGGTAGATCTCAATAGCTACAACATGTCCCCCAGACATCCACTCCCTGGGATGCATCAATACTTGATCATGTGCACTCATGTATCGGTGCCAACCCTTTTTCATGTTGGATGAGTTCCACCTGTCTCAATGCCAACCCTTTTTCATGTTGGATGAGAACACTCAGTGCCATCCCTTTTTCATGTTGGATGAGTTCCACCTGTCTTAGTGCCAGTCATTTTTCATGTTGGATGAGAACACTCAGTGTGAGCCCTTTTTCATACTGGATGAGTTCCACATCTCTCAGTGCCAACCCCTTTTCATGTTAGATGAAAACACTCATTACCAACCCTTTTTTATGTTGGATGAGTTCCACCTTTATCAGTGTCAAACCTTTTTCATGTTGGATGAGAACACTTAGTTCCAACTCTTTTTCATGTTGGATGAGTTCCACATGTCTCAGTGCCATCCTTTTTTCATGCTAGATGAGAACACTCCCTATGAAGAGGGACCACGCCAAGCTTGTCCCTAAAGTACTCAAACTTCATCCTCGACAACAGTTTGGTAAACATGTCCACAACTTGATCCTCTGTAGTCGAAAAAATAGAGCCTCACTGCTCCCTTCTGCACTATATCCCTGATATAGTAATATCTAATCTCAATATGCTTCGACCTGTCATAGACCACGGGGTTCTCTGATGACTTCATGCAACTTTGGTTGTCACACCAAATATAGGTTGCCTCCAGTCCGAGACCAAATAACCTAGATAGAAGTTCTCGAAGCCACACTGCTACTGCACATGCTGCCAAATACTCATGTTTATCTTTACCGAGCGCCACACATGACTTCTTCCTGCATATGATGGAGCCTCTTACTCCTTACTATAGTACCCAGTGCCCTCTAGAACTGACCATCCAACTCCCTCTTGAACACTAAATATCAACTGAATCTTCAACCTGCTGACTTCATCACTTGTCCTCCAGAACAAGTCTCGTCATCCTCTTCTTGTAGGTATTACCTACAAGTCAAATTCAGTTCAATAGTCTGCAATTTCCAAAGCCACACTACTTCATGACTTGTTTCACATGCATATTTAGCTTCAGTCGTACTGAGTTCCACACATGAATGCTTCATGCATTCAGCGGAGCCTCCTACTCCTTACTGTAGTACCCAAATCCCTCTAGAATTGTTGTTTGGCTCCCTCTCGAGCACTGAATATCAACTATATTCAACCTGTTGACTTCATCACTTGTCCTGCAGAACAAGTCTTGTCATCCTCTTCTTGTGGGTCTTAAATACAAGTCAAATTCAGCCCAATAGTCATCAATTTCTGAAGCCACATTGCTTCACGCCTTTCTGCACATGCTTCCACATACTCTGCCTCAGTCGTACTGAGTGCTACACACAACTGTTTCCTGTTGCTCCATGAAACCATACTGGAGCCTAAACTAAAGAAATATGTTGAAGTACTCTTCTGATCAAGAATACTTTTGGCTCAATCTAAATCTGAATATCTATATAACCTGAACTCATTATTTGTCACATGCCTCAAACCATAATACAATGTACCCTTTAGGTACCTCATCACATGTTTTGTTGTAACCAAATGAACCTACCTGGGTTTCTCCATATATTGACTCAGGGTGTTCACAACAAAACATATATCTGGATTTGTGTTCATCAAGTTCATCAATGAACCCACTATCTTCATGTATAAAGTAACATCCACAGTCTCTAAGGTTGTATCCTACAACAACTTCAAATTTGATACCATAGGTGTAGCCATTGCCTTGCAATCCAACATCTTGAACCTCTTAAGGATTTCTATTGTATACTTCCCTTGATTCAGAAAT
This sequence comes from Picea engelmannii, assembly GCA_009831015.1. Lineage (NCBI taxonomy): Eukaryota > Viridiplantae > Streptophyta > Pinopsida > Pinales > Pinaceae > Picea > Picea engelmannii. The sequence continues at coordinate 201,639 of ML782020.1, read as the reverse complement.
ATCTCTTAATGTCTTTGTCATACCTTGGGACCCAAAAAATAATGCATCATCCCGAGATATTTCATCTCAAACTCAACAACACGTTTTTTTTTATTTCTCTTAGAATCCGAGATGAGATTTTTCACACCTGTTTAGAAATAGGTCATAGATATACATCAATAGTATTACCGGACCATCATCCACAACCTTAAAGTAAAGGTTAGGATATACTCTGTTGTTTGCAAATCCTAAGCTTGTCAGAAAATTTTCGATCCTGCCATACCATTCTCTAGGTGCCTGCTTTAATCCATATAAATCCTTCTTCAATATGCACACTGAGTATCCCATAGTTTTCACGTACTCAACAAAGTGTTTTGTGACTACAAGGACCATTCTTCCTAATCAAGTTGTCATATGTGCCACAGGAAGAATTCCAGTCCTTCTGGATGTTGAAATCCACACACTTTGAGTATTATGTCCTTAGAAGACTATGCCAGGGTCATTATCCATTGATCAAATTACCATGACCAATCCTGAGAGAATGTAAGCCTGATGTTGAAACATTAATCCTGAGAGAATGTATGACTACATCGTAATGAATCAGCAATTGGAAGTGGTTGAGGAAGACTAAGACCATCTGACTAAATATTTTGTATGTCCCCCTAGGTAGCTCGAAATACCATTTTGCGACGGCCCCCTAAGGGTGTGTTGAAACAATCTTAACTAAATAGAATCATCATTAAGGGAATTCGAAGAGAACCAAAGGTGAAAAGTAGTAACGTGATCACAATGATCCTCACCATTCTTTCCTTCAAACTTTGGAATATCCGAAGGAAGCTTGGTGGGGATGGGGGGCCATGTCAGATCATGACACACATGATCATTCATTAACTTAGACAATTCTGGCAGATTGAGTGTGGCCAGAGAAGGGAGACAGTGTTGCACCATCTATCCCCAAGCTCCCTGGAAAGATTGTTGTTGGGGAATCATAGCCCATCCATGGTTCTAGTAAGCACCATGGACCTATCCAGGATTGTAAGACCCTCCTCTCAACCAATTCATGAGGGGTTGGTTGGGCACCATTCCAGTAGGAATGTTCTGATCAGGGTTATAAAAAATTCCCCCATCTGGAGTGGCTCCAGGTTGGGGGTTTCCCAAGGTATGAAACTGACCTCCTCCGAGTGTGAATCCGGAGGATAAAGGTGGATTCTTCATGAAAAATTTGTTGGTCGGAATCAATATAGAGGAGGTGGGTGTAAAGGATGGGCCGTAAGCATTAGCTTGTTTATCAGGTTGGTTACTCCATCCAGAAGCATTAGGAACATGATTAGACCTAGGGTTAAAAGGAGGAATGACTCCAACTGTAGGAGTCATTTTTGGGACATGGGTACCACCAAATGAGAATGGAGTATGTGGAGGAGTCGTGCCCCCAAGTCCAATGTTAGTATTCAGACTAGCCACTTGGATGGAGGTTGAAAATTGCAATGTGAAATTCGACATACCTTACAAAAAAGGACTAGAGGCCATAGGGATGGACTGAACATTATATCTCGACAAGTGACAAAGGGACCAAAAAGGATTCATTGCTATAGGCTAAGTATTCACTATAGGACAGACAACGGTGATGATAGGCACCTACGACACTACAACCATTGTGGTTGAAGGTGTCGAAGGGGTACCGTTAACTATAGTAGGTATGGGAGTTGAAGGACTCCCAATATCTCTTTTAATTGATTTAGTACTCATCCTTGTATGATCACAAGTCTGATAAGTGGAGGTGTGTGTACCACATTTGATAACTTTACACCTTTTAGAAGGAAGAGACTCAAAATGCAGTGGTAACTATAACAAGTGGTGAGACCTACAGGGAATCTGGTCTAGCTCCTTGATGACTCAAGACTCAAGATATACAAAACAAATCCTAAGGCCAACTAGTAATCAAAGAGCACACCAAAAATAAACAAGAGGCCAATATGCACACAAACAAGATAAAGTGGTTGAAAGGGGTCTCCCTCCCTGAAGTAGGTATTCCTCGCCCCAGAGGGGTCTGAGACTCCCTGCTAAAGATCAGAGGTATCAGAATCAGTTATAAGTGACCTTGTGGGCTTAACAACTAGTTGGACAGGTCCCCCCGGAGAGGTAATCCACCATAAAAGTTGTGTGTTGTCCGACCCTTATCTGACCCAGGGTACCTGCAGAATAACCCCTGCAAGTAACCTATGTCGTACCTAAGTCGGGCAGCTAAGAAACCATGATATAAATGATATGCAGGCAAACAGACATAAGTCAGGTCCACCGTATGGGCAGGGTAACAAAGCCCAAAACCTCGAAAGCACCACCTCTCATAGAGGTAAAGGTACTAGAAATATACCCATATATGCATAGATCCGCATAAATATATTTGATGATAAGAAGGTATTGGGGGGATATCCCCTCAACCAACCTCATGTGACCTCATGCTTAACTACGGTGTAAGAGGATCCTTCTGACGTCACCAATTATACAATGGATTTCACCACTCCATTAGTCAAACACATATGTTGATTTAATAGCCTTGGAGAAGTTTACTCACAAAATCTTATTCCAAGGCTCTAAATCCTAAGCTAGTTTGTGCACCCTAGAAAATAAAATAATTTCTAATCAATTTTAAATTATCAGCGTTACTTTTAGTGGCCTTGCTTACTCAAAAAGGTGCGGTCATGAAACTAATGATGTTATGACTCAGCAAGTAAAATAAATGAATATGAATATAATGCAAAGTCCTAACTTCAATTCCCAATAAATGATATGCTTTTCAAAATGCAATTTTCAATTTAGTTATGCAATTCCAAATAATATGCAATATTTATTTACATGTACTAAGATCCATGATAAGGACCCAAAAGATCAAATGCCAACCATGGAAAATGCCTAATATTTTGGTATTTTCAATATAAAAGAATGAAAATGCAAGGACTGAACAACAACTTGATATAAAAAATTCTATTGTATGCAAACATAGAAAAACCAAGTAGGATATCAAGAAGCAAACACACAACCTAAGATGCAAGGACAATCAAATCAAAAGGATGATGAGAAAGGCACCGCCCAAAATTGAACTAAAGAAAGGTTTCCTATCATTCCACAGACACTTAACAGTCATAACAGAGACCCAAGAAGACTCAGGAGCCATCAAAACTTACCCAGCAACCAAGAAGAAACAAATGATGTACGCGATTGTTCAGGAGAAAAGTGTGTATATACGCCTCTTGTAAAAGGACACCACGCGTATGTACGTGAATGTCCGGTAAAAACCTGCATATATGTGTTAAAACACATCTAGGCTAAGGAGAAGGATAATAAACTCAGACTCAGAATGAACAGAGGCTGTCAAGAAGTCAAATGACAAGAAACTCAATATAAACGAGAGAAATCAAAGGAGAAAAACACTCCAAACCTCGAAAAGAAGATTCTATCCCCAGTGTGGTTGTTGATTCTGTTACGAGGAAAATGTATCTATGGCTAGGGGTAAATCACAACAGACGAAAATTACTGCATAAATCAAATCTAATCTCAGGTATGCTATATAAAAAATATGCTAACAAGGAAAGATAAAGATCCTACCTCATCCATACTTTCGATGAAGTCCATCGTTGAGCACTTGACTCAAAGAAATACACCTGCAACTTGTCCTCAACAACCAAGAAACGCAAGCATACGATGATAATATATAATGTTAGCACATTCAATAGCATAATCCATCAACATTCATAACAAATACGCCCATGGAATAACAATTCAAATATTTTCAAGATATTAATTGGACGAGAAAAGAGTATTTCTATTAAAATGTGATCAACAGAAGTGAATAAATTACAAACTTTTGTGTCAGCACGGTTTGAAACCGAGAAACTAAGTCCCTTCCAAATGGGCCTCCACCACTTAAATCCTCCACCAAAGGCAAGCTCATATAAGAGATACAATGAGGTTCTTAATTATGTAGGGAAGAGCTTGGGGGATGAACAATGTGTTCAGACTTAAAAGGATAAAGAGATGCAGACTCAATATGAAGTGAATAATTTCTCCAGAGTAACTTTGCTCTCAAAGTTGAATTCTTCTCCTCTTTTCCATATCTTGAATTTGGCCCATTTATAGCCTTCAAGTGGAACTGAAGGGTTGAGTCAAAATGTTTCCAGTATATGGAAGGTCAAGGATCATGGATCTTGTGACATGACATGGAAACCCGACACCATTTTTTAATTTTGGGCACAAAACCTAATGTACGTGGGTTGTAGTGGTGCAACCTACGTATATGCATGTTGTACAATAGTTAGGGTGTGTATATGTGGAAAAATATTGTTTTTAGCTTTGGGAATTTCAAAATGGGACTTCAAGTCTGCATAGGGAAATGGAACAAGGCCTTCTGAACAAATTTGCATAAGGTGAGGAAAATCTTTCTATAACAATCATGGGGAGGATAATGGATGAGATAGCAAAGTCGTTAGGATTTCCACACTCCAAAGAGACTATGTGGTTTGCATGTGGGAGAAAGAAGCATGAAAAACTGGTGATCACGAAGTGAGTGGAGCAGATACAAAAGAGATAGAGAACCGGATTAGAGAAGAGAAGAAAATGAGCAGCAAAGAAACAAAAGAGAGTTTGGAGAGTCAGAGGTCTACAACATAAGAGAAATTCGTTTGAGTTTTTCATGAATCATATTATGAGTCTGTGTAATAGTTTTATATGTGGCTAGAACAATTTTTCATGCAGGCACATAGACCCCCTTTTGGATTTATAGGCTGACCCAAGCTCTACCTTAGTTCTCCAATAAAACCCTAGAAACCATCGACCCTTCTAGAGACCAGAAGGAAACACTACGTACAGAGTGCACAACACAGTCTCACTCGAGATGGATTATGGGTGAATGCAGGACCCAAATGTCTGCAGTCATGGAAGGGATGTTTCCTATGGGGATATTAGACCTTTCCACTTTACCTTAGATTTATCATTCTACCATATCATCATTCATTTCTACCATTCATTTACCCTTTAACATTCATTCTGCATTAACATATCATAACAAATTTAGTGCGTGTTGTAAACTAACCTTAACATGTTCATTCATTTATTCACCATCAATCATAAAAAGACATAAAGAACACATTCCACACATTAACACATGTTTTATTATGGTTCACCTCCGTGGGCTACGTCCACAAAGAGTTTTCTTCTTATTATTATTCTTCATCAATTCTCTGCATTGTGCACATTACATCAAAAGTGCATTTGGAATGAACAAGTATAAGTGAGGTTAACTAGTGTCACACTAAGCTCCATAGCTTGCGATCTCACCCTCAATTACAATCCATCTAACTTAGTACAAGCTCCATAGCTCTCAACCAAAACACTCATAAAAGACAAACTCAAAACTCAAAAAGTTCTCCAAGGTACTTCTCTTCATACAAAAGTGATGATGATACCTTATCTACCTCATACATCATATATCTATACTACCAAAAGTGGGTAAAAACCCATTGCATCATAACCAAAACCCTAACCCTGGTGGATTAGGCTTGTCCACTTTACAACCTCCTGTGTGTGGTATGTTCTTCGATCCAACCATTTCCTCTCTTTGACTATGTGCTTCTTTTCCTTAATTCTTGGCATGCTACTTTCGTTTCCTTCTTTCCTCTCGTGCGCTACTTCTTTGGTTCATTCTTTAGTTGTCTTCTTTGTTTGTGGTGCTTTTCCTCATTCCTCGAAATTTGCTCCCAAAATATCCTACTCCAACACCCCCCCAAATCAAATTGGATCATGAACCTTCCATAAGGATAGGATGTGGACGTGATGTGGCCAAGAGGATGTGATTTCCTCAAAATTTAATTAAAACGATATGGTTTTTTGTTATTAGTGTGAAATGTTGTTTTGGGAAATTTGTTGAGTACAGATGGGATTTGGAAAATTATTTAATCCTTATATCCATTCATATTTAAATGTAATCCTATGGGCACGAGTGACAGAGAAGGACTGGCACAACATAAAGCCAGCTGAGAGGGTGGCTTGGCCCATAGAGGCCATAGTATGTAATTGAGATTGATATTAATTGATTGGTATGTTATGTGTATCCTCATGATTTATGAAATTCCTTATGTCTCTGTGTGTAAATGTGTGTGTTGAAAACCCTGAATTAAATATTGAATGTGTGTGTGAGAGTCTGTGAGTGTTTTTTGTAGGTTGAAATGGAAAAGGATAAGTTGTATTCCAGTGAGGAAGAAGATCAACCATTGATCATTGGAAGGATCAACGATGATTCATCTCTAAATGATATCATGGAACAAGTGGATCTAGTCGTCCAACTATGTATAATATTGATGGAGGAGGTCAATCCATTGGATTGGAGATAAATAATCCAAAATAAGAAATTCTTATAGACCTGAGGAAAATCTTTATAAAAAACAAGGGCTGAAATATATTCGGAGAAACCCAGATCGACGGATCTAGGAGGAACGTGTCCCGATGTTCTATCGGGGAGAACTGTCGGAGTGGTTATTGTTATATTGGTTTCGATCAGTTAAAGTGGTCCCAACACATTGGAGTGCTTCCAATTGGTCTGGGTCTAAATTTCCATACTAGTTGGTGTTTTCATTGGAGTCTAACTCGATGTAACTCACATCATTGGAGTCTAACGATGACACTCCGACAAGAGAATTCCTTTGGTCTATGGGGATTTAAGTTCCCATCATAGTAAGCACTTGCTCATATATCAAGGTCATATGGAGAAAAAGGGTGGATGAATGAAGGTGAGCACCAGAGCTATGGGGAGATTAAGGAGTGTTTATTGCTTCCATGGATACATTTCAGTCCATGTTTGGGATAGATAACCCACAAATATGAGGATCAAAATCAAAGGAAAAATGATTTGAAGGACCCCCAGATTGGTCTTCATCAAGTGGTATCAAAGAAGTGAAATATTTCTCTGCATGTGAGTGGGTAAATGCATAATCCAAAGAAGAGAAATAAGTGCTCAGAAGGTTCCATAGGAGAGAACTAGTGATACCAAAAGTTCAAGATTGGGAGAAATCTTGATGAGGTATTGGCTAGTAGGTGTGGAGGCTTGCTACATGAGAAAGGATTGGTTGCAGCTCATTGATGAGCATGAGAATAATCTTAGCGTTATGATGGAGTGATACATGACAAGGAATAAGACCATAGGTTGAAGATGGTGCAACAATGGAGACACGTGATTAGGAGATCATGAATCTTTTCTACCATGGGAGTTTGATGCAGGCGCATAGACCCACCCCCCCAAATAAAATAAAATAATGAACCTTCCATAAGGAGAGGACGTGGATGTGACGTAGCCAAGAGGATGTGATTTCCTCAAAATTTAACTAAACTAATAGGGTTTGTTGGTATTAGTGTGAAATTTGTGTTTTGGGAAATTTGTTAAGGACAGATTGGATCTGGAAAATTACTTGATCCTTATATTCATTCCTATTTAAATGTAAGCCTGCAAGAATGAGTGACAAATAAGGCCTGGCACAATGTAAATCCAACCGAGAGGGTGTCCTGGCCCATAGAGGCCATAGTATGTAATTGAGATTGATATTAATTGAATGGTGTATTCTATGTATCCTAGTGATTTATGAAATTCCTTTTTTCTCTGTGTGTAAATATGAGTGTTGAAAACCCTGAATTAATATATTGAATGTGTGTCTGAGAGGTTGTGAGCATTTGTTGCAAGTTAGGATGGAAAAGGATAATTTTTGTTCCAGTAAGGAAGAAGATTGATCGTTGATCACTTGAAGGATCAACAATGATCCATCTCTAAATGATATCATGGAACAAGTAGATCTATTCTTCCAACTATGTAGAAGGTCAACGATGGAGGTCGATCGGTCGAATCGGAGATAAACACTTTGAAAGCCAATGTTCTGATTGACCTAAGACAAAGCTTTATCAAACCGACAATAGAAATATATTCGGAGCAACCTAGATTGACGGATGTAGGAGGAACACATGGTGGTTTTCTATTGGGATGAATTGTTGGAGTGGTTCCTTTTCTATCGAAGTCAATCAATCGAAGTGGTCCCAACACATTGGACTGCTTCCAATTTTTCAAAGTCTGAATTTTTAGACTGGTTGGTGTTTTCATCGAAGCCAAATTACTTGGAGTAACTCACATCATTGGAATTTGACAACGACACTACAATGAGATAATTTCGATGGTCTATGGGGATTTAAGTTTCCGATGTAGTAATAATATACAAACCAATTCTTTCAAGATAATATATGCACCAAGGATTTGAATATAATATATGAATCAATGCTTTAAATATAATATACAAACTAGTTCTTAGTAAAATTAATGGTGTTGACATCTCACCTCGAAACTTCTAAATTCAAGCACCCTTTGGTGCACATGGTAGTACAAGAATCGAAAAGTTTGAATTGTACAAGAACTAGGGTGAATGTTAACTCAAAAAACATTGGTGTGTACATATACTCAAAACGCACTAGTGCTTCATACACACACAATGCAAAACTGATGTGTAACAATTATAAGAGCATCAATGTTGCATACAACAAAAAAGGTGATTTTGGTGCATAATAATTATAAGGGAACTGATTCACTTTAGTCTTATGTAGGCATCGGGGTAGGTTGAGTGAGAGTGCACCAATGCATTTTAACAGTGAAATCACCAAAAAAAAACCTTTTATACAACCTATGCCCACCCAATTTTTTTTAGTTATATGAAACATTTGTTAAAACCTATGCTAAAACCTTCGCTTCTAATAGTGGAGGTTGTAGCAAACATTTTTTTGAAAGTTTTTCCAAACCTTGTAACACTAAAAATCTCCTCAAAAACCTTTTTCGCAAGGTGTTTTTCTTATAGTTACTCCAGCTCTTCCCATTGTAGGAATCCTCTACCCTCTAGTTGTGGTTCCTGCCACTACTACCCACCTTAAGAGTGGGCACCACTCTACTCTAATGTCACCATAGGAATCAATCATATTGTCACTAATATCAACACATCCAACCTCTCCCACACCCTACAACAAAAGGTCAAGGTGCCTCCATATGTCTAACAATTTACCACCGAGCTCTTCCACCTACTATCCTTCCTCCTTTGGGTCCACTCAACACCTCTAGTGCACTAGCCCTACCTCATCATCATGGAAGCCTCGTCAGTAACCCACTCTCTCTGGCCCCTTTGGGGTCACTAATATCAAAATTGCCATCATTTTCAGGTCATCCCTCACCAACAGTTCCTCTCAGCCCCTCGGTCCTTCATATGCACATTCATAACAAAACACCCATTAGTAATTTTTTATGTAATGCAATAAAGAAAGAAACAAAAAATCATACATGTAAATGTAATTGTAAAAATACAAGTACCTACCCATCAAACCCCAACCAACGCCTGCTAGAAGACAAATCTCAAGGTCGTGCCTACAATCCATTACCATGTAAAAGAACTACAATATAAATGTGGTGTTTGAAGCCACCAACGGATATATTCAAGAGTAAAGAACCTCCCCACATCCTCTCTTCCCTCATGGATCATAAGTTCCCCCCACCACCACATCTAGGGATCTCTCATCCCCCTCAGTTCAAGGTGCACCTATGGGCATAAGAGCACCACCTGCTTGAATAAGAAACAACAAAGGACTAAGTCGAAAGAAAATACCCCCTCTTTGTATGTACAACAATGTGTTAGCTGAGAAAACATGGCCTCTCTCTTCACAGAATCCTAGGAATAAATCCTTCCCTGGATCACCCTCTCTCTGACCAGTGTTTGGGTGCTAGTGATGCACTTAGTACCCAAGGTTTTGTATATCCTCACTACCAAATCTGCCACCGCATAGGTGGCCAGATATCGAATCATGAATATTGACATGGATCCCCCTCTCAAAGCCTCATCCTCAATGTGGTAATGCATTGCGAGCTATTGAATAATCCCCGCACCATCCATATGAGGCATCATCTATGACATATCTCCCTTAAAGGGGATCTTGGTCAGAAATTATAACTCCACCTCAGCAAAAAAATCAATCATCTACCCGCGCACCTCAAAGGCATGGTGGTGGGGGCCTCCACATATCAATCAAGTGGGCTAGTAGCTCCTCCTAAGATCACAACAAGGTTCATTTAAAGTACTTGAGTAAACTGTAGATGGCCAACTCAAGTCATACTGTAGGATCCCCATGAACCTCAATTCATAGGGAATCATGGTCCCTCTCCCACCACCAGATAGGCATGGTTGTCCAATATGGTGTCAATCCCTGTGAAGACACAAAACCAAATAAATCAAGTCAGTTCCCTGGCCATTTCTTCTAGTTTTCATGCCTATATCTCATCTATCACTACATCCCATGTGATTGTTTAGTAAACAGTCACGCAAGTCCCTTGTGCAAGTGATCAATGAACAAATGGATGAGTCACACAATTGTTTAGAAAATAGTTGCACTCACTCTTGGCATGAATTTTTACTAAGTAAGCATGTGACTCACATGAATATTCAAACAATATTTGTGCAAAATATCTCTCGCAATTGTCCATTTTATAGTTGTGGCCTTTGCATGGTTGTCCAATGAACAATCATGCAGAAATGTCTCATAGTTGTAATGTGGATAGTCATGTCATTCACATCAACGACCATCAAATAGTCACATCGTACCATTCAACTATTTGATGATATCCCATGCGAA
>ML782020.1:169575-184801 GCA_009831015.1 Picea engelmannii | reverse complement strand
AATTTACACTTATCCATGGATGCCTTCTAATAGGTGCTAACATATAAAGAGGTACCAACTGATGAATTGATAGACATTGGGTTAAGTATGGGTTGTGAGTATATGTTGAAGTATCAAGGGTTAATTGAACAATTTGTAAGTAGATATGTTGTTTAACTTCCCTTGTTTTATAATGAATGGAACAACAAGAAACCTTTATATTAATTATATAGAATGTGCTTTGTCGCAACGTATTAAACATGCAAGAAACAAAGTATGGAGTGTAGCCAACATAAGATATTTTGAGAGAAGGCATGAAGCATGGCTTTGAAAGAATGTGTATTGTCTATGAAAGACTCGTTGTTATGGTATGTTTTTTTATTTACGCAATCATGTATATATATATATATATATAGAGAGAGAGAGAGAGAGAGAGAGAGAGAGAGAGAGAGAGAGAGATACTTATTACACTTTATATCTATGTTTGTAGATGGAATATGAAGAGGCAGAACATCAAAAAACAAGTTGATCAAGAAAACATTAGGTTAAATAACAAAAGTACAATATCACCTACAAATGATGAAGAAATTAGGCATGCACACAACTCGAGTGATGACAACAGTTCAAATGATGAATGAAAATCAATATAATTGAATGTTCAAGTTGTATATTTTGGAATATTTGTCTGTGAAAATTGGGGATTTTGTTTAATGTACTCGACATATTGTCCCAATTGAATGAGGACATGATGCCAATAAGTGTAACAATTACATATTAGTTGCAATTTGATGATTTTGGACCTTTACGTTGTCCCATTTTGTATGACAATGGGTCTCTTATTCATATATAATAAAATGGGCTTCTTATTTTATTGCATTATCAAATATTGTCAAATGTTGTGTTGTTGATAATTAATATGTGGATGGTTTACATTGTTACAAATAACAAAGTGTAATATGTTGGATAACAAATTAATTATGCAATCATTATATCAAAACACAATAACAAAAATATAAAACAATATTATTATAAAAAATATTTTATTTTGAGATGATTAATTGAAAATTTATAAAAAAAAATAATAATAATTAAAATATATACACATCGGTGCAGAGTATTATTATGAACTCACTAAATGGTGTATGCCATGAAATACAATGTAGTGTGTTTTAAATATTAATACGCAATGGTGCCCATTAATTGTATTAAAGAACCGGTGCAAAATATTGAGAAAAAACATTGTCCCTTAGATGACATAACATACAATTATATTTATCAGTGCATTGTTCCTTAGACACCATAACATACAATTATATTTATCACTTCAAAATTTTGCGGTGCACATGTTTTACAATACACACTGGGGCTCTAAATATAATATATGAACCGATGCTTTAAATATAATATACGCACCATGACTTTAAATATAATCTACAAAATGATGCTTTCAGTATAGTATATGCATCGGTGCTTAGTAAAAATAATGGTGTCGACATCTCACCTCGAATATTCAAAATTTCACTACCCTTGGGTGCACATGGTAAAACAAGCACTGATATGTATGAATTATAAATAGAATCAATGCGTACATATACTCAAAACACATTGGTGCTTCATATGAAAACAATGTGAAACCGGTGTGTAACAATTATAAGAGCATCAGTGTGTAATTGGATAAATCTGTAAGTGCGTACACAAACCGATCTCCCTAGATCCACCTGGATCTAGAACAAAATAGGACAGAATGATACTCTTTCCTTAGATTTTAATTATTGAATATACTAAGAGGCACGATTAAAGAACATACCTTAAAAGTGCTTCCTCTGATATTTGTTTCTCCTGCTTCGCTCCAATGCTCTCATACAGTCACGATCAAGACAATACAAACCAATCGAAGTGAAGAAAACACATTCTATTCAACAATTAATCTATGCATATGATCAAGGAGTTATATAAAGTACAATCAACTTTATGGGAAAGGGACACATTACTGTATTATATTGATGTGAAAGAGAGATTACAACCGTTGCCTTGATGTCGTAAGGTCCCTTCCAATTGTCCTTCGTTCCCCACACACTTCTTGCTCCAAGGATTCTAAAACCATAGATCTGAAAGCTACTCACAATCTATCTTGACAAAGCAAATCTCAAAGCCACTCTAACCAAGCCAAAGCTAACAAGCTCAATAACCAACAAAAGCTCACCCAAGCTCAAGCTAGCTTTCTCCATGAGAACTCCTCTCCTTTTATAAGTTGAAGAGGACAAGGTGAGGAGGTTAGGATGATCCCACTAAATCATGAAAGCAAGTAAGATCCAAACCATTCAGATGCCACCTCACCATAGAAGTTTCTCCTTCTAGAAGATTCGAGAAAATGCTCATTTTTCCCACATGCTGGAATGTTCGTACCCTAGCTATAGAGCAACCTGCAAACACCTCGCACCCTGGCTATAGTGCAACCTGCGAGAATGGGTCATTCTCGAATCCTGCCTATATAGCAACCTGTGAACTTCCCTTTTTATAAGGTTTTTACATAGGAAAAAACAATTTCTTTTCTCAGGAGATGTTCTTCTCTCTTCTCTCTTCAGGAACTTAGGCCATTGACCCCTCTAAAGGCAACAGATAGGTTTACATCATTAACAATCATAGGGATGAAGAAAATAATGTGTAACAGTGAATAATAATTATAAGAGAATAGATGTATTTTAGTGTTATTTAGGCACCATGGAAGATTGTGTGAGAGCGCACTAGTGCGTTTTAACAGTACAAGCACTGGAAAAAAAACCCTCTGCTACAACCTCCTCCTACCTAAATTTTATTAGTTATATGGAACATCTGTTAAAACCTCCTCTAAAACCTCCACTTCCCATATCGAAGGTTGTAGCAGATGCTTTTTTGAAAGTTTTTCCAAATATTGAAATACTAAAAACCTCCAAAAAAACATCTGCTACAAGGTGTTTTCCTTTTAGTGACTCTAGCTCCTCCCACTAGAGGCATCCTTTGCACTCAGAATGTGGCTCCTACCACTAATACCTACCTCAAGAGTGGGCACCACTCTACTCTAATACCACCATACACATCAACCATCATGTCACTAAGGTCAACCCATCCAACCTCTCCCACACCCTACAACAAAAGGTCTAGACACCTTCATATGTCTGACAACTGACAATCGAGCTCTTCCACCTATTATCCTTCCTCCTTTGGGTCCACTCACCACCTATAATGCATTGGCCCTGCCTCATCGTCACGGAAACCCCATCACTAACCCACTCTCTATGTCCCCTCTAGGCCGCTACTACTCAATCCATTATCGGGTCATCCCTCAACAACGGTGCCTCTCAGCCCCCCGATCTTTCATTTGCACACCCATAGAAAAACACCCATCAGTAATTTGTTATGTAATGAAATAGATAAAGCAAAAAAGAAACATACACATAAATGTAATAGAAAAAATGCAAGTACTCACCCATTAGACCCCAAATGACAACTGCTAGAAGACCCATCTCAAGGTCGTGTCTATAATCCATTCACATGTATGGGAACTCTAATATAATATGTGGCATTTGAAGCCACCAATGATGATATTCCAGAGTAAAGCACCTCCCCTCCACCCTATGGATGATAAGTTCCCCCCACCACATCATCTGGGGCTCTCTCGGCCCCCTCATCTCAAGGTGCACCTATGGGAATAAGAGCACCACTTACTTAAAGAAGAAACAACAAAGGAATTATCTGAAGGTAAATTCCCCCTCTTTGCACATCCAACAATGTGTTAGCCGCAAAAACATGGTGTCTCTCATTATATAAGCCTAGGAATAAAACCTTCATTGGATCATCATCTCCATGACTAGCATTTGGGTGCTAGTGATGCGCTAAGTGCACAAGGATATATATATCATCGCTATCATATATTCCACCACACATTTGGCCAGATCTCAAATCATGAATATTTATATGGATCCCCCTCTCACAGCCTCATCCCTGGTGTATTAATGCATTGCGAGCCATTGGATCATCCTTGCACCATCCATATGAGGCCTCAACTATGACATCTCTCCCTAAAAGGAGAGCTTGGTTAGAAAGTATAAGTCCACCTCAAGAAACAACTCAATCATCTACCCACACACCTCAAAGGAATGATGGTGGGGCCTCTTCTTATCAATCAGATGGGCCAGTATCTCCTCCTAGGAGCACAACATGGTCCATTCAAAGTACTTGAGTAAGTTGTAGTTGGCCAACTCAATTTGTCCTGTAGGATCCCCATGAACCTCAATTTGTAGGGAATCATAGTCCCTCTCCCACCACTAGACAGGAATGGTTGTCCAATACGGTGTCCATCTCTTCCAAAACACAAAACCAAACAAATCAAGTTAGTTTTTTTTCCATTTATTCAAGTTTGCATGCCTAGATATCATCTATCCATACATCCCATGTGATTGTTTAGTAGAAAATCATGCAAGTCCCTTGTGTGACTAATCAATGAACATACGCATGAGTCACACAATTGTTTAGCAAAACATTTCACTCATTCTTGGTCTAACTTTTCATAGAACATGCACACAATTCACTCGATTATTCAAACAATAGTTGTGCAAAACATCTCTCGCAACTATCCATTTTTTAGTTGTAAACTTTGTGTGGTTATCCAACGAACAAATGTGAAATAATGTCTCATGGTTGTAATGTGGACATGTTGGCAGCAATGATATAATTACTATTGTTTATAAGTTGCCTACACAGGATCTCTAATCTTTCATTACTCATCATGAGCATTGTCACTAAACGACACTTGTCACTTGTCACTTTTTACATATCTTCTTTTCGATTTTTGTTTTCATGACTGTAAGCATGAAAACTTGCAGCTGGAAATGACATTTTGTTTCGATTTTTTATCAAAGGAGAACTTCTCATGTGGTTTATTATAGAATTGTCATATTTTTTCTATGAACATGATTTTTCTCCTTGTTTATAATCCCTTGGTTCTAAACATGCCTTGGTTTCATAAGTGAAAGACCTCGACTCATTAATATTTGATTGATATTGATAGAGTTTTGATTCATGAAACTTCGAATTATTCAATTGTTATTCAATGCAATTACCTTTGTGATTAATCTATGAATGAGCATACTATGGTTTTCAAAGTGCTCTGATCCTAATACGTACCCAATGCCAAAGTGGCATATGAAGTACAACATGTCATTACTCTTTTGTATGGTCTTGGGCTTCACGTTTTTGTTCCCACGCATGGTGATTAATGCCTCTGCCTACCGTTTGAACTATCATAGCATTGTTTTGTTGAGGCTCGGGGCTATGGCTCTGTGGCTTTTTATCAAACCCTGCCTGTGAGTTCTGTGTTGATTCCCTTCTGTTCGCCATGGATCTAGTGGTAAGGATCGACCTGAATGGCATCCAAACCTTGCTGTCATATGATAACGCCAGGGATGATTTAGAAAGGAACGGGTGGCATTTGTTCATTGAAAAATTTAAGGGTTTCAATCTTCGAGTTGCTCAAGAATTTGCCCAGACCTTCGACGGATGCAGGGCAAAGATAGGTGACGTGCAATTAGAAGTAACATAAGATATTTTAAGCCAAGCCACGGGTTTACCAGCTGTCGAGCAAAAATTGTTCAAGAATGCAAAAGTTGAAGAGGTCCCCTGGACTTTGATGTTCACCTCACAGAAAATCACTAGTTGCGATCGAGGTATGCTGGTTTCATCCTTAAAACCTAGGTGGCAAGATCTACTTTCTATTGTAAAACAATTCATTACATGTGAAGGAAGATTTGAATTAGTTTTCCTGTATCATTTGCGCTTGCTTATGAGTTTCATTGACTTCCTGTTGAATATTCCCTACTTCCTGCATAGAAGTCTGTACAAGATGGGTAAACAGTTTAGGAGGCTAAGGTCTGATTCAAGTTTATTTCACCATGGGCTCATAAAAATTATCCTTGTGCACCAGTTACAATTACAAAATGATTGTTGGGATGCATTTATTTTACGAAATGGTTTCGGAAATCATGAATTGGGACAGGTTGATAAGCCAATTATCGTAGAAACCCTTGTGAAACCTACCACCTCTCCTCCATCGCTCCTGCCTTTTGATCTTGCCCCTAATAATGAACCCTCGACCTACCCTGATGTTACTCAACCGGACAATCAACCGGGTTCACACCCAAAGAGTTGCACTAAAACTGTTAGAAAACCCACAGGGAAGAAGCTAAAGGCAGCGTCGATGTTAATTTCAAAAATAAAAGGGTTGGTCGTTTGATTTCATGAAGTGTTCGGAATAAAATCAAACCCTGTGCAGACACAAACAACACAATTGAAGTAAGTGAAGACTCAGATTCAGAAATTGAGAGGTTTTTGGTTGAAGAAGATCCCATGTCATATGGGCTCTATCCTGACACACCCTATGACTATGTAAACAACCTGTCTCCATGTCTAAAAGGTAACCCAGAATTCTTGGGCATTCAACTCTGTGATAAACCTACCTTTCGCATGGATGATTCTCCAACCCTTAATGCTGTCAGTGCCAATGCACAGTCCCTACAGCCACAGTGTGATGAGTGTCGATCCTGGATCGACAGGTATTATACGGATGTGCCTTTACTACAGTCCTAGCTTAAATCTTTAAAAGACCAAGTCGATTTGTTGACAAATGAGAATAGTAGACTCCAATCCATAACTCAAGCAAAGGAGAAACGCCTACAAACTACAGGATCTGTAATTTTTAAGAATGTAGAGGTAGCAACAACAATTGTAAACTCCAAGATTGCTTGATATGTTTTGATACCGTGATTTGAGGTATGATTGTCTTTTTAATTTTAGCATGATTTTGTCACTCTCAAGTTAGGATAGACGATTTGATTGAATAGATTATCTTTCTTATAAAGATTAGTTTGTTTTATTTATTGGATAAAATATGATTGTAGTTGCTATTACAACTAGCTATAGAATCGTAAGATTCTGTAGCCAGTTAAGAAAATTTTGAATTGATTGATTTGACAATTGAAAACATATCTAAAATCTTCCCATTTTCATTTGTTTTTAGGAACCCATGATTTCTAAGGAGATTTGAGGAACTGTTGAGATCTCCCATCCATATGAACTTTATGTTTTTAGTAAATAGATTAGGTTGTTGATATTTTTATTCAGTGAAATTAGGGTGGTTGCATCCCCCACATTTTTGGAACAGATTTGATATTATCAACAGGAAACAGTTTTGTTTCATGGTACCTATATAAGCATGTTATTTTGTAAACATTTGATCATCTCAGCCTGGGGAAAGACTATGGATTTTTCATTTACAAACTTGAATGGAATATAATACTCGTCACAGCTTTAGCTTTTCCGTATTGTGGTTTTATTCAAGTCATGTTTATTTCAATTTGTAAATAGATTGTGATTGCTTTCGTTGTCATGGTTTACTACAAGCTGTTATGATAAAATTTTATATATTATCCATGTTTCATGTTCCAGATTTAACACACAGTAATCATTCGCTCAAACTTGAATTAAGAGATTTATCTTTATCTTTGATTGAACATTTATACACAAGTTCTCACAGCAAGATTTATCTTATTGTGGCTGCTTGTAAAATTATGAGATTGTTGTTATCATATCTATTATATGTTCTATCATTCGAACTCCATCATTATTGCTTCACGTTTACTAGGAGCAATTTCAGGATCTATTGCAGGTTCACCTCATCAGATAAGGTGGTTGGATGCTACACAGTGAACAGATATTGGATGTGACAACAGGTCAGCACTGTTATTTGATTTCATTAGCATAATAGATATAGAAGTTCCCTGTAGTTAAAACAATTTTTACCATCTATTATTTCATTTATTAAACTAGACAGTTTGATATTTGATTTATTAAATATAAACACATAAGAAAACAAATCAAAAAGATTAGATAACAGCTTTACTGTTGTTTAAAAAATCAATTTACATTCAATTTTCACGGATTTAGATTAAAATTCGTATTTTGTACACATTATATATATATTAGAAATAGAATTATTTGTATATATTGTGCATATGATAAGTAGAGTTATTTTATAAGTATTAGTTAGTTAAACTGTAAATATATATTAGATGTATATATAGTTTTCAACGATTGTTATTTATTAAGTTATTGCATTACCTTTAGTTTTGTTTTTCGTTTTCTTTAGGACTCAAATCGGCCAACGGAGCCGCTAAACCCGTCGGAGTGGATTAATCCAAATGGCTTGGGTTAATTAGACAACCCCGGACCGGATTCACTCCTCTAGTTGACGAGCGGTCAATTTCACCCGTCAACAAATGGCGCTAGACGGAGGGCCTAAAAACTATTAATGGCACGAGGAGGTCGTAAGACTCCTCCCCCACCTACCCGTTCACCTATAGTAACTAGAATTCATTCAGACGACAACATTTTCCCTCAAAAAACAACCACATCAAACGATTATCTACGGATCACGGTTGAACTAGTAACTCCAAATCCTTCGGGTGGTGATATACAAGAGATTGTTCATCAATCTCTCATAAGAAAGCACAGTGCCTTAGCCCGTATAAGACAACCAAACCTACCTTTGAATCAACCATTAGACTTCTCTGATATCATAGAACAACTTGGAGGTACTGACCTTACCTTAAACCCTACATATCCAATCCTCACTCCTGCAGTAGGAGGATCTGGTATCCCACCATCACCACCTCCTTCATCTCCTTCTTCCTCTGGAGAAGAATCCTCTGACGAAGGCAGTTCCTCATCCTAGCCTTCAACACCACCCACACTTATGGCCAATCCGAAAAATTCCACCAGACCATGGCTTGACCAAGATGCAGTGGCCATACCTAGGCCTCAGCATCCTTTACCCAAACACCCGGGGAAATGGCTCCCTAAATTTGACCCGGACTCCAAACAGATAGCTGAAGATCACATCAAAAAGTTTATGTTAGCCATTAGACTCTGTAGTGTTGAGCACGAAGATGTATCCTGTAGATTTTTTCCCTACACCTTTGAAGGTAATGCCTCTACCTGGTACTTTGCCCAACAACCCCACACCATCGTGTCATGGGAGAAATTTGAATCATGTTTCCTTGAGAAGTTCGGAGACGACAAGTCTCCTGAATTTCTAGTCATGGAGCTTTCTAGTTTAAAAATGAACCCCAAATAAAATATCAAAGACTTTAATCAAAGGTTCTTGACACTAAATAACTAGATCCCTAGGGATTCAATGCCTGCCGAGAATCTTATTATCACATACTACATGAAAGCCTTACAACAAAACATAGCCCTTTGGGTAAAGAGATCCAAGAAAGACAGGCTCTTAGAAGCCTTTGAAGAATCCATTCAGATCAAGAATGACATTCTCAGTTTAAAATACACTACTAGCAACGAGATAGAGACTAGTTCATCTTCCAAAAAGAAAATCGAAATCCTTCCTAGACCTTCCCAAAACAAAGCTCAACCTGAGAGTTTGGATTTAGAAAACTTACAGAAAGTCGTTCAAAAACTATCCAACCAAGTTATATATTTGAAAAGGACGGCTAAAGAAGCTTCTTTGATCAAAGGTCCCTACAAACCCCCTTTTAGGAAGCCTTTTCCCACCAACCGACCCAATTCAAATACTGAAGGCCTAAATCTAGAAAGCCTACAATTTGTTATTCAAACAATCTTAGAAGCACACAATAACTTGATCCCTCCCGATATTCTTGAAGAAGTAGTTGAACAAGAGACAGTAGAAGAAGATGAATCCTCTCCAAACATTTTCAGACATTTTTAGGATAGCATCTTTCAAGCTAATTTTGAAACAGTGCACCCTTACAATACTAGGAGCAAGACAACATATTGGCCTTCTCCTGAAACTACGATGACTTTGCCTCAAAAACAGTCTAAATCGATTGAGACTAAACAGAATTCAGTAAACCCAAGTTTAGATTATGATTTGATTGAAGATCTAAAAAATCTTAGGGCTAATATTTCTATTTACGAATTATTAAAATTCCCTTTTCTTCTGCAAAAAATGCTACAGAATATTGCAGAGAACAACAAAAATAGCAATCCGAGTAGTAACAAAGGTGTTCAAAACAACCCCAAAATTCCTCAGAAGGCCTCCGACAAAACTACCCCCGAGCCTCATGATAAAGGAGACCTTCCTGTAAATAATGTAACAAATGTAGATAAACCAGTTTCAAAGGCCACGATTAAAAAAAAACAAACTTCTACTATTAGTACTCGCATAAATGTTCCTCTATTTTTGTTGACTTTTGAAATTTTCAATAGGAATGTACATAACTGTATGGTAGATTCAGGTGCGTCATCTAACGCAATGCCTTGGTCTGTTTGTCAAAATATTAATGCCGAATTTCAACCATCCAGCTTGAAAATTATCCAGCTTGATCGAACTAGTGTTAAAGTGATAGGCGAATTAAAGAATGTGCTTATAAGATTGTCATCTAATCCTAAAGTTCATCAAGTGATTGATATTATTGTTGTAGATATTCCAGAAGTTTATGGTTTATTTTTTAGTAGAGACTAGTCGGAACAATTACATGGCTATTTTGCGACGGATTGGTCTCACTTGTGGCTGCTCGAGAATGGAAAGCCCAATAGGATCAAGGTAAATCGTGAACGTTATCTCAAGTTCACGGTGACTGATTTAAATGATCCCAATGAACCATTCACTCCTTCTGCCAATTCACCTTAAATACAAGGTATGGATACTTTTTTCGGCAATTTCATGGCCAAAACTTCCACCATCACTGACCCGGAACAACAATCGGAAGTTATGACATGCACGCAGTCAACAGCCTTCTCTCAGTGGTCACATGCACCCGACGAAAATCAAATATGGTCTCTTTACTTTGATGGGTCAAAATCTAAGGAAGGAGCTGGTGCAGGGTGCATGCTCATCGATCAAGCAAGTAACAAGACTCTGATTGCTTGCCGGTTAGAATTTGAATGTATGAACAACAAGGCCGAATATGAGGCATTCCTGCAAGGCCTCAGAAAATAATTAGATCTAAACATTCAAAATCTGACTGTCTTTGGTGATTCAGAAATCATGGTTAGACAGGTAAAAAATTCTATCCACTGTTTATCTCCGCACTTTAAAAGCTATCAAACTGAGCTATGGAATTTGATGAACAAGTTTTCTGCATTTAACATAAATTCTATTCCTAGATTGAATAATTCGGAAGCTGATTTGTTAGCTAACGTCGCTTCAAAACTTTTTCTTGTAGAAGGCTTATCTCTGAATGTATTTTTCGTCGAACTGTTGTTCAGACCGCCCATCCCAGACAACATCACGAATTGGAGAGTCTTCGATGACGATTAACAGATCATAATTTTTCTGCATATGGAAGAAACGTTCCAGGGTGCGATGATCGACGAAGGTACCCATGACGAAAATCTTCGCGACTTTACGATAATACCAGATCCAAGATCCCCAGAATCTTCATCAGACATGGTAATCTCTATCCCAAAATCTGTAGTTGGATTAGAAAAATTTTATGATCTTCACGACAAGTTCAGAAAATCAGTGAACTGTAAAATGAATAGTTCTTCTTTAATGCATGAAAAAATAAATTTGGGAACTAAAGACAATCCACAGTGCATTAATTTAGGGTTGGGGTGTTCTGAGCAATAAAAATTAGCATTTATTAAGTTGTTTAAGGAATTTAAAGATGTTTTTACCTGGACGTATGATGACCTTAAAACCTTTGATCCTAACATCATACAACAAGCTATTCCCATGAAACCCCAAACGCAACCTTTTCAACAAAAGTTACGGAAAATGCACCCAAAACTCGAACCAACGGTCAAGAAGGAATTAAACAAACTCTTGAACGATAAGATAATTTTCCCAATTAGGCACACACAATGGGTCTCTAATCTTGTCCCTGTCAGAAAGAAGAGTGGTGAAATCCGACTATGTGTCAATTTTTGAAATCTTAACCGAGCATCTAATAAAGACAACTACCCTGTCCCTCCCATGGAACAGATCTTTCAACAGGTATCTGGTTCTGAAAGATTATCCTTGTTGGATGGTTTTTCAGGGTATAACCAAGTCCTGATGTCTCCTCTAGACCAACTCAAAACCACCTTCCGCAGTCCATGGGACACCTACTCTTATAGAAAGATGCCCTTTGGACTCATAAACGTCGGTGCAACTTTCCAGAAAGCGATGGACATCACTTTCTGAGGCTTAATCAATCAATATATAGTAGTTTACCTAGATGATGTCACTGTCTTCTCGAAAAATAAAGAAGACCATCTAGCCCACTTAAGATCTGTTCTACAGCGATGTCGTAAGTATGGCATTTCTTTAAATCCTAAAAAATCTATCTTCAAATTAGAACAAGGTAAGCTCCTCGGATTCATTGTATCAAGCGAAGGGATGATTATCGACCCTAAAATGACTCAAGTCATTTCGAAACTTCCCCCTCCCTCGTCAAAAAATTCCATGCAATCTTTCTTAGGTCAGATAAACTTTGTTATTAGATTTGTCCCCAACTTTTCAGAAATGGTGAGACCATTACAAAACCTAATAAAAAAGTATGTACAGTACCATTGGGGACTTTTAGAAAGCCAGGCTTTTGATTCAATAAAAAAGGCCATAATAGACGCTCCTTCTCTAATGAGCCCCAACTTTTCGCAAGACTTCACCCTCTACACGTTTGCCTTTGAATGATCTTACATTGTTGTCCTAACTCAAAAGAACGTTGAAAAAAACGAAGTCCCAATTGCCTTTATGAGCTCAGCCTTCAAGGGGGCCAAACTTAATTACCCAACAGTAGATCAGCAAGCCTATGTTGTTTTCAAAGCAGTAAAGAATTTTAGATCTTATCTGTTGAAATCTAGGATGAAAATCATTGTCCCTTACCTGGCTGTCAGAAATCTGTTAGTACAGAAAGAACTAGGCAAAAAAAGGGCAAACTGGGTCACATCCTTGCAAGAATTTGATATAGAAATCACCCCAGCACAAATTGTAAGAGGCCAAGGTTTATGAAAATTGGTCGATTCAGCTGTAGGACAACAAGAGGAAAATGATATGTTAAATCCAGGACAACACTATCAAAATCAAATCTGTTGTGCGCAAAACCCTGTTAGTCCCTCGTACGATGACATAAAATTTTGTCTTATACACAGATCAGCTCCTCGTCACCTTGATCCCACAAAAAGGAGAGAACTAAGATTAAAATCTGTTTCTTTTCAGCTGATTAATGGTATTTTGTTTTGTCAAAATTTTGATGGAGTACTAATGCGTTGTCTTGAAAAGGATGAAGCAGAAAAAGTCTTATTGGAATTACATTCAGGGGAAGCAGGTGGACATTTCTGTGGGGACACCACTGCCCATAAAGTATTAAGAGCAGGTTATTACTGGCCTACCCTTTTCAAATATGCCCATGCTTTATGTCACAAGTGTGTGATTTGTCAAAAAGCATCTGGACGGATACAAAAACCAACTTTCCCTTTGCAACCAGTGTCGGTAGACTCCCCTTTCCAGTAGTGGGGTCTGGATATTATAGGCCCAATCAATCCACCATCCTCGCAAAAACATAAGTATATCATAACAGCCACAGATTACTTCACCAGGTGGTTCGAGGCTACCCCATTAAAAGTTGTAAATACCAGCCAAGGAATATCCTTCTTGAATTCAAATATTATTACTCGTTTCTGTATCCCTGAAAGCCTGGTATTTGATAATGCTTTTTATTTTTTGTCTCTTGAAATGAGTGATTTCACTCTAGAAAAAGGAATTAAATTAAAGTACTATTCCAGCTATTACCCTCAAGGCAATGGTTTGGCAGAACCAACTAATAAAAATCTAATCAAAATTATCAAGAGAACGGTCTATGAAAACCATAAAAATTGGCATAACGCATTGTTAAACGCAATCTGGGCTGATAGAGTAACTCCCAAAATTGTTGTGGGTAACTCACCTTTCTTTCTCGTTTATGGCAGGGAAGCGATTCTTCCACCACATGTCCTTCTTCCATCTCTGCAGTTATCGCAGAAAGTACAGGAAGAAGACTATCCCCCTTTGGAGAGTCGAATCAACACTTTGTTAAAATTAGAAGAAGTGAGGGCTCAAGCAAAATGGAAATTGGATCAACATCAACTCATTGTTAAAAACTGGTTTGATTCCAATTCTACCTCTAACAGAAATTTTGAGGTAGGTGACCTTGTCCTAAAATGGGACAAACCTCATGAGGGAAAAGGAGAGCATACTAAGTTTCAGAACTTGTGGTTGGGACCATTTTTAATTGCTAAGAAATGGGGTCCCAGTTCCTTTCGATTACTGGATTTAGAGGGACATCCAGACACCTTTCTGGTGAATGGCCAAGCTCTAAAAAGGCACTTTGCCTAATGACGCTCCCATGCACACTGTGTAAATATTTTCTGTTTTGTTTGCTGATTGTTTTTTCTCTGCTAATTTGTTTTGATTTTTTTTCTTTTTTGCTTATCGGTGTTTCTTTCAAAACATATATGCCTGCATCATGGGTTAGTTTGGACAGAAATAATAGAAAAATTTCCTCGAAAATGACTGTTGAAAGTTGTTTGAACATCAATTCTAGTATTTCTCTGAGTTTGCAACCATATTGAAGATAACTTGTTGTTTGAAAAGCGTTTCTTGAATTCAATCTGCAACTGAAGGTATTCACGATCATCCATAAAAATTCTTTTTATGTTGTCCCTGTTCCTTAAGAGAACAACTCAGAGATGTCTCCCTGCTCTTGAAATTCGGTTTTATTAACAAACTATTTCCAGATCTTAATGAAGGACAGCTAAGAAATTTCTTCAAGGTCTGTGACTTACTAAGATGTGTCCAAAAACTAGAATTTTCAGCGTCACCCCGCTCTATTAAATATCTTTAAAACTAAATAAACCCTCTGCAAGATACCAGATATATAAAATATGCAGAACAGAAACGAAATGCTAGAAATAACAGAATAGCAGTAAAATATCCAGCATAATCTTCACAATACACAGAAATAATATACGGAATAGCAACAGAAATAGCACTTGATTCAGATAGCAATGTTCACAGGCCTCTTCGAGGGGGCAACCTCCAATCGAGCAGAGCTCTGTTACAATAATATCCAAGATAGGGTCCTCATACCCTCGACTCCTATTTATACTAAAAAGAAGCATCTAGAGGAAGATCCTTCTAGAAGCGGAAGCTTCTATTAGGTCTTCTTACATCCGCCTTATTCTATTTTATTGAAAGGTCTTATTAATATTGACCTTT
>ML782020.1:147723-163867 GCA_009831015.1 Picea engelmannii | reverse complement strand
GGAAGATCCTTCTAGAAGCGGAAGCTTCTATTAGGTCTTCTTACATCCACCTTATTCTATTTTATTGAAAGGTCTTATTAATATTGACCTTTATTACATCCGAATACATTGATCTACCTATGTGTGGGTTAGGACCTTAACACCCTCAGAGAGCTGTGGGAAATGCTTGTAAACCCGTCAGGATACTGAACAGGTCTGCTGGCAGCGGGTAAATGCATGCATGATGCCAAGATAACTTCGTCGGGGTACTGAACAGGCCTGCTGGCAGTGAACCAATGTCAGGTAAAAGAAAATTCTCAGATATGGATTCTGTTTTAACCTTAAAAGTCCTTCGTTCTGATCTGGAACTTCTTGACAGGATATAGATATCAGAGTGGGTTAATTGACATCCCTGTTGAGGCTATGGACACCTGCTGGCAGCAGCAGCCCTATCAACAGTATTGAAGATTTTAACTTTAATATCATGGCTCTCTTTTGTTAAGATTGTCATCAGTTTTCGTCTCTTTAAAATAACAGTAGTCTGAAACCGGAATGCATTATAATTATTTACGATGTTCAGATAGCTTTTTGGTTGTGTTCAATTCGAATTTTTTTCTGATCATTCTAATCTGAACTCGTTCATTTGGTAGAGATAACTGTTTCTCCTAGCGTGTCACCATTGTTGGCAACAATGATATAATTACTATTGTTTATAAGATGCCAACACAGGATCTCTAATTTTTCATTACTCGTCATGAGCATTGTCACTTTTTGCTTTTTACATATCTTCTTTTTTATTTTTGTTTTCATGACTGTAAGCATAAAAACTCGCAGCTGGAAATGACATTTTGTTTCGATTTTTTATCAAAGGAGAACTGTTCATGTGGTTTATTATAGAATTGTCATATTTTTTCTATGAACATGATTGTTCTCCTTGTTTATAATCCCTTGGTTCTAAACATGCCTTGGTTGCATAAGTGAAAGACCTCCACTCATTAATATTCGATTGATATTGATAGAGTTTTGATTCATGAAACTTTGAATTATTCAATTGTTATTCGATGCACTTACCTTTGTGATTAATCTATGAATGTGCATACTATGGTTTTCAAAGTGATCTGATCCTAATACGTACCCAATGCCAAAGTGGCATACAAAGTACAACATGTCATTACTCTTATGTATGGTCTCAAGCTTCACATTTTTGTTCCCACGCATGGTGATTAACGCCTCTGCCTACTATTTGAACTGTCATAGCATTGTTTTGTTGAGGCTCGGGGCTATGGCTCTGTGGCTTTTTATCAAACCCTACCTATGAGTTCTTGTGTTGATTCCCTTATGTTTGCCATGGCTCCAGTGGTAGGGATTGAGCTGAATGGCATCCAAACCTTGATGTCATATGATAACGCCAGGGACGATTTAGAAAGGAACGGGTGGCATTTGTTCATTGAAAAATTTAAGGGTTTCAATCTTCGAGTTGCCAAAGAATTTGCCTTGACCTTCGATGGCTGCAGGGAAAAGATAGGTGACGTGCAGTTAGAAGTAACATAAGAATTTTTAAGCCAAGCCACGGGTTTACCAGTTGTTAGGAAAAAATGGTTCAAGAATGAAAAAGTTGAAGAGGTCCCCTGGACTTTGATGTTCACCTCACGGAAAATCACTAGTTGCGATCGAGGTATGCCAGTTTCATCCTTAAAACCTAGGTGGCATGATCTACTTGCTATTGTGAAACAATTCATTACATGTGAAGGAAGATTTGGATTAGTTTTCCTGTATCATATGTGCTTTCTTATGAGTTTCATTGACTTCCCGTTGAATATGCCCTACTTCCTGCTTAGAAGTTTGTACAAGATGGGTAAACAGTTTAGGAGGCAGAGGTCTGATTCAAATTTATTTCACCATGGGCTCATAAAAATTATCCTTGTGCACCAGTTGCAATTACAAAATGATTGTTGGGATGCATTTATTTTACGAAATGATTTCAGAAATCATGAATTGGGACAGGTTGATAAGCCAGTTATCATAGAAACCCTTGTGAAACCTACCGCCTCTCCTCCACCACTCCTGCCCTGTGATCTTTCCCCTAATAATGAACCCTCGACCTACCCTGATGTTACTCAACCGGACAAGCAACCGGGTTCACACCCAAAGAGTTGCACTAAAACTGTTAGAAAACCCACAGGGAATAAGCTAAAGAGCAGCGTCAATGTTAATTTCAAAAATAAAAGGGCTGGTCGTTTGATTTCAAAAAGTGTTCAGAATAAAATCAAACCATGTGCAGACACAAATAACATAAATGATGTAAGTGAAGACTCAGATTCAGAAATTGAGAGGTTTTTGGTTGAAGAATATCCCATGTCATACGGGCTCTATCCTGACACACCCTATGACTATGTAAACAACCTGCCTCCATGTCTAAAAGGTAACCCAGAATTCTCAAGCATTCAACTATGTGATAAACCTACCTTTCACATGGACGATTCTCCATCCCTTAATGTTGTCAGTGCCAATGCATAGTCCCTACAGCCACAGTGTGATGAGTGTCGATCCTGGATCGACGGGTATTATATGGATGTGCCTTTACTACAGTCTGAGCTTAAATCTTTAAAAGACCAAGTGGATTTGTTGACAAACGAGAATAGTAGACTCCAATCCATAACTCAAGCAAAGGAGAAACGCCTAAAAACTACAGGATCTGTCATTTTTAAGAATGTAGAGGCAGCAACAGCAATCGTAAAATCCAAGATTACTTGATATGTTTCGATACCATGATTTGAGGTATGATTGTCTTTTTAATTTTAGCATGGTTTTGTCACTCTCAAGTTAGGATAGACGATTTGATTGAATAGATTATCTTTCTTATAAATATTAGTTTGTTTTATTTATTGGATAAAATATGATTGTAGCTGTTATTATAACTAGCTACAAAATCGTAAGATTCTGTAGCCAGTTAAGAAATTTTTGAACTGCTTGATTTGACAATTGAAAACATATCTAAAATCTTCCCATTTTCATTTGTTTTCAGGAACCCATGATTTCTAAGGATATTTGAGGCACTATTGAGATCTCCCAGCCATATGAACTTTATGTTTTTAGTAAATAGATTAGGATGTTGATATTTTTATTCAGTGAAATCGGGGTGGTTGCATCCCCCACATTTTTGGAACAGATTTGATATTATCAACAGGAAACAGTTTTGTTTCCTGGTACCTATATAAGCATGTTATTTTGTAAACATTTGATCATCTCAGCCTGGGGCAAGACTATGAATTTTTCATTTACAAACTTGAATGGAATATAATACTCGTCACAGCTTTAGCTTTTCCATATTGTGGTTTTATTCAAGTCATGTTTATTTCAATTTGTAAATAGATTATGATTGCTTTCGTTGTCATGGTTTACTACAAGATGGTATGATAAAAGTTTATATATTATCCATGTTTCATGTTCCAAATTTAACACACAGTAATCATTCGCTCAAACTTGAATTAAGAGATTTATCTTTATCTTTGATTAAACATTTGTACGCAAGTTCTCACAGCAAGATTTATCTTATTGTGGTTGCTTGTAAAATTATGAGATTGTTGTGATCGTATCTCTTATATGTTCTATCATTAGAGCTCCATCATTATTGCTTCACGTTTACTAGGAGCAATTTCAGGATCTATTGCAGGTTCACCTCATTAGATAAGGTGGTTGGATGCTACGCAGTGAACAGATATTGGATGTGATAACAGGTTAGCACTGTTATTTGATTTCATTAGCATAATAGATATAGAAGTTCCCTATAGTTAAAACACTTTTTACCATTTGTTATTTATTTTATTAAACTAGACAGTTTGATATTCGATTTATTAAATATAAACACATAAGAAAACAAATCAAAAAGATTAGATAACAACTTTACTGTTGTTTAAAAAATCAATTTACATTTGATTTTCACGGATTTAGATTAAAATTTGTATTTTGTACACATTATATATATATATATATTAGAAATAGAATTATTTGTATATATTGTGCATATGATAAGTAGAGTTATTTTATAAGTATTAGTTAGTTAAACTATAAATATATATTAGATGTATATACAGTTTTCAGCGATTGTTATTTATTAAGTTATTGTATTTCCTTTAGTTTTGTTTTTCACTTTCTTTAGGACTCAGATCGGCCAATAGAGCCGCTAAACCTGTCGTAGTGGATTAATCCAAATAGCTTGGGTTAATTAGACAACCCCGGACTGGATTCACTCCTCCAGTTGACGAGTGATCAATTTCGCCCGTCAACAAGATATTCATATCATTCACGTCAACGACCATCAAATAGTCACATCATACCACACAACTATTGATGATATCTCATGTGAACTATATGGTCCCATTCAAAAAAGGTTTGTACAACCCCCCCTCACACCTTACCCTAGAAATTGAATGGAGAAATTAAAAGGTTGGTTTAGGAACCCTTACATAAATCTCCAAGAACCAGAAATGGGTCATGGGTGCATGAACAACAAGCTTGAGAAGGTATTGGGCTCCACACACTCACGTTCGAACTCAATAAATTACAAATTAGTTCATTTTATGGGCCCCATGCCCTTTTATATATGGCCTAGTCATAAATTTATTGAGGCGTAGGTGGGATCTCTGAAGCTCCATTTTTTGATTCGTTTGCACCTTTGGAATCATGACATCACCACCTCCAATGATGAATGCTCCATCCATTTTCTTAAAAAATTCCCCCAAGGCCATTTTTTCTCACCAAAGTTCCATTGGCATGTACGTGATCTCACTAGCTCTATTTTTATACCATTTGTACTGTCAATTTTATTTTCATTAGTACTTTCACTTAAGGTATTTGGTTCGATGTGTGCTAATATTTTTTTTCACTGCATATGGATAAGTTATTCACCCTTCCCTTTTAGTTATATACTTCTTTAAACTGGCATGTTAAGCACTCCCTCTAAGGTCATTTCACTAACTAGTCCCATCCCCCCTCAAATATTCCTTTAGGATTTATTTTTCTAGTTATGTAGGTAAATTCACCCAAGTTCCACATGCATTCAGTTGTTGTTGGCTAGTATCTTTCTAGGCCCATGGGTTTCCTTGTTTTTATCTCCCCTTCTATTATTAGAACCCACAATGTTACAACCCATACGATGGGAGTCCAACTAGTCTACATCTCAGATAATAAACTTCATACTTCTTCTGCATCATCATGTTGACCCATATTCTTGGACTCCCATATATTTACATTTTTAATGGTTGGTTATGTTGAATGCGTTGATCATATATTGTCATTGAGTTCAACAAGGTCTTGGACTACAACGATGTGATGGTGTGAGAGAATGGACTACAATGGTGTGACGGTGTGACAGTGCAGTAGAATGGACTCAGACACTATGACATAGTGGACTAGGACGGTATGATAGTGCGATGGAATGGACTGTGACAGTGTGATAGAATGGACTACTACAATGTGATGTTGCAACAATGGGATGTAATGGACTACAATGAAATGGACTGCGATGGAATGGGTGAAAGTTGCACAAAAAAATATTTGCAGGGCACCTTGAGTCAATGCAACAAACATCACAGAATAGCATAACGAGACAAAGCGAGTGAGACAAGCAACGAAGTGGAATGCGATAGGATGAATACTTGTGACTTGAGTTGTGCACTCTTAATCTATCCGCGCAGTAGACGCTCTGTAAACTAGAATGTGAATTGTCGCAACATTGAACATTTTGTTATAACAAGGAAGATTTGGTTCATTTGATTTAGTCAAAGAATATCCGATAAAAGAAGTTTTTCCACATATAACTAAATGAATTTTGATGTGGTCAACATTTGTCCACAATGTAACCAGCATGCGTCCACATACTTTATTTAGAAAAAGGTGTAACTAACAGGATTTTGATGTGGTCAAAGTTTGTCCACAATAAAACCTTCACACTTTATTTAACTGACAAGATTTTGATGTCGTCAAAGTTTGTCCACAATGTAACCATTAAACCTCCACATACACGAAGGTGAACTCAGGAAAAATTACTAAAAGTATGGATGCGCTATGATTGTGTAGATGTGTGAAAGCGCGTGGGAAGAAGATACAGTAACTGTTCAAAGGAACAAAAATAAAAATAAAATTACAGTCTGTGTAATGTAACAATTTTTTTGAATTTAAGGCGAAAGGGTGGTTCTAGGGTGAGTCGAAGCTCACTGAGGATTGGTGTCCTCATTATATGTAACAGGTTGGTGCTTGATAGGATTGGTGTCCTCATTATCTATGACAGGTTGGTTCCTAAGAGGATTGGTGTCCTTGTTATCTGTGATAGGTGGGTGCATGTTGAGCTGCAAATTTATAGCTTGTAAGTTGGTGCTTGGAGAAGAACATAAAGAAGATGTTTTGTGGTTTTTTCCCGCATTGGGTTTCCATGTAAAAATATTTGTGTACTATGTTCACTGTGTTATTTTTTTCTGCTTGTATCTTTCATTAAGTGCACACTTTTAAAAAATTAGATGGCTATTTTTATTTCTTCTTGCATCTGTCATTAAGTGCACAATTTTCTAAATAACTTAATTGGTTGTTCAAAGAATAAAAAATACAAAAGGTTAATGCAATATTGTTCACCCCCCCCCCTCTATGTATTGTTGTGAGTTTCAAAAATTGGTATCAGAACAAAGGTTCCTTCAGTAACACTCTAACAGTTGGAAGGAAGATCCCACAGAAAGTATGGCCAATCAAGATTCTTTTTCAACCAGACCTCTTGTGTTCAATGGAACAAATTTTGCATTTTGGAAAATAAGAATGAAGACCTATTTGATGTCTCTTGGTATGGAATTCTGGTAGAGTGTGGTAGATAGTTATAAAATCCCAACCACTCTTCCATTTGATGAAGCTAGTAAGAAATATTACTATAGTAATGCAAAAGTATGAATGTTATCCAAGGAGGACTTGTATAAAAAAAAATTGTTAAAGTGATGTAGTTGGAATCCACTAAGTAAATATGGGACAAAATGGTAAACAATTATGAAGGAGATGAGAAAGTGAATTTAGTTAAACTTCAATCTCACATAATGCAAATTGAAAGCCTAAGGATGAGTGAAGATGAAAATATTGTAGTTTTCTTTCTCGGAGTGGATGAGACTGTAAATACCATGAAAGGGATAGGAGAAGAAATTAAAGAAGATATGGTAGTTCATAAGGTAATGATAGCTCTTCCCTCAAGACTTAATGTAAAGGTATCATCAATAGAAGAAATGCATGAACTAGACAAACTGACTATGGATAGGCTCCATGGAATTCTTACTGCTTGTGAGATGAGAACAAGGAAATATCAGCCATATATAAAGGACGTAGTATTCAAAGCATCAGTCAAATCATTAACATCCCAATATAAAGATTCATCAGAACACTTCTCAGATGAATAATAATCTAATTTTGTAAGAAAATTGAAGACAGGCTCTAGAAAATATAAAGGTGTGTTACCATTTAAATGCTTTCATTGTGGTAAAGTTTGTCATTTTGCTTCTAAATGTCCTTTTAAAGGAAATAGCACCAATGAAAAGGAAAGAAAAGGCAAGGATAAACCTCTCAATTTTAAAAGGAATAGATTTTATTCAAAGGAGGATAATAACAACTCTAACGAAGAAGAAGATGAGCCAGATCTAATTCAGGATGAAAAAATTCTCATGGCTTTGGAACAACAAAAATATGATCAAACAGACACAAAATATTGTGAAGTTGTAGTAGATATGGAAGGAGAACTCATTAGTTCTCTAGAGGAAATATCTTGGCTCAAGAAAAAGAACAGTTGTAGGCCTACAGAGACAAAGACAAAGACAATAATATTAGTGAAGAAATAGTCATCTTAAAAATTCAACTAGAAGAATCCAAAAGAAAGGAAGAAGTATTGGTAAATCAGATAAAAGAAAAGGAGAATATCTGCGACAAACTAGAAGCATAAATAGTTGTCTTAAGAAAAGAACTAGAGAAATCCAAGACTCAAATAAAATTCATAAAAGGATATGAAACTCTAGATAACATTCTAAGCAATCAAAGATCACTAGATGAAAAGACAAGGCTGGGATATAAGGAAAGTATAACAATTTTCAAAGGTGAGTCAAGCACCAGCATGTCAACCAATGATAAACCTACAAGTTATGCAAATGCTCTCAAGGGAAACAACAGTAATCCTAACAAAGAAAAATATGAAAAGAAGCAATCAGAACTAGATCATCCATATTACAAAGCAAAGAAGCAACAACCACCTATTTATTTTGATTATTATCAAGTTGGTAGACAAAGATCGATTCCCACAAGTAAGTTTTTCACTCCAAGGCATCCAAATGTTTTCTATGGATATTGTTTCTCTTGTGGAAATTTTGGACATAAGGGTGTAAGTTGCAGACTTTCTAGATATAACATAAATGGAGGAACAAGATTCAGCAAACCTTAAAAGGCTATGGCTCAAAATTCCTTCAATAATTCCTTCTCTCCTTTATTGAATGACCATGAGTGTCGCATATGCAATAATTTTGGACACAAGGCAAGTCAATGCAAAAGAAAGTTTCTACCTATCTTTAAGAAAGATAGAAAAGAATATTGTACTAGGGTTTGGAGGAAGAAAAACAAAAATAGAGAAAAATTTGGACTATCTTTATATGCCAAAAATCAAGAAAATCAATGGTACATTGACAGTGGTTTCTCCAAGCACATGAAAGGAGACAAAAGTAAGTTTGACCTCCTAACTGAAGAAAAAGGTGGCAATGTCACCTTTGGAAACAATTCTCTAGACAGAATTAGAGGAAAAGTAATTATTGTATTAGATTAACATAAAGGGGGAAAGACCAAAGCACAAAATTGTTGTAGGTTGATGGTCTAAAACATAACTTATTGAGTGTAAGTCGAATGTGTGACCAAGGAAACAATTTTATTTTTTTTCATGCAGGAGGTTGTAAGGTAATGGATGAAAATACAAGGAATATTGTCGTAAAGGCGGACAGAACTTCATGGAATATGTATGTTCTAGATGAAGGAAAAGAAAAATGTTGCATTGGTAAAAATGATGAGAGTTTTCTTTGGCACAAAATACTAGGTCATATTAGTTTTAATCAGCTTGTTAATCTAGAAATAAAATATGATGTGCGAGATATGCCTAAAATACCAAACCTGAGAATACTATCTGCAAGTCATGTCAGTTTGGAAAAAAATCAAGAGTTCAATTCAAAGAAAGAGAACACTTCACCACTCTACCTCTTGAGTTAATTCATACAGATCTCTATGTCCCTACGAGTACACAATCTCCTCAAGGTGAAATATATTTCATCTTGTTAATTGATGACTATACCAAGATGGCTTGAGTTGGACTATTGAGGCATAAATTCAAGGCTTTTGAAAAATTTAAAATCTTCAAAGTACAGGTAGAAAATGAAATGGACATAAAAATCAAATGCCTAAGGTCAGACGGAGGAGGAGAATTCACTTCAGATGAATTCAACAGTTTTTGTGCAAAAAATGGGATCAAGAGATAGTTTTCTATTTCCAGAACCCCTCAACAGAATGGATTAGTGGAAAGGATGAACAAAGAAATTCAAGAAATGGCTAGTGCCATGCTTGATGACTTAGAAGTACCCAAAACCTTTTGGGCATAAATTGTTCAAATTGTTGTAAACATTCTCAATAGAGCACACATAAGAGTAAACAACGACAAAAAACATTATGAACTATGGAATGGAAGACCAACATCAATAAATAACTTCAAAAATTTTGGAAGCAAATGCTATATTAAAATAAATGAAGACAACTTAAGTAAGTTTGATTCTAGAGTTGATGAAGTTATTTTTCTAGGTTAGTCCTCCAAAAGTAAAGGATACAAGTGCTACAACAAAAGGATTCATAAGATAATTGAAGGCATAAATGTAAAGGTAGATGAGGGACCACTTCATTTAGTGAGACATCAACACCATAATGAGCAATATTATGAACCAATCAGCAATGGGTTACAAGACAATGGAATGGACGAGAAACAAGAACAAGAATATTCAGAAGAAGAAGCCAGAATGGAAACATCACAACCAAAGACACCATCAAGGTATGTTCAAAAACATCATCCATAAATTCAGATTCGGAAACAAAGAAACATGTGTACAAACTAGAAGAAAACTTATAGATACATCTACCCCTGCAAACTTTGCACTGTTATCCAGGTTTGAACCCCAAAATTTTCTACAAGTAAGTCAGGATGACCACTGGGTCAAATCCATGAATGAAGAACTAGACCAAATAGAGAAAAATAATACTTGGGATCTTGTCCCAAGACCAAATGAAAAGAATTTGATTGGAACTAAATGGGTATACAGAAACATGTTGAATTAAGATGGACATATTGTCAAAAACAAGGTCAAGCTGGTATGCAAAGGTTATGTTTAAGTAGAAGGTGTGGACTTTGAAGAAATATTTTCCCTTGTTGCAAAAATTGAAGCTATCAGGATGTTTTTCGCTCTTGCATGCTACAGAAAATTCAAACTCTACCAGATGGATGTCAAAATGATATTTTTAAATGGTGAACTTGAGGAATAAGTTTATGTGGAGCAACCAAAAGGATTTATGCTAATTGATAAAAATGATTATGTCTACCAATTAAAGAAAGCCATGTATGGGATAAAACAGGCTCTAAGATCTTGGTATTACAGACTAGACAGATGTTTGCACCAAAAAGGATGCAAAAAGGGAACTACGGAAAACAGGTTATACATCAAAGCTTAAGGTAATGATTTATTAATCATTGTAATATATGTTGATGATATTATTTTTGGCACTAACATTGAATTAATGAGTAAGAAGTTTGTAGTTGCAATGCAGCAAGAGTTTGAGATGTCCATGTTAGGAGAACTATCCTTCTTTCTTGGATTACAAATCCATCAATCAGAAAAGGGAATTTCATTTCTCAAAGTAAACATCTCAAGGAAATCTTGAATAAATTTGGCATGGAAAATTGTGCACCAATAAGCACTCTTATGACTACCAGTTGTAAGCTCAGCAAGGATGACGATGCTCCAGAATTAGATCAAAACATGTACATATTTATGATAGGTAGTGTAATCTATCACACAACTTCAAGACTTGACATCATACAAGAAGTAGGTCTAGTAGATAGATTTCAAGCCAATCCTAAGGAAACTCATGTTCTTACAGTTAAAATAATATTTATATATTTGCAGGGCACTTTTTATTATGCCTTGTGGTATAAAAAAGACACAGATCTAGTTCTCAAAGCTTATACAGATGCAGACTGGGCTGGAAGTATTGATGATAGAAAAATCACCAGTGGAGGTGCATTTTTCCTTGGCCATTGTTTAGTCTCTTGACTCAGCAAGAAACAACCTTTCATTTATCTCTCTACAGTTGAAGCCGAATATATAGTTGCAACATCATGTTGTACTCAAGTATTATGGATTAAAAACAATCTCGAGGACTTTCAATTACTCTATGATCATCTTGTTTCTATTATGTGCGACAATACTAGTGCTATTAATCTCTCTAAAAATCATGTTCAACACTCTAAGACTAAGAATATCCCCATCAAATATCACTTTCTTAGAGAACAACTTCAGGATCGCGTGGTCAAATTAGAGTATGTTCCTTCCAAGGAACAAATTGTAGACATTTTTACCAATCCATTAACTAGAGACTTCTTTGATTACCTCATAGAAAATATAGGACTCCTTCCCACTCCTCATTAAGGAACATAACCTTCATGGCATGTTAGAGGTTGTTGAAAGACTCGTCCAACCTCATGGGGAGTAGCACAGGAATTTGAGTAGCATGAAATGAAACATTTAGATAGGGAAGTCACTCTCAGAATGTGTGCAGTCAGTAGGGAAGATCCCTTTGCCATTGATGTCAAATGGGGAGAAAAATAGAGTTGTGACAAAGAGGAGCGTACAAAAAGGGGGAGTGAACACCATAGGAACACACTGACAGGGGGAGAAACTCAATAGTAGATTTTCCATCAATGACACAGGGGGTGTTTGTTGAGCATATGTTGTCATTGATGTAAACAAGGTCATGGACTGCGACAATGTGACAGTGTGGCGATGCAACAGAATGGACTACTACAGTGTGATAGAATGGATTATGACTATCTGATGGTGAGACGGTGAGATAGAATGGACTGCGATGGTGTGACGGAATGGACTATAATGTTGTGACGGTGCGATGGAATGGAATGTGACATTGTGATGGAATGGACTGCAACAATATGCCAAAATGGACTTCGACAGAATGGGTGAAATTTTCACAGAAGAAATTCCGCAAGGTGCCTTGAGCCAATGTAACTAATAGCACAAAAGAGAATGATGAGACAAAACCAATGCAACAAGAAATGGAGTGGAATGAAATAGGATGAAGACTTGTGACTTGAGTCTTGTGCTCTTAATCTATCTACGTAGAAGATGCTCTATAAAACATAATGTGAATTGTTGTGACAATGAACAATTTTGTAAAAAAAGGAAGATTTGGTCTGTTTTATTTAGTCAACGAATGTCTTCTAACATAAGTTTGTCCACATATAACTAATCGTATTTTGATGTGGTAAAAATTTGTCCACAATGTAACCGTCAAAGTTTGTCCACAGTGTAACTGACAGGATTTTGATGTGGTCAAATTTTGTCCACAATACAATTGTCATACTTTATTTAGAAAATTGTAACTGACGGGATTTTGATGTGGTCAAAGTTTGTTCGCAATATAACAGTTTTTTTGAACTCACAGGGGAAGGGTGGTGTTAGGGTCAGTCAAATCTCACTGAGGATAGGTATCCTCAATATATGTAACAGGTTAGTGCTTAAGAGGATTGGTTTCCTCATTATCTATGACAGGTTGGTGCCTAAGAGGATTGGTGTCCTTGTTATCTGCGATAGGTGGGTGCATGTTGAGCTGAAAATTTATAGTTTGTAAGTTGGTGCTTGCAAAAGAACATAAAGAAGATATTCTATGGTTTTTTCTTAGATCGGGTTTCCACGTAAAAATATTTTTGCATTGTGTTCAATGTGCTATTTGTTTCTTCTTGTATATGCCATTAAGTGTGCACTTCTAAACAAATTATATGTCTATTTTGATTTATTCTTGCATTTGTGATTAAGTGCACAATTTTATAAATAACTTAATTGGTTTAAAATAAAGAAAAATACAGAAGGTTAATGCAATATTATTCACCCCCCCTCTCAGTATTGTTGTGAGTTTCAATAGAATGCACTACTGCATTTTCATTGGCCTCTTGTCTCCCCCAATATCTATATACCATCTACATTCCAACTCATCATTCTTTTACCCCCACAGAGACCCATCCAAAGGGCACCCCTCCCCAATTCACTCTTAATACTCTCACCTCATATGATTGAGTTGTTTGATCATATGCCTAGGGAACCCATCTCTATGTTTGTAATTAAACCATTTTTTTACATTATTTCATTCATTGTCAATTGTAAAAAACACATTTTTATATGGGAATCAATTATACTCGTACCATAGCACCTAATGGAGTATATTTTCCTTTTGAAACAATCCTAGTCACCCTTGGTCGAAGCATTAACATCAAGTCCCCTATTCTTGCATAATCCTAGTTGTTTGCAACACCTCATGTATCATAGTACTCCTCACTGTGATCCCCATAGTTGTCTCTCTCAAATACCTATCCCATTCATTAATCCTTAGTTCCAATTTCATAATCAATCACCATATCTAATGATCCCCCAGGTATTAGGTTATCATATGTCTAGTTGTTTTTTTTATTGCCACTACTGTCAATCATCAACTATGATCCACCCAATGGAAGTCTTCAACTACATCCTCCACCAACCCTTTTGACCTCATAAAAATGATCAAAATCTATCCCCTATTTGAAATTTAGTATCTAGTTTACCCTCACATGATTTCAAGGAACACTTTGTCCTTTGTGGTCGCATTGTCATTCCTATCAACACTAAATTCAGTTTTCCAAGAATGTGAAGGTATCTTTGTCCTCATTTTCATAAAAAATGATAGACACTGGATGAGACTTAGAGATTCATCATTACTCTTTGATCTTCTTAACCCCCCTGCTATTTGACATCAGACCATACACACATAAGGACAGGTCGTACCTTGCGATAGTTGCAGCTTCGAGTCCTAGTAAAAGACCTCTAGGCTTGATCGGCTATCAATGCCTTCAAGTATGAGTGCTTGTCATAATTTCTCCATTCAAGTTCAAAGGAAACCTCTCCCTTTATATGTCATTTACTATTACCAAATCCCTTGAAGGCGAGGAATATTTTTTCTCCACCAATTTTCCATCTATAACATCATTAGTGATATCTTGAAAACTTGTTATGCTCGAACAATAACCTTTAGTATCTTATTTTATATTTTCAATATATTTTGATAACTTCACCATCATTTGAAATGAGGAAAATGTTGGATTACTAAGAGGGGGGTGAATCAGTAATAGAGCAATAAAATCCTTTTTAACCATATAATCCAAGTGTTATATCAATGTATCATTATCATCCAATAACTGCAGAGTAAATAAGCAATGAACAAATGAACAATCATACACATACACAGTACACTAGTGTTTTACGTGGAAACCCAAAGCGAGAGAAAACCACATAATGCTTTATCTTATATGTCTTGAAGAATTACATTCATTGGAAGCACCAAGTTCCTTTCTTTTTCAGCTGCAACTGGAAGGAGGCTCCAACCCCCTAGTTTCTCAGGCTACGACCTGAGGGAAGCTCCAACTCTCCAATTCTCTGGCTACAACTAGAAGGAGGCTACAACCCCCTATGTTCTCCGTATACAACCAGAAGGTGGCTACAACCACCTATCCTTGCCCTGTCCAACTGCCCTGACATATAAGTAGAATTATGGAATGACTGTCACAATATCACTGTGAGATATACTGTTGCAAACCTGTGCCAATCAACCTGCACCAAATAACTTGTACCAATAACCTGAACCATGCATCAACCTATACCTCAAACTGTAATCAACTTGTACCATAAACAAGTCATCAACCATGCTCCAACCTGTACCAAACAACTTGTAATCAACCTGTACCATAAACAAGTGCATCAACCATGCACCAACCTATACCTCAACCTGTACCATGAACAAGTGCATCAACCATGCATCAAACCTGTACAAATAACCTGTCACAACAACTTGTCCAACCAACCTATCACAACAACCTGTCTCATCAATGTTATGAACCAAATCAGATCTACTCACCAAGATCAATCACCAAGAAAACTCTCAAATATGTGCATCAACCAAGCATAACACAACAACTCATAATCATCACCAAGATCAATATGTGCTTATAATAATACAAGTATGCTACATTATCCATAAACCGTGTATCAACAATACTACTAAAAAGTGCCTCCAACCATGTACCAAGTATGTACCAATCATGTATCAACTACTCATCAACTATGACTCATCAAGATGTACCAACATCACCAACTATACACCTCATGTATGTGCCAACTCATCAACTACTTGACTCAACCATGTACCAGGCATGTACCTCAACCAAATGCCCTCATCAATTTCATCATCCGAATATGATTTGTAGCTTTGTATATTATCTGGTGTATATGATCACATACCTGCAAACCTTCCTTAACTTTAACAACAAGAGACTATCATTTTCATCAAACTTTTCTTTAGTCTCACATGACTAGTTTTGGATTACTCAACAACCCTAACTTGGAATAATCATAAGTTTGTACATGTAATGAATAAATATCTAAAACTGATACATAATGTTATTCAGTGTGTTTTATGCAATTCCTCCAGATATCACTACTTGGAACCTCTCAGAGAAGGATTTATAGAAAAAATGGCATACTTTGCTGAATTCTAGCTTATTCTAGATAGCAACCTTGTAGAGATTTCCCCGCACGAAATATTTGTTGAATCGATCTAAAACTTATAAAGCATCATCAAAAGAATTTATCCTTCCTTGAATTCCAACCTTCTTTTCTTCACCTTCCCTCATAAATTTGGCTTAGATATCCTTTGGTTACCTCAGACACCTATAGGTATTCAATATTCTCAAGTGTATCTTAAATGAGAGAGCCTTGCCTCTTATTTATACTCTCCAAGTAGCTTCCTTAAAAAC
>ML782020.1:108885-131364 GCA_009831015.1 Picea engelmannii | reverse complement strand
CCTCCCACGATGTGAGATCTCACCAGGATCAAGCATTATTCCCAGGTGTATCTCAAGGCCAAATCCTTCTTCATTGGTAATATAAAGAGTATCATTGTTTGTTAATCTAGTAGTTTGTTAGAGAGAGAGAGAGAGAGAGAGAGAGAGAGAGAGAGAGAGAGAGGGAGAGCTCACCGGGATCAAGCATTATTCCCAGGTGTATCTCAAGGCCAAATCCTTCTTCATTGGTAATATAAAGAGTATCATTGTTTGTTAATCTGGTAGTTTGTTACATGTTTCTTTCCTTAATTTTTTCTCGTAATCTTACTCTTTTAATGGACTCACTTCACTACAAATCCAGGTGTATAGTGTGCAGCCTTATCTATAAAAAAGGGTGTTTTTAACTCATCCTTGTGAGGAAAACCATCAAATATAGACAATACTCTAAACCCAAGGTAAGTAGAAGTAAGAAATTAAAACTTAGAAAAACTTCAAGGTCGATACCAAGGAAAGTGTTCAAATCAAATGCACAAATCAAAGAATCTTCATTCCATTTCGTGCCACGATATCAAATTTCCATGCATGCATGTATACATGTAGCCAATCACTTCACTTATACATACACTTCACTCCTACATTCATATTACATACACCTTGAATACCCATATTTGTATCTTTAGTGGTGTACTATAGGAGACATGACCCACAGGCCAGTACAAGAGACATGACCTATAGGAAACTATAGGAGACAAAACCTACATGCCACTACAAAAGACTGCACTTATAGGTCACTACAAAAGACTACACCTAAAAGCTAGTACAAAACGCCACACCTACATGCTACTAAAAATACTCCATCTATAGGATACTATAGGAAAGGATATATACAATCAATTATAAAATACTCCACCTACATGATACTACATTAGAGGAGATAACAATCTACTGTAAAAGGCTACAACTACAAGCTACTATGGGCGATGGTATACAAAATACTACATGATAGATATGCTACTACATGAGAGTGATCATTCCAAGAATGCAAGCTAAAAGAAGACTATATGAGCTAATCTCTACATCCATAGCACACTCAATAATCGGACGCACATGCATAGGACATTCATTACTAGCATCAATTCATGTAAAGTATGACCATATTAAAAACTACATGCAAATTACAAACATCAAAATGAAGGTATGCCACTTGAGTTGTAGTTTTTTTAATTATGTTTGCATAGACACACATGTCACACATAATATAGCATCCAAATATCCCTAACCTTATTCTATCATTATCTGATCACCTAAATCATTTTAATGCAGTTGTTGAAACCTCATATTGTGGGGGAAGTAACGTAGAATTAACATGAATTTAATGATCATATGATAATATGGAAAGTCAGTTAGGAGAGTAAAAGGTAGGAGAGTCAAATCAAATCAAAACATAGTGCAATCATAATGAGAAGAAGTCATCAATCAAATTTGAAATCGATGGCAATATTTTCATAGAAAACAAA
Organism: Picea engelmannii; assembly: GCA_009831015.1. Taxonomy (NCBI): domain Eukaryota; kingdom Viridiplantae; phylum Streptophyta; class Pinopsida; order Pinales; family Pinaceae; genus Picea; species Picea engelmannii. Next base: position 129,868 of record ML782020.1, on the reverse strand, counting down.
GGTTACAAGTTAGCTCGTAAACCACCCAATTGAGAAATAGAAGATGATTGAAGAGGCCAGAAATTCGTAACAAGTCCAAATGCTATGTGAGTTGATAGTGGAGGTAAACGTTGTTGGATATTGCTAAAAGTGCATAAAGCCTAAGCTGATAGTGGAGATAAACATTGTTGGTGATGCATGGAATAATAGTGGAGGTAAACACTATTTAAATATGCTAAAGTGCACAAAGATTGAAATTTTTAAGTAATCCAAGGATCAAACCCTAATCAAACAACAAGTGTGGAGAATCTTGAGGCTGACTAAGGACATCTAAGTAAAGAATGAGCCTAAAATTCTAACAAACCACAATTAAGAGAAAAGTATAGTTGCAAGGAGAAGGTGTTGAGTACAAAACAAAATATTTACAACCAAAGCTATAAATGAACAAAGGTAGAGAAACCCAACTCTCAAGGGTCAAAAAAAGGTAAGTCCCTAGCTATAAAGTTCTCTAATACCAAGAAAAAGAATGAGTGGACAAGCCTACTATTTAGAATATAGTATTTTTTTCTAACTTATGAATGAAAATGAGCTAGGATCATAAGCAAAACCATCCTAAAAGCATAGGTTTCTTGCTTACTACCAAAAGAATAAAACAAGTCAAGAAAGTGCTAAGCAAGAAGACACTGAGATGATAGTTGGATTTAATAGAAGGGAACCCAAAAATCCCTCTAAAATATGTGTTAATCTTGAAGTAGTGGAGGTATTCCAAAAATCAAACTAGATTGAATGCTTTAATAGTCTCAAGGGGTTTAATAATAAGGTTTATTTGGAGTTTACAGAGAATTTCCAACACTTGTAGGGACAAGAATGCATAACAATAGTGAGGGGTTTAAAAATTCATGTTAATGAACCCCTATTGATCATAGTTACATGGCTCCTTATTGGGATAACGTGGGACAAGGAACAAACACAACCTACTTTGACTGCAAAGAAAAGTTTCTTCAGACTTTCTGAAAAGGTAGAAGAAGACAAGAATGGTGTGAGAAAAGAAAGCATGCCCAAACCTTGGGATGAGATAGCCTTACATATAATGAAATATATAACATGTGAGGGAAAAAATAGTGTTTTCCATACATACTATTTTAGGATTCTACACCAACTAAGAAACTTACACTATCAAAAGCCTAAGAAAAAATTGAGCAGCCCCCTACTATATATTATACTTTTTTAGAGAATAAAGTGATAAAGTGTAGGAAGGAAGAGTGGATTCCTTAGCCCATCATGGGATAATCAAACTCATTTTTTGTGATGAATTAGATAAAAAAAAACCTGTGAAGTTGATTGGGAATTTTTTTTACCATGAACAAGGAACAATTTTTTCCCTTTCAAGCTAGCTCAAGCCAAGCAATAGCAATAGTAGACACAAGGAAGAACAAGAAGGCATAGGTAATACATGCATAAGTAAGAGAAGGAAACAAAAGGAAACAAGCCAAGGAGAGGAAGAGAAAGAAGTGTTTGCTAAAATAGAGGAAGATGCAAGATATATTGTAGTCACCTTGGTTCATATGGGAACACATAAAGGTATCCCCATAAAGATAACTCTGGGAAGCCCATCAGGAGAGAAACAAAGAATAATCACAAGGGAAAGAACCAAGTCTCAAGCAACCAAGAATGTCTTCATTGAAAAACATAAATCTATTATAGATCTTGATAATTATGCCTCTCCTTCTAGCACAACAAAGGATCTTGGGATATACCATGAAGGGACTCAAACTAACAAAAATTAACCTAGTATGGGGGTCCTCATATCCCAACTAGAAGAATCTAGGGAAGAGGCCCTAAAATGGAAGGAAATTGTAGCAAAGAGATAAGATAGGGAGATCAAAACTACAAAGGATTCTAGGTCACATATTGAGTAGAAGGTATTAAAATTATAGGAGTAATTCCAAATCTTTGAGATGCAACATCTGGATTATAAGAAGCAGTTGAAGGAAGAGATTGAAGAACTAAGGGCTACATTAGAAAAAAAAGATAGTTAGGTTGAGAATAAGGTAGAAAGGATTGAGGCACTGGGGGGAGTTGTCCGTCAACCCATAGAAGTATCAAAATAAATTACTTCATATAGACCCCCCTACAAGGAGATGCACTTTATTCCTTTGGGAACAATGGCTCATGTTTCAACTAAGGAATATTTTCAACCACCTCCCTCATGAACTAGAAAATCAAAAGGAATGAATAAATATTTATCAAAAAAGTGATGAAAGAGTTAAGGACCAACTTTGTGAATTCCACTTATATAATTTTTCAATGCCACACCCTTACAGGTGGTCCCCCAATCATTACATGGGACATGGTGCAACTTAGGGAATTTTTCTCCCGGGTTCACATTGAAGAGGAAACAATTGTATAACTATAGAGATACAACGAAGAGGAAGTAAGCAACCATCTATGGGTTATAGTAGAGGCAACAAGGATGAACAAGTATTGAAAAATAAGATAACCCTAACTTCAGACAATTAACTACTACCCATATTGGAAGAAAATAAAAGAGGGGTATTTTCCCATTATAAAACAATGGTCAAGGATTCAACCAAAAGGGAAATGCAATTTTTCGAACACAAATGTGAATATTTACCCACTATCCTCAAAAATTTAGAATCCTATCCTCCACATAATTTGAGGGTTTCCCTCTTCAAAGCACAACTATACATAGAAACAATCAGGAATATGAAACTCATATGGATTGGGATAAATATCAAATACCCTATATTTCTCCACCCTTTACCTACAATAGAGGTAGATGAGGAAAACTAAAGAAGGATATGGAAGGAAGAAGATAAAACAATAGGATATCATAGCAGAGAGGAAGTCACCCAAATTGTAGCATATCACTTCCAACAAAAAATATGTCGATATCAAAAATCAAAGCAAGAAGGTTTGTTATAACCCTAAATTGCTCCATACATGCATACCTGGCAGTTGGCCCTCTTGATATTTTTTCCAAGCCATTACTGAGTTGCTCTTCTTAAAAACTTATTTTGTGAAGATGTACGCACCCTGCTCCACTACAACCCGCATACATACTCAGGTTGCTCCACTACATCTCGCGTACATACTCAAGGTGAGGCACTACATCCTGCATACATACGCAGGATGCTTCACTACAGCCCGCGTACATACTCAGGCTGCTTCACTACAGCCCACATACATACTCAGGATACTCCACTACAACCCGCTTACATATTCAGGCTGCTCCACTACAGCTCGCCTACATACTCAGGCTGCTCCACTACAGCCCGCGTATACCTTCAAAAAGTTCCAAAAAATAAAAATTTGCAAGGAATTCATAGTTTCCCAACTAATCCACTGCCTATATCCTGTCACCCAACTGAATAACTATTCTTTTGTCATATAAAAGGAGGTGTTGGGGTATCATTCCTAACATAAGCATAAGAACAGTGAAACTTGATCCAGGTGGATCTCAATGGCCACCCACCTTTTCCAACTAGCTCAAAACAATTTTCTGGCAATTTTGGCAATTTACTATTTTTAGTAGGTTTTAACTTCCAAGGCCATTTTGAGGGCCTAAATGAAGGTTTTTCAAGATCAAGGTTCTCAATGATATCTGAAGGGATGATTGAGCCCTAAAAATGAATCTCCTCGACGATACCTTTCCAATGAGCTATCATATGCCTAAAACAGAGATCGTATGCAAAAGTTATGACCCCGGGAAGTTGATGTACTAACTTACCCAAACGGGGCCCACATGACTTTTGGCGCTTCATCTCCTAGGGTTAGGTTTTTGGATGTCTAGGGTTTTTGGCATTCCTTGTTATTGTAAAAATGCCTTCAGAGCCTCATTGTAATCATCTTCTTGCGAATGCGAGTAGCCGTCACATCTCTTCTCAGAGATAAGCAGCCACCATTCTAGCGAGTCTTTCACTCTGTATTTTTACAGTCTCTGTACATTTCTTTTATTAATAGAAATCGTGTATTACTGTATCTCTCTATTTATGGTTGCATCTCTGATATATTTATTTTATATTATTGAATATACGCAATATCTCTATGCATTTCTTTAGTATATCTCCGCTCTCATTTCTTGCCGAAAAAGAATCTGGATCAAAACTCTTCCCGTTTCACATCCCCTCCTTGCCCCAAGCATTGAGAATTTCATCAGAATTCCCCATTTTTCCCTTTTTCCTCCATCATAATCCCATTCCATTTCCTAAGAAGAAGGTTGACAGGAAAAAGATATGTGGAGGTTCACTTGGAGCCTGGTGAAGAGGAGACTGGACCAAGTTCATGGAGCAGTCGCTGACCTCGTTGTAAGTGAACATTTTGATATCAATAAAAGAAATACTTTTCCTGTCTGGAAATATGATGTGTCAAATGTTTGTATTTGATTTATGTTTTATGTTTGTATTTGATTTATGTTTTATTCTAACATCTAACCCACGATTTATATATGAGATGCATGTTTGTAGTTTCATGTTTATCTATTTGTGAATGTAGGTCAGCCTTCGGAGGAGGCTTGCAATCAACAGAGCTATCAAGCGTGAGAGGATCGACACTGGACGCGGAGTAAAAGGTATAGTTACCTAATCCTTCTCACTTTTTCTTTCATGCATAAGTCTGGGGTATGTTTGGGGCAGTTAGAAAAGTAGGAGACTTTTAGACAGTTGTGATCTACCTACATTCTGAACCCTAGTGTAGTCCATAGGGGGGTTTTCCCTACTAGTAGAACTGGCGACCATACTGGGGAAGCCTCTAGGGTTTTAGGGGATTTTTTTTGGTGTTTGATTGGTTTTATTACCTTTTTGAGTTTATGTGATTTTGTTGAGTCTTTAAGGGATTCTGGTCACCTATTGGTGCCATACCAATTCTCCCTGCCCTGTCAGTATGCCTGTTTGTTTTCTTTTTTTTGAGAATTTATAGAGGTGTACGCGGCCTGTTGTGGCTCAACATGCGTACATATGTGCCCTTCTTTATAGACAACCCACATACATACACATGCTACTTAAGAATCAGTAGTGTGCCTATTTCAAGAAATTGTTTCTTTAAGAAGAGGCAGTCAACCTCTTCCTTGATTGAAGTTCCACTTCTCAGGGTTTCTTGATGTAGTTTAGTGTCTCTATTTTTCTATTCATAGCTTGGGTTTGATGTCAGTTTGCTTATCTTTTTAAAGATTTCTTGTGTTTACCTCGAAAGGGTTTTTAGGCGAGTCTTTGAGTTTTTTTTTATCAGTCTGTTTGGTGTCTTCAGTGACTCCCTGTGATCTACAGTGGACCAGAGGTCGGTCTCAGTCTTGTCTTGTTTTTCACTTTTTCCCCTTTCGCTTACTTTAAAGAAAAAGAAAAGGAATTTTTTTCAAGTTTCTTGTTTCAAGCATTTAAAAAAAAAAAAATAGAAAAAGATTTCATTTCTTAGTTTAGTAAAGTAGTTAGGGTTAAGTTATTTTACTTGAAAAGAAAAAGAAATTAGCATAGTGTTGTGTTTTATTCTCATCTTGAAAGCATTTCAAAAGAAAAATACGAAATATAATCCTTCTTTTCTAGTGTTCTTATAAGTTTCATTTTCTTCAAGAGTCTTAACAACATCAGTTGCACTACCACATCCTTTGAGTTAATCAAGACATTTAAAACGAACGCTAAATTTAAAAATAACTAGACTTTTGTTTGTAGGGTCAATCAACTAGTTTAGGGCTAGAACCTTGAATTAGGTTGGAGAGGAAACTCTTCAAGGATTTTAAACAAACATAGGAGTCATAGCTAGGGAGTGTAAAATCCTAGTGATGTGAAAGTTATTTGGAACCCCCCTCTAATAGAGGGGCTAAACATGAGGTCGCGTGAGGAAAGGCAGCAAAGGTAACCCCTCCAAAGTTGGACCAAGCGTAGTGGGGAATGCATATTGAGGATCTGTCATGGGATATTGTCGCTTGCATTTGCCTACGAAGCTTCGTGGACCTCGAATCCATTCAAGATCCTCAGTTTTATTCTGGACCACTTTCTTTCAATACCCTCGATAGGTTTTAGACTTGTTATCTTTCTCATTGCGGTCCACCCGACTGTCAACTGTACCCGCCTGGTGACTGTACGCGAGCTGACAAATTAGTTTCCTTTATTCTAGGGACTTACACAGGTGACTGCAGGGGTATACCGCGACACCTAGGGAAGATGTTGGGTCACACTTTGCAGATTATACATGGAGGGTGCTTCCATGTTCGAGTTGCACTTGCACTGGTTAGTTTCTCTAGTGTTGGTTGTCGTAACTGTCCTTCCAACTAGACAGTGATCTACTTGATTTTCCTTTAGGAAATTTTAGTGTGTGCTCTGTGCTCCCTATTTTCCATAGTCAGTTAGTTAGTCATTACTTTGGGTCTTTGACCTAAGGTGGTAGACCGCCCACTCTGTCGGAAGTGACGACTTTTCGGTCTTTCACTTAGAAACGTGGAGCCGCGTCTTTATAGGCATTGTTTTTATAACACTGGTTTGCCAGAGTCAGTGTGTGATACTTTTACAGACTTGAACGATCCCTCAAGGGGAGAAATCATGCATAATATCTTCATGGCTAAATTTCTCAATGATACCAACCAAGGAAACCCTTCACAAGGAGATTCTTGTACTTTTCCTTTCTTCAGAAACGTTGGTGTCCCTTTGATGGCCACTTTGTACATTACTGGGATAAATGTGGGACTACCAATTTGGTTGGGCACCATTCCAAATGTCCTGGATGCTCTTGATGCTTCTCATTTAAAAACTTTATGTCATGGGCACCATGTTGATGTTCCTTCATTAACAAAGTCTTCTCCTCCTCCCTCTCCCGCCTCTGGCGAAAGTATAGTTACTAGTAACCGAAAGTCTAAACGAAATAGAAACAGGAAGAATAGGAAGAAGAAATCACCAACCTCTGCAAGTCATGTTGGAGATAGGTCGACAATCTCTGCAAGTCACATTGAAGACCAGCACCCATCCTATGCAATTCATGCTTGGGGAAAACATCCAGTCACTGCTAGTCATACTGGCAATAGGTCTATAGCCTCTACGATTCATGTTATCGACCAATCACCAACCTTTGCAAGTCATGTTAGTGATATGTCAACAACCTTTGCTAGTCATGTTGGGGAAAAGAAACCAACCACTACTAGTCATGTTAGGGGCATTGTTTCTGTCGAGAAACCTAGACGGATAGGACGTAAGCCTAAGTTCCCTTGTAAGATTTGCAAGGGAGATCACCTTACTCATTTGTGCCTTGGCCTTCCATAGGTACGAATATTGTGGTCCCTGTCTGTAATCTATTCTAATTTTAAGTCTTTTGAGGTTTCCTTGCAGCCTATTCAGCTAGTGGTTGAGAAAGTGGTCACGTTGATGCAGTCCTCAGCTGATCCCACTCTTCTCTTGGAGAGTGTCGAGTCTACCAATGTGGTCGCGTCGATGCAGTCTTCGGTTGATCCCACTCCTCTTTTGGGGGGTGATGTGCCTGTAGACCATGTTGTCTCGTAGCCTATTCAGCCAATGATTGAGAAATTGGTCAGGCCGATGCATTCTTCGATTGATCCCACTCTTCTTTTGCAGAGTGTCAAGTCTACCAAAGTGGTCATGTCGATGCAATCTTTGGCTGATCCCACTCTTCTCTTGAGGAGTGATGTGTCTACCGACTATGTTTTTAGCATTTCCAGTTCATTACTTTCAGAACAAGGGGGCATTTCGCTCGCCTCGAGCACACCCCCTCCAAGACCTAGGATGGTTTCCTTTGATTGGAATGACCTTGTTGAATCTTGTCTTCCTTCTTTCACACCCTTTCAAATAAGGGTTGAATTTAATTCAACAAACATTTATCAATGTATTGTGGATGAAGGAGCCTCTGCAAGTATTTTATCCTCCTTGGTTTGGAAAGTCTTGGGATCTCCCGAGCTTGTGTCTGCTTCACATGAGCTGTTGGATTTTGACAAACGTCCTAGTGAATATTTGGGGGTTCTTCCTCAATTTCCTATCTCGTTAGGTGGGAAGACTGTCCTTGTTGATTTTATAGTGGTGCAAGGCCCGTTAGATTTCAATATGCTTCTCAGGCGTGATTATGTATATGCTATGAACGTTGTGGTGTCTACGCTCTTCCGGGTGATGCATTTCCCTCATAATGGAATCATTGTCACTATTGACCAGCTAGCATCTAATAATCACCATCCTAATTCAGCGTTAGTTCAAGTTGCCCCTTTATATGTTCCTAGTGTTCGTGTAGACTCTACCCCACCATGGGTTAATTATGTGGCGTCTTATCCTCAGTGTTCAATTGCTTCTGAGAAGGAACTTGTGCAATCATGTTTTTCTTCTAGAGACTTGGTCTCAACAATTGATCCATTGGTTTATCCAATGGGGGCATGGGAGCCCTTACTTCCCCCTCTTGGTCCAAGTGATCTTGAGTCTCCTTCTGAGTCTGATCTCATTGTTTGTAGATCCTCAATCCCTCATGCTTGTGATTTTTCATTGATAGACTCTGCCAGTCTTGGCTAGAGCCTCCATTGTCATATGGAATACTATCATTTTACTTCACCCTTTAGGACTATCGACCCTCGTTTGCGTGATTTCTCGGATTTTGAATTGCCTTCAGATGAGGCTATCCTTGAAGCCATGACTACAGTTTCTATATTGTGGGAGTGCTTACACTGTGGTTTGTGTTTTATTCCCTTTTGGGAGACTTTCCAAGTTGACTATCGAAGAGACTCTTGGTCTGAGCCTAGCAGTGGGCTCTACCTAAACCAGTTTCATACATGAGTCGTAGCCCCCTAGAGTCTTATTTAAGCCCTTTTCAAACTCTCTAAACATGAAAATATTGTCGAGAAATCTTGTTGTCCTTCATGCTCGCCAAAATAAAATTTGAAGGCATGTCTTTCCGGCGGTAGTTTACCCCTTTTTCGATCTGGATGGTCAATTTTACAAACAAAGGTATACTCTAGGAACTTCGGTTCGCTAGAAGAGTATTCTCAGGTATACGTTTAACCCTTTTTCAGGATTGAGGGACTAAATTTATGAAAAAGGAACCCCCACGGAGTCCATAGTTAAGCTCTTTTCAGACTCCCTAAAATTGAAAAGATCGTCGAGTGACCTTTTTCCTCCACACTCGTTAAATTTCTATAGAAGAACTTCCCCCACAGAGTCCATAGTTAATCTCTTTTCAAACTCCCTAAAATTGAAAATATCGTTGAGTGACCTTGTTCCTTCACACTCGTTTAATTGGTCTAGAAGAACATCTACTGGCATGAATTTACCCCTTTTCTGGCCTGTAGATTAGGGAGGAAAAAGGTACACCTCGGGAGATTCGTCTCACCGGGAGAGTTCTCCTCAGTAAATTTTATACTTTTTCGGGCTAAGGAGACTAAATCTAGAAAAAGGATGTGAGTCCATAGTTAAGCTCTTTTCAGACTCTTTAAAATTGAAATGATTGTCAAGTGATCTTGTCTGCGTCACACTCATTAAAATGGTTCCGAATAGACGTCTTTTCAGTGCAATTTTACCCCATTTTCGAACCAACTAGCCTATTTTCGAAAGAGGTACCCCAATGGAGTCTTCTTTTATGTTTTTTTAGACCCTCTAAACATGAAAAAACTACCGAGCTTACCTTCTCTGGGCTCGTTAAAATTACATTGAAGGGGGTTTTCATTGTGTCTTATTAATCACATTTTCATCTCTGCGTCTTTGGCCTAATGTCGTCTCCATGTTGCTCTCAACTGAACCTTTGAAGCATGCCTTATATGCAAGCCTTGTAGCACTTTGCCTCTGCGTCTTAACACCTTGACCCATGGAGGAATTTTCCTGAGTGTCCTTTTCCTGCACATGTCTCCTTTCTCTGAGAATTAGGGTGTTCCTTGCACTGGGAACTAGTATGCTTGCGACACTCATTCCTCCTTTGTAACGTCGTATTCTTTTATTCTTTTTCAAGATCTTTAAAAATATTGAAAAAGACAAAAAAATCAAAGAACCCCCAAAAAGAGGACGAGAAATATATTTTCTTTTTATGGCATCACAATGAGTCACCCTGGGACAAAGCACATGCTTTCATTTATTCGTCAAGATTTGGGATCTAATATGACCTTAGGAAGTTGTTCTCACTACATAGATTTGTGTCCTCCTCCATTTGGTTATTCTTCCAAACACATGGAGAGTTTGTGTTGCCTCCTGCAACATGAACTTACGTCAATGACATGCTGCCTGAGTCTGATCATCTTTCATGCTATTTTGCAAGGGAAATTTTACCCAACCTGAGTTGGCCTTTCTGCAGTTTGTCTCATGACCTCATGCCCGACCATCCCAAAATTCCAATCAAGTCCTTATTCGAAATCAATGAACTTCTCTCCCTGATCATCGAGATCCTCTTGTCTTTTCCTGATGAGTCATCGAAGACCTCTGGGTAGTGAATTCGTACACTCACATTACACTCGTACCTAGTTTTTGAAGATATTGAAGTTGTTGCTTAAGCTCTTAAGGCCTCATCTCCATCCATCAGGCATCGTGGGCTTCTTGAAGATGGATACTATACTTGTATATATTTGATTTTGAGATGTAGATCCGTTTTGTATTGCTCGCGGATACACTTTATATAGTTATATGACATGGATCTGCAGTGTATTTGATTGGCAACCATGATTTATTTCATCCCGAGCAATGGTATGCCCACATCGGTGAGACAATTGTTATTTTTGCAGATGGCACCTCCCGAACTCTGGTCCCAGGTTCACTCGCTTCGTACATTGGTGAAGATTTTGTAATATATTTTAGCCATCAATTTCTCTTTTGACCTCACTGTTATAGAGATATCCTCCTGCGAACAAGTGGATTCTCTCTTGGATTCTAGACTTTTAAGGCCAAGACAAAAAGTGCTATTGTGGACACTGACTTTCCTTTTTATGAAGTTAAATTATCAAATAAGAAGAAGGATGAAAAGTAAATACCTTTTTACCGACGTTTGTCCTTGCTTGATCCAGACTGATCTTGATCTCCAAGTTCTTCAAAAGGTCCTACAATACAATGAGCAACAACAACGAGACTTCCTACTCTATCATGATTAGCTTCATAATAGATCTATAAAAGAAACAAGTTCATGAAACGTGCACAAAATTTTAAAGGAAATAGGCCAAGCATAGATGTATATTAATGAAAACAGAGTGAGATGATGCTTACAACCATGATGTAGATGCAGCAGCTTCTCCCAGTTTTCCTTTTCCAACCCTTTGCTCAAGTAATCCACACACAAGTTGATGATGCTTCAATGATATCTCCCTTATGAGATCATAAGTTTGATACTCTTCATGTCTCTGCCTTTCACCATGAGGAGGCCTACTTTTATAAGCTTGGAGAGGCCTAACCACTTAAGAGATTCATGGGATAGGTTGAGGATCCTTCTCCTACAGTTGTGGATCTTCCCTAAGATTGAGGTTTGACCTCAGATTTGAATCCAACAAACTCTAGATATGAAGGGGATTTGATCCTGATTTCCCTCAACTGTCCAAAATTTGCACAAAAAGACTAGCACTCCCTCAAAAGGTGCACAGAGCATTGCAACTCTCCCCCAGAAGAGGTTACAGAGCATTGACACTCCTTGACAGTGTATAGGGGAGCGTTGCCTTCCAAACTTGATTTTTGAGTGGTTTTTTCCATGGAAAAAGACTTGTACTTATTGTCAAATGATTTCTCCTCTTCAAAACCAGTCTTTTAAGTGTTCTTGATCATGTCATCCGAGACACGACATAGGCAAGATGACAGTATTATATTTGTGACACTTGCAGCCAAAATGCGACACTTGCGACATTGGTAATGATGACACTAGGCCATCATTGTAATGAGTAATTTTGATGTGTAACAGATTGCCCCCCAAAGTGAGAAGTTAGAAGACGGGAGTTGATGACTAAAGTACTTTGTAGAATTTTTGTAGAAAGGGTATGGATTCAGAGAACCTGGAAGAAGCTGCACACAACCATCAAACAAATATTATGACATGTTTCAAACCCAAGGAAGGCATACCTATGTTTGAGTGATAAAGACTTTCAAGGTATGGCCGCCATAAAATACACTACGAATCCATAATTATATTGATAAAAAGGTATAGTCATTGAAGATACAATGTGGATCTATACTCCTATGACCTAAACTGATCGTAGCCACTAAGAATACACAGTGGATCTACGATATGACAAGACATAGCCACGACCAATACAAAGTGGATCTATGTAACAGTATATGTGTCAATGTTCAAAAGAAACTCCATCACAACCTGGGCAAAGTACATATAAGAGTGATGACTCAACCCAGGTTCTTCTTACCAATCTCGATGCAGTACAAATATAACCATGTGAAACGATGTCCTGATGTCAAACATGGTAGAAACCACTTGATTACCGGTCAATGAGGTAAACCGTTAACAAGTGCAAGGGATATCACCATTGATGTCAATGATTCCCAAGGTACTCTAGTACATTCTAATGAACATGAATAGATGAGTTGAAGTCGAACATTCATGGAATCATCCCATCAGAGGTCAATGATGTAAACCCATTGTCGGATGTGAAGAGATTTGTCATTGAGGCATGCATCTCCCAAGGCACTAACTGGATTCTAAGTCTGGTTCATGGATAATGTTCTGAAGTCGATAGGAATAGACTTGTCGAAGGAGGGCCTTGATGTATCCCCCATCAACGACATGAAACAGACACAGAGATGTAATTGGTGGATCAAAAGAACATGGACTGACATGGGTATTGAAACAAGAAATCTGTGGTGGTTGACTATTGAGGCATATACTTCCCTTGAACATTGAGGCACGACAGCAGAAACATGACATGGAACAAAACATGATAATGCATTGGATATGGTGACTTGTGTCAGGTGACCCAAAGGAGTAAGGAAACTTAGAGGATTGGTTCAGTGCAGAGGTTCAGTGGATTAAAATGTGTGCAAAGACAAAGTGTCGTGTTCAAGGGAAACTGTAAGAGTGACTGCTAATGTTCTCAAAAACTGCTTGGCTTGCTTCTTTCAATTTTTCCCCCATCCAGATAGACGAGTACCTCTTTTTAATTTAATGAGCTCGAGGAGGGTAACACATGCTTGATATAACTCACCTTCGGCAAGTTCCTTTTCCTCTTTAACGAACTGGAAGAAGTAAGGGTTCGGTCCCATATGGGCCCTTCAATGTAATATTGTTTAACGAGTCCAGAGAAGGTAAACTCGGTGGTTTTTCATATTTAAAGAGTCTGAAAATGACTTAAAGATGTCTCCAGTGTTGTCCTTTTTTGTAATGTTAGTCTCATGAGGCCGAAAAAGAGATAAATTATCACTCAAAAGACGCCCTTTCAAACCTTTTAACAAGCGGGAAAGGAAACAAGATCACTCGACAATATTTTCATGTTCAGCGAGTCTGAAAAGAGATTAAAGACGACTCTGAGGGGGGTTCCTTTTTCGTTTATCCATACGAGTGTGAAAAAGAGATAAATGTTTACTCGGCGCGTTCTTATTTTTTTCTGAGCATGAGAACGAACTAAGACTATGCTCATTAATGTGACAAGATGAAAATCCAATAAAATTGCTCTGAGACCTACCAATAATGTCAAAACTGCATTCCAGGGTATTAATAAGGCTTCCATAATATTTTTCAAAACCCAAAAATAACTATATCTTAGGCAAAAATGAAATTTTATTAGTAATATGAAAAAAAGTCAATTACCATTTCATTTGTGCAAAAATTTGTAGCAGTGGAGAAATTGAGTTTTAGAGGTGAATCTTGCATTGTTCAGTGCCAAAGCTACGGTCAACTATTTTCCTCGTCGTCTGGACCAGGTTGGTGCTCTTCTTCCTCTCCTCAATTTGTATGGTTTACTTTTGGTTTCTAGGAAAAAAATGTATTTTAAAATTGATGCCCTGGGGTCACCTAAGCGCCCAAAACAAGTCGGTGCAACTCTAAACCTCTAGGGGAGGTTCTATTTGATTTGTTTAGAACCCTCTAGGCATGAACACAGAGCATTGACGCTCTGATGTGAGAGAGATAGGGGCATTGCCCGAAATGCACAAAGGAAACACCCAAAAATGCCAGAGCTATCTCAAAATGTGAAGGGAAGCGTTGTCAGTTTTTAGAGTGCTATGTTGGTTGTTGTAAGGATGCGTTGGCACCCTGATGTGCATGTGAAGGGGGCATTGGCCTCATAGAAATATCAAACAAAAAATTTTAAATTTTTTTTTAATTGCCCAAAAACATGACTAATGAATTTTGGTTGTTGATGATTGCAAGTGAATTCAGCAATAAACATGATCGAGTGGAAAGAAAGACAGCATGAGCTCGACAATGTGGCCACCTTGAAAAGTTCCCGATCATGGGCTGCATTGAGGAATTGAGGTCTCCTCAAGTATTTCAAAATGCAAAAAATGAAGAAAGAGGGTCTTTTGCTTGAGCATATGATCGAACTATGGAACATTGCAGAGAAAGGGTTCCAAATTGGAACACAGCTTCTTACCATCGAGTTGGAATATGTGTACTTCCTAACCAGCCTCTCGAAAAGAGGGGCCCCCGTTGTTTTATCCAGAGAGAGGGTACTTCCCACGCCTGTGGAGGAGTACTTGGAAAACCACTATGTCCCGAGATTGAGACTAGTGGGGCGTAGAATTTCCATCAAAGACATCAGAGATATACCTCTTAGATCTATCTTGTTTGAAATTAAAAGTATAGCAGGAAGTACAAGATGAAAACAAAGTGAGATGATGCTTACAACCATGATGTAGATGCAGCAACTTCTCCCAGTTCTCCTTGTCCAACCCTTTGCTCAAGTAATCCACACACAAGTTGATGATGCTTCAATGATATCTCCCTTATGAGATCATAAGTTTGATACTCTTCATGTCTCTCCCTTTCACCATGAGGAGGCCTCCTTATATAGGCTTGGTGAGGCCTAACCACTTAAGAGATTCATGGGATAGGTTGAGGATCCTTCTCCTACAATTGTGGATCTTCCCTAAGATTGAGGTTTTACCTCATATTCGAATCCAACAAACTCCATATATGAAGAGGATTTGATCCTAATTTCCCTCAACTGTCCAAAATTTTCTCAAAAAGGCCAGTGCTCCATCAAAAGGGTGCACAGAGTGTTGCAACGCTCCATCAAAATAGGGTAAAGAATGTTGGCACTCCCTGACAGTGTATAGGGGAGCGCTGCCTTCCAAACTTGATTTTTGAGTGGTTTTTTCCATGGAAAAAGACTTGTAATTCTTGTCAAATGATATCTCCTCTTCAAAACTAGTATTTAGAGTTGTCTTTTAATTGTTCTTGATCATGTCGCCTGAGACATGACATAGGCAAGATGACAGTATTATATTTGCGACACTTGCAGCCAAAATGTGACACTTGCGGCATTGGTAATGACGACACTAGGCCATCATTGTAATGAGTAATTTTGATGTGTAACACTCACACAATAGGGGGCATCCATTATAACCCTAAATTGCTCCATACATGCATACCTGGCAGCTGGCCCTCTTACTTGCTATTTTTTCCAAGCCATTACTGAGTTGCTCTTCTTAAAAACTCATTTTCGAAGATGTGCGTACCCTACTCCACTACAACCCGTGTACATACTCAGGTTGCTCCACTACAGCCCACGTACATACTCAGGTTGATGCACTACAACCCACGTACATACTCAAGCTGATGCACTACAACCCACATACATACTCAGGCTGCTTCACTATAGCCTGCGTACATAGTTAGGCTACCCCACTACAACCCATGTACGTACTTAGGCTGCTCCACTACAATCTGCGTACATACATAGGATGATCCACTACAACCCGCGTATACCTCCAAAAATTTGCAAAAAAAAGAAACGTTGCAAGGAATTCATTGAGATTACGGGCTACTGGGTAGTTTCCCAACTACTCCACCGCCTACAGCCCGTCACCCAACTGAATAACCATCCTTTTGTCATATAAAAGGAGGTGTTGGGATCTCATTCCTAACATAATCATAAGAATAGTGAAACTTTGCCCGTTTCACATCCCCTCCTTGCCCCAAGCATTTGCAACCTTATCATGAGAATTTCATCAGAATTCCCCATTTTTCCCTTTTTCCTCCATCATAAGCCCATTCCATTTCCTAATAAGAAGGTTGAGAGGAGAAAGATATGTGGAGGTGCACTTGGATCTTGGTTAAGAGGAGCCTGAACCAGGTTCGTGGAGAAGTCACCGACCTCATTGTAAGTCAACATTGTGATATCAATAAAAGAAATATTTTTCCTGTCCTGAAATATGATGTGTCAAATGTTCGTATTTGATTTATGTTTTATTCTAACATATAATCCATGATTTATATATGATATGCATGTTTGTAGTTTCCTTTTTATATGTTTGTGAATGCAGGTCATCCTTGGGAGGAGGCTTGCAGTCAACGGAGCTATCAAGTGCGAGAGGATCGACACCGGACACGTAGTAAAAGGTATAGATACCTGATCCTTCTCACTTTGTCTTTCATGCATAAGTCTGGGGTATGTTTGGGGTAGTTAGAAAAGTAGGATACTTTTAGACGGTTGTGATCTGCCTACATTCTAAACCCTGGTGTAGTCCATAGGGGGGTTTTCCCTACTAGCAAGGTTGAGCAAGGAAAAAATCACTTTTTGAGTTGTTGTTTTGTTGCACGAGGACATGTAAATCCTATAGTCAAGGGGTAATGATGGACCTTATTGATCCCATCCTATATAAAACTTTCATACATTTTTCTCCAAGACTTGGGCTTCATATAGAAAAATTGTGCCTTTTTCATTGATTACCAAGGTTATTGTGACATGTGTTCATCTATCTACAAATAATTTTCTTAAACTATTTACTATGAATGTGATGCACTCTATTCTTGAGTTGATTATGTATTTCCTACGAATATTGATATGGTTCAAATTCTAGGAGTGCAAGAATCAAGTCACCAAGGGAAAGATCCAATCCCCTCGACTTATGACTCAAGACAACCAAGCGCATATTGATAAGTTCAAGGGATCTTGTCCCTTTTCCCCACCTTAAGAGATTTCAACACTCAAGGTAGCATTAATGACCTCTAATCAATTCAAATTATTCAATCCTAGAGGATTCAAATTACATAAGGAGGTTGAAATCCCATAAAATACAATGCATATTTTTAGGGACAACTCTCATCAATCAAGGAAGTTATTGGGAGTTTAGTTAGGTTTTCCTTCAGGTATAGATAGGAGAATAGGGTGATAGATTAGGGATCTCACATTGTTTTTCATGTTATCATTTCTCTAGTATTGTTGGTAGTTCAAGTTGTAGTATAAGGAAACCCACTGCCCTATTGTTATGACATATTTTGAATAAGCGAAGAAGAAAATTTGGTTACACACTTCAGTGTTACTAGTTTAAACAAGGGTTCTAGTAGCATCCTCAAGTAGGGACCACTCAAGGAGAGGAATGAGAACCCACGTATGCATATCTTGTTACCTTTCAATTCTATTTTAATGTTGATTACAACTTCTATAGTAAGATTACAAACTCCTGTAGTAGACTAGATAAATAGTAAATTTATGTTATTTCCAACATTTTTGTGTTTTACTTCATCTCTTTGAACATCACTTATGCAGTTCATACTTAGTGTACTTCACTTATATTATATAATTTTATAATGTTCAATACTTAAAGAATGTTTGATGATCAACCTAAGGTTACTAAAATCTATAAGGATTGAATGTCTAAAAGCATCCCTTAGGATCCCGAGTTGAGTTCCACCAATACATTAACCTAGTTCTTTATCCCATAACAAATGATACCTATAGCCACCCTTACACATTTCCAGGGGAGTGAAAGTGAACATCACAAGGTTGATGATATGAAGCACAAGGGAATGGCTTTCCAAAAGTTCAACAATTCATTTATGCAATTTTTCAAAATGTTGGTTTCAAATTAATACTTTTGTAGTCACATACATATTGCACAACCCAGAGTTGACATTTAAAGTGAGATGACGTATTCAACATTCATCGTTGCAATTTTTTGGCCTAGGCCTTCATTGATTTATTTTTCACGGCGTATTCATTAATTTTGAAAGTTTTTTGTTACGATCCAACGCCTTAAAAATGATAAAAAGTCAATGAATACAGTCCACTTCGAGGGGGAAACCTCCTTTTACAATATATATAATTCAGAATAGAATATGAGATGAGATAAGATAATATAATCCTAAGACTAGGTCTCTTTGGTGTACAATTATATATATATATATATATATATATATATATATATATATATATATATAGGAGAGAAAGAGTACAATTATAATGAAATGGTACCATGAATGGTTCTAGACGACATACAACTATAATACTATAAATGTAATAATTCGATGGAAATAATAATACCAATCCTCATATGTGAAGTAGTAGCAATAGAGGGTGCAACAATAAATTTCACTATAGAGACATTGAAACCTTGTAATAGATAAAACCCTCTCATACACAGATTGGGTAGCAATGCACAATCAATTAATGCTCAAACTTAGTGCAATCCCATTCAAATCTCTATGAGTGGAATGATGTTGAGTCTAATTTATCTATCGAAGACTATTTTTTCACATAGATATGATCTAATTATCCAAATCGATTTCTTGGCTAGATTTGATGATTTGTTTAGTGTGGCTCCACTAATATTTCCTATGTGTATGCATTATGTTTCTTTCCCATAAACCCTCAACTAATTCATATAACACCCTTACCCCCAAATACCTATATCCCTACTCCAATAAAAAAATACCTCTCCTTGCTTAATATGAAACAATATATAGACTTCATTTTTCATAATTTTAAAATCCCCTTTATGAATGGATGTGATAGGATATTGGACAACGAGTGAATCCTCGATGCATGGAATGCAGTGATTGTAGGATATGATCACAATGGAGAATTTTATGAGGCTTTAGAAGTCTTTCAAAAAATGCACCAACAAAATGTGGTCTCATGGATTGCTTGCGTTGCTTATGCCAATCATGGTCATGGAAATGATGCTTTGGCACTATTTTTTCAAACGCTGCAAATGTGTATACAATCTAATCAATTTATCTATGCTTTTGTTCTTAATTTAACATGTGTCAACTTATTTATGATTATAATTTATGGAGTTAAACTATGTTTTAGTTTTGAAATGACCCAATTTACCCATGTTTTTGTTCTTAATTTAACATGTGCCAACTTATTTATGATTAGAATTTTTGGAGTTAAACTATGTTTTAGTTTTGAAATGACCCAACATTTTTAGTGGACACTTCACCCATCATCAAAAAAACCAAATGACATTTGAATAAGATAGAAAATAATAAGCTTTTAAATAAAATAAATAAGATGTGATTTGAATTAAATGTTAATAAATAATATTAAATTAGTAAAATGTTTTTAGAAAACTATTCAAGTTAAAAATATTCAAAAATAGGGAGGTAACATGGTCAAAATCTTTAAATTATTATTATTATAATTAAGATGTTAAAAATAATTTAATTAATAATATGATTATTAAAAAAGAGGCCAATGTGTAATAACTATGAAGAGGAAAAAATTATGTTCAAAGTACTTCGATTAATAATATTATTATTATTAATATGAAGCTTAATTTTGAAGGGAAATTATTAGGATAATAAAGAAAAATAACTATGCGAAGGGTATAAGAGGAAAGTAATTCAATGCTTGTGAGTAAATAATTTAATAGAATAAACTAAAGCATGGACATACATGAGAGGAATAGGCTTAGGGATGAGAAAAGGATACGCTTAGGTGTTGATAAAAGGGAAGATTTAAGGATATAATAATAAACAAAATTCTAGTACAAAGAAAATTAGAAAAGATACATGACATCGATATTATAATTGGAGTTTGAGCTCAAATTTATGATGTAAATGTTACATTTGGAAGGATTAGAATTTGAGTGTGAAGTTATAATTTTAATATTAAGATTTAAAAATAGAATTAGATAAAGTATGATTTTTAATTTAGAGAAATGAATTGGGGTTGGATTCAAAATTTATGTTTTTAAGTAGAAAATATAATTTAAATCTGATTTAGAATTAGTATACTTTTACACTGGTGAATGAAAATATTGAAGTAATTTAGAAATGTTTTCATTTTAATAAAGGATTAAATTATTGTAGTTATAATTTTTTTTTTCATCTTATTTGAATAATTGATCAAAAATTAATTAGAAACTGATCAACAATGTAGTTATAATTTATTTATTTTCATCTTAAAGAGAAAAGAAAGACTCTCAACAACAACAACAACAAATGTAGAGTTTGATAGTTAAGAAAAATAATTAGAAATTAATAAGTATATAATTGAGAACTTGGAATAAATAATGTTTCTCCATCTAAAGTGTATTGTGAAGGAATGAGATGATCATCTATCAAAAGGCTTCTATGTCACTCAATGGAAAAGATCTTGTGTGTTTGATTCCATGGATAAAAAATGACTACCAATCAGCAACTAACATGGTTAAGATTGAAAATTTTACCAATCATATACAAACAAAGTTAAGATTGGAAATTAAAATTGTTATTCTCCCCTTATTTGATCCCCCAAGACCTAGATTATTGCTTGTCAAACTGATTCTCTTAAAGAAGGAAATGTTGCTTCTATTTTTCCTTTTATGAAAAGTCACCTAGTTGTCTTTAAATTCACTAACAATGAAATTTTCAATGCAAAAAATAATATAATAAAAAAATCAATTTAAGAGAATTTAGTAAATTTTGTTATAACTTCCTATATCAAACAAAAATTAAATTCAAATATTTTTACCATTTCAAATTTGATTCAAAGAAATTAAACAAATTTTGTTATAACTTCATATCTTCAAATAAAAGACAAATCTATATATTTTTCTAATTTTAAAATAAATGAAAAATATTTTAAATTAGATGTTTAAAACTATTTATAACCTCAAATATATATTAAAAATATATTTTAAGTTGAATGTTTAAAACTACAAACATGTTA
>ML782020.1:70073-108763 GCA_009831015.1 Picea engelmannii | reverse complement strand
TTAATTTTTGGAAAAACAAAAAATTGTATAATTTCTTTTTTTAATTAAAATAATTTTAAATTTTTAAAATATATATAACATAAAAAAAACACTAATGTTAATCTTTGTTATTTTAATTTTTGGAAAAGTAAAAATTAATTGACCAATTTGATTGCTCATTAAATTTTTTAATGGAGAAATTCAATTTTATACTATAACATAAAAAACAGTGATGCTTATCTTGTTATTTTAATTTTTGGAAAAAAAAAATCAATTGACCAATTTGATTGCCCATTAAATTTTTCAATGGAAAAATTCAATTTTATGCTATAACATAAATAAAAAAAAAAAACAGTGATGTTAATCTTGTTATTTTAATTTTTGGAAAAAAAAAAATTAATTGACCAATTTGATTGCTCATTAAATTTTTTAATAGAAAAATTCAATTTTAGGCTAAAAAAATGTTGAATGTTGCTACTAAATTTATAATGAATATTATACTATAATGAAAGAATACATATAATTAGTATAGAAAATTTTGATCAATTTGATTGGTCATTAAATTATCCAATGTTTTAAAGAATGTTGAATGTTGCTACTAAGTTTATATTATATTAAAGGAATACTTATAATTAGCATAGAAAATTTTTATTGAGTAATTTATTGAAAAATATTTAACAATAGTTTTATTAGACAATTTAAATAATTAAAATAGAATAGTTTTGTTAAGAAATTATTCTTTTGTTGAGACAATATATTCTAATGGTAAATGAGGTTTATAAATAGGAATAACAATGGGGGAAGGGAAAGGGAAATATACAGGTGTGTAGGAGTAATCAAGGCCATTGTGCACAATGTGCCAACTTGGTTGCTTTGGAACAGGTTAAGGAGATCCATGAAAACATAATTAAAAGTGGATTTGAGCATGATATGTTTGTGGGTAATGTGCTTATAGACAATGATGAACATCTTTTGCAAGAGGATGGGTTTGAGATAATCTCATTGAAGTCGATCTAGTGGAGTTGTATGATGAGGTCAAGGATCAAGTTCAACTAGTTCATTAGGTTGTAGAATTGGTAAATCTGGTCATAGCTATCCACAATGTCAAACAAGTTCAAGTAGTAACTCAAATGATCATAGGTAAAGCTATTTTTCCCTCAAACCTATGTTGAACTAAATTCATTGATTTTTTTTTTGACCTATAAATTGTTGAATATCTTTCTTTTACCAACCCATGTAAAGTAGCAATGAATTACTAAAATATACATAATCTAATAGAAAATGTTGCATTTCCTAGTTGCTTCTTTCTTGCAGTTTATCCTTTTATTGTTAGGTTTTTATGTTGTTCTTTCCTTCTTTGCAAACACTAGGTAGATGGCATATTGAGTACAATTTTCACAGAGAAAGCCCATTAAAAATTATATTGATTATTCTTATAATTGTTATGTTTGAAAAGTTCGATAGATTTGGGAAGATTAAGGTTTGGGATGTTGAATTTTTTTCCCTAAAAGTTTGGAAAATACAAAATATATAAATGTTTAAAATTAGTTACTACTATCCTTATAAAATAAACATACATAAAATTAAATCTTACATATAGACATGAAACCAAGAGAGAGTTCTTTGGAAAAGTAGTTACTATCCTTATAAAAGAAACATACATAAAATTAAATCTTACATATAGACATGAAACCAAGAGAGAGTTCTTTGGGTTTTAGGCACATTCATGTTGATGAATGGAAACATTGTCGATCATTATAATTACAATTGGAATAAAGGAGATATAATTCTTTGAGGCTAGGTTGGAGGCATACCGTAGTCTTAAAACTTAAGTAGTGGAATATAACAAGTTTCATTTAGATATACTTTTTATAGTTTTGTAGGTTATGAAAGCTAAATTACTTTTAATGAGATTTTGGTCATTTTCTTAAGATTGGCTATTAGAATGGATTTATTTCAATTACATGAAAGATCAAATTTAAATTTCTTGTAGATATCTTAAATCATAAAAAACATAAAATAACATACATGTGGAAGGTGGTTGACAAGGCACCTCTACATATTACAACATATTTATTTTTTTAAGATTTTTTTTTTATTATATTTCTTCTTTTCTATTAGGTTTTAAAAAGTCCATATAAGATATTAATGTGGATGTTGTCTAACTATTCTATGAAATGACATTTCTTCGCTAGAATCCGACGATATAAATTTCCACAAAATCACTATTTTTTGTTGTTTAAAATCCATTTCTAATGCAGAAATGGATTCAACATGCTAAAAACCCCCTAGGGCACTTAAATTATACAAAAATAATCACTCAAATTTGTGTATCTAACAATTTATCACCAAATTCCAAGTAAATGTCCCTGGAAAATATCACCCAAAAAAAATCATTTCATAGAACGTTTAGACTACAACTATAAATATGTTCGAGTGATGACCAAAAGTGATCAACAAATAACTCTTTACAAATACCTTAGATATAGGGAAGAGAATCTTTTAACATGTTTGTCAAACAATGACATTATGAGATAATGAAAAACAAATATGTACATCCATTTTTATCAATATGATAGGCACAATATTATTTAATGGAACAATACTAATTTTGTCCATTGTATCCTATTTGAGTTGTGTTAAAATTTAGAAAATGCGTTGATGTTTTGGATAATATTATCACCCTTTCATAGGGTGAAAAAGCATATGTGATATATTTTTAGACCATTGTGGTCTTCACCGAATAAATTAAAATGATTACAAGTGTTGCATACTGCTATGGAAATTTAAATTCAATGCCATTAAGCATACCTACAATTATCTCTCTTTTTTTGCTAGAATGTAAATATTTATATGAAATTGTTTTGTTGGTGGTATCCTCCACTTTTGTTTGGTCAACAAAATTTTAACGTGTCTAAGTCACACCAGAATGGAAATCAATGGAGGAGGTACCAAGTGGCTCATTGGATTAAACTATAATATGGATTTTCCATGTCTTGCCATTGGTGACTCTGTGATGCTTGAATATATGGAATCATAATTTGGCCAACTCTGTGATGGTTGAATATCTGGAGTCATAATTTGGTTAAATTCTTACTTTTACATTAGCTATTTTGTATGTTTATATTAGCATTGCAATTTACTAATTTGATCAATTGACTCTTTACATGAATAAACTTATAAATTCAAAAGAGTTTCTTAAATAATTGGTCTTGGCTTTCGAAAAAAAGTCTACCAATTTGCAATTATTTATGAACTATTTTCTTATCATTTTTGGGAGAGAGTCTCCCAAAACTATTAGTCTAGAATTATTAAGATGTTCTCAAATCCTTGAACCTTAGATGACAGGAGAAAATTTTATGCCATTATTGGAATTTTAAGGTTCAAGGAATAACTTATTTAAGTGGAGTGTTCTTTGATTGATTGTCTTTCCACAATGAAATGAAGATTTTTATTGATTAATTTAAATGAGCTATTTCTTTGTTGGTTGGTATTTACCTAAAAATGCTTCTATCGGAATTTATATATGATTATATTGCCTTTTTAGCCACAAAACCCCCACATTACAATAAAACATCACCCTTACATCCCCACAACACTCACCTTTATAGTAGCAAAAACACACCAGTAATGGATTTTTTTTCAAACCTCTCTTAGTTAAAATCTTCAACCCTTAACACCTTGATGATCATCCTAGCTCCACATGGTCATTTTCTCATACTCACAATGTTTGTTGTGCCTATAAAAACCTATTGTAAATTGATTGTGAAACTCAATAATGTCTTCTATCATGCCAAAATCTATTGTAATATTTTGTTGTTACACTAAACACATGTTGCAACACTTTTCTATTATGTATTTTGTGCCTCTCATCCATAATATTGTCTCAATTTCATATCTCCCAAATACCCTTTAACTGAGCTTTGATACCATAAATAAATTCACTCATATACAAAATGCAACTATAGAGAAGAGAGACAAAGCTTGAATATATTACATAAAGTAACATTTTTGTGAAAGTGGCCATATTAGGTAACTATGCATGGATGTATCTTTCATCTTGTATTTATATCCACATTAAAATTATTAATTTAAACATTGTTTGTATGAATTCAAAATGATTATTTAATAATTACTTTTGAATTCTTTTATGCAACAAGATCTAGATCATTAGAGAAGTATCTTTTAGTTATGTAGATTGGGAGATTATGTCATTATGGGATTACTTAAGAAACACTCAGTTGTAAATATTTAGAAGGGGTAATGTTTCTCAGAGAATGGAAGGAAGTTCTAGAAGCTACCCAATCATTTGAATTCCATATGTAAAAGGCACTCTTATATTATGAACCAAATATTGAAGATAACACAAGAAACCAGACTACACATTATGTACAATAAATTTGAGTTTGGAGCACAACTCTAAGATAAATAAAAGAGATTATTTACACAATAAATCCTTAAATAATAGAAGAATCTCTTTCAAATACCCCAATACATTCATACATCCAAATCACATCCTCTCCATAATGACTACATGATCTCTATATATACATATTCGCACATTGCACATGTGGCCCCTTTATTAGGCTTACCGCTATTACATATACAATTACCCATTACATGTCAGTCTAGTTTCGAAACTATTACCAACATTTTTAAAATTGAATCTACTTTCATTTGATACAATTTTATTCAATTTAATTGTTTTTTAGTAATTTTAATTAATTTAAAATATATATATTTGCATATTATTTTTAGATGACATTATGATTCAGTAAAATGAAAAATCAATATCTACAATAATACACAGGGGAAAATTATAAAAAAATATATATTACGGAACCTTTCACTGTCCTCTTCAAAAGGGAATTTTTAGATTTTACTTTTAAATAAAAATTAAGGCATATACATGGTGTCATTTTAAATGTGTTTAAAATATGCAACCTTTTCAAATTGGTCAAATTCAAAAAATTGTAGTAATTATAATATTCACCCATTAAATTCAAAACTTTAGTCATACATCAACATATTATGTTTGGATTGTTGCAACATATTTATTTTTTCATAAACAAAAGTTTAATAATGAGTAAATTCACGCCGAAAAACATAACTTGTTATCAGTCCCTTCATTTTAAAGGAAATACTGTCAAACAATTGTTAAAGTGACAAATCAAACGTTAATAAAAAAATTCAAAAGATAATCAATAGAAATCTAACAAAATTCTTTAAAAAAAAAAAAATTGTGTAAAGTAAAATTCTAAATAAAAAATAATAATTTTGTTTACTGGAAGTTGAGAAACTTGTGAAAATATATTTTATTTTCTCAAAAAATAAGGAAAATATACACCCACATTCATGATTTTACCCATTACACATACATTTAACTCCATATATTCCTTTCCCATTGGGGTCATATCATACACATTTAACTCCATATATGCCCCCGTTGGAGTCATACCACCTTGTTTTAACAAGAATTTAACTCCATATATGCCCCCCTTGGAGTCATACCACATTTGACTCTAACTCTAATTCAAAATCGGAAAAGGGAAAACAGATCCTTGACATAGAACCCAGTGTCACCATTGCTACAACAACAGTCCAACCAGAGAAACCAAAGGAGCCTGAAAAATGGGAGCACCTCTTCCACTCATAGATGTGGGTGAAGGAGACCCCACTCCATTTCGTTGTTGACATCGATAGCCAAAAGAACCTAATCTCAATAGAGGTCATCAAAACTTTGAACTTGACAACGATGTCACATCCGCAGCCATACATCATCGGTTGGCTCAGCCAGGGATGGGACATTTGCGTCATCCAACAATGTCGCATGCATTATGGCATCAAACCCTTCAAAGATGGGATATTGTGTGATGTTCCCCCCCTTGAAGTTTGTGATTTTTTGTTAAGAAAACCATATATGTGAAAGCATCATATTGTTTATGAATCTAGGCCCCGTAGTGTTATTATTAATTTAGGAGATCAACTCTATAGGGTACCGAAGGAAGTTCCAACTACTACGGTCTCTTTGATCTCCGTGAAGTAGTGCAAAAAGGTGGTATTTTAGAACAGGCGATTTTCCCTCTTTATGTTTCAATCGGAAGATGAATGAAAGGTCACTGCAACCGCAAAAAACCTCTACACAAGGTATCTCTACATAGCAGCAACATGTGGACAAGAGAGTAGAGGATGAAAAAGACATGTTTTCCTCACCTAATGGGGTGCATGTGCGCTATCATATAAAGCACTCAATTGATTTGACACCTGGTGCTTCTTTGCCTAACGACCCTGTGTATAGGCATTATGTTATGGAGTTCTAAACAATTATTCCTAACAGTTCTCTGCCTATAGGCATTTGATCCATCTATGTGTTCCTTCAAGTGAGTGTGTAAAATTTATCTAGGAAGCTCATTACAGCCGAACATCATGATATTTTGATGTAGACAAAATAGTGGCAGTATTGCAAAAAACATTTTATTAGCCTAAGCTTAAAAAAAATGTCTGCAATTACATTAGATCTTTCACTACCTGCGCCATTGCCAAGCCCTCCATCACGAAACAGGGGCTATAGACCCCTCTGCCTACTCCAGATAGGCCTTGGGAGTCCATCTCCATGGATTACATGTTCATTCTTCCTTCAACCAAGCATGGGAATGAGTGTGTCTTTGTAGTCGTTGATTGATTCTCTAAGATGGTAGTTTTTGAAGCCTGGAAGAAGAGCATCACAATCAAGGCCACTCCCAAGCTCTTCTTTAAACATGTTTGGGTTCATTTTGGGCTCCCACGAACCATTATCTTAGATTGAGACAGTAGGTTCCTGAGCGCTTTTTTGACCAACCTATGGTCAATAATGGACACCAAGATAACCAAATCGACTACCTTCCACTCACAGATTGATGGAAAAATAAAGGTAGTCAACAATATGATTGTCCATATCCATATGTATCAATTTAAAATTTATATTTATAGCACATTTTTTAGGCCCATGTTTTACCTCAAAATTTCTCTAATGTGATGTGTAAATAATACTTATGGTATGTGTATGGGCCTATATTCTCCAGTAGTTGGATAAAAAGTGATTTCACTCACCACAATTTGATCTGTAGAAATGGGCCAAGTTATTTTTATCATCAACCAATACTTTCAAAGATTCGGATGCATGCAAAATGCTATAATGGTTTTCCATATGACCAAGTATGTGGATATTCCATGTGACCAAGATGCCCCCAAACCAAACACGTCATTCTGATCCGATAGAATAGTAGATCCCCTTGCTCTAATCAAAAGTACTATGAGTTAGAAGTGTGTAGCCTAATGGCTTGAGAACTATTAGACCTCCAATCTACTAGAAAGATATGGGATAGGATCACCAAGATATGTAGTATTTGACTTCTGATTACTAGATTCTTTTTGTTTCTTTTAAGAGAAGTTTGGTTGTATATGATACTAGATAGGGGCGATACATTTTTTTCTTTAGGAACTACTTGGTAACAATTCGATATTTCTCATAATATTCCTATAGCTGCAAAATTTTGTCCAGACAACATATTTTGAAATACTATATTGATAAATGATGGGATTTGATATTTTTAATAGTTTGATATCACTCTCTGACACATTTTTTTCCAAGGAAAACCTCACGGGGAAACCCAAATATACTCTTCCCTAGATTTATGGATGGAATCTCTAGTAAACCCATCGATGTAGACAAGTTCACTTTAACCCGAGGGGATTTGAGCCATGCACTTGTTGGCACATAATTAGCCAAATTATCAACAACATTGGTGACAATTGGTTAAGCTAAGCCCTTGGGATCTCCATGACACATTCTATCTCATAACCATACTACATATTTGTTTATAACTATTGGACGTTTTCACTATAGCTCAAAAATGCAACATACAACACCTTAAGCTATCTCATTGATTGATATTTTGTCATTCATAATTTAATTTTTTTTTTTTTAATAATTTGCATTTCATTATTACCTTTCCATATTGTTTATTTATTTTATTAATTTGGGATGCTCTTATGAACAACTATAGGATTAAATGAATCTTAACTCTTTTTTGGATTACTTACGTTTTTACAAAGAAATTTTTGGTTTATTTTCTATTATGGTTGGAGAATGTTTTGTACAGTTCGATAGTTAACATGATTAGTTTATCAAGTGTGGAATATTTTTAAGAAGTTTGAATTTTTTTTTTGCAAGAGGGCTAGTGGAAGAAGAGGATTTATTAGCCATGCAAGAGAGACTAAAGTTCCACTCCAACATCACAGGTTGAAGCTTTGTTAAGATATTTAGAAAATCATAACATATATTTTTCAACACTTAAGCCTTTTATTAGAGATGCCCATTAGAATGGAAGTGCTACATATTGGATAGAGATCAATAATGTAAAGAAATTAAAATAAAATTACAACCCAATATATTATTGTCCATATCAATGGGTTGGTGATATTTCTTCCTATCTCTTGCAAGCACAAATTTTCTACTTTCTAACCCTTTTTTTGGATTGACTAGAGATACAAACATAGTGTCAATTTTCAGTGTTGTCTTTGGATCTTATATTGAAAGAAAATATTGAAAATTAAGAACATCTCTTTAATGAGTGGGCATTGGATGTGCCTTAATGGATTTTATGACTGAGTGGCCTGTTATCGCGCAGTTTGTATTTTAGGTTACAAGGCTAAAGGATAAGGGTCAAACTGGTGTAACAGGAACCTCCCCACCCAATGTCACCTCGATGGGGGGCTCTTTCTGTTTAGGGAGGTTAGCCCAGGGGAGACGTCCCCGGTAACCTGGGGTTTGAAGAGGCAAAGAGTAAAAGGTCAAGAAGTGAGGCTTTCCCTCCTCTTAGGTTACCACCAATATCAGATAATCCAGCTAATCATCCAATAAAGAAGTGAAGTCCATGTTGAGAACACCTACCTAGAACAAGACGATAACAACACTATATGTATATTTGCAGGTTATAAATTCAAAGGGTTAGTACTTCTTAATTATCTGATTTTATTCAATAAGCAAAGTAACATATAAGATGAGTTCAACGTTTTACTAATTAGCCAATGAAAAATCACCAATTCATCAATATCTATCACAGAATGACCAAGCCAACAGTATTATCAATCAAACATAGCTCAATAAAGGCCTGACCTCATCATTAATTGCCGAGTTAGAAGGGTTGTTGCGTCAAGTATGACGTCAGCCCTAGTTAGTGGCGTTAGGGTTAGTTAGGGTTTTGAAAATGAAGGTTTTTAAAAGATGATTTTGAACACCTAAAGCTCAACGTTGGAGAGAATACCAGTGTCTTAGGGTAAATGGAGTCAGAGTAAGGGCAAAAAGTCCCGGGAGGACTTAAATTTAGAAACTAGAAGGTAAGGTTCGAAAGTGCTGCGATGGCAGGGCCCTGGAATCAAAACCCTAAGGGAAGGAGGCTCACTCTGGTGTTGCTTAAGCAAGGCCTCGTGCTCCTTCCTCTTTCTCTAAATGCACTTGGAAAAATGGCTAGCTTTAAAGTACAGATCTAAAGGATAAAAGTGTTGCAGGAGTAAGGCTTTTCAAACTCTAGAAGGTTAAAATCCTAGGTGTAGAATTAACTAGGCCTAGGACGTCTCCTCTCTTCAACCTATAACTTTAAAGCTAACTCAGAAAAAGGGAGAAAAGTGTAGCAACAGCTAGGCTATATCTTCCTTTTTCAATGGCTAAAACAATTTCTCAAGCATGGGGACATATAGCAATGACCTACTAGTGTGCTTGCTACCTAGGGTTTCAATATTCAGCAATATAATAGCAATATAATAGAAAATGTAATAAATTAAGCCTACAACCATTCACTTAAGAAGTTTTGCATGAAAAATTCACTTACATATCATGAAGAATGCATAATCAAACCCTAGTTGTAAACCTTCCATGAGAGAAACACCATAAATGCCAAGCGAAGTCCTCCAAGAAGAGTTGTGCCTCACTTCCAACACCAAAAATACCAAGAAAAAGACTAAAAGATAATCTCTCACAAGAGAGTGAGTCGTGTTATGTTTAAAATGAGGAGAAATGTCCTCTATTTATACCAATCCATGACCTTTGAATTAAAATTTAGGTCATTAAAACAGCCGACAAGGCTGACTACAAAATTTACACTATTTTTACATTAACTGCTAGAAAAATGTCATAATATGAGCAAAAAGAGGGACGTCAAGCCCTTCTGAGGGAGACGTTGGCCCTTTTTTGGGCAAATCCAACATCCAGAAACTAGACGTTGGCCCGTCTAGGGATCCTCCAAGCTACCACACGTGCCAAACAGCCTCATCACACTGTCACACACTCAGAATGGTGTCCTGCTCTCCTGGGTGATGTCATGTCCATCAAGGGGCAAATGTTCCATCTGAAGTGGGTGATCCCCCCTAGGTCGGGCTCTGCCAAAGTGTCCTGGCTGGAATGTCCTTCTTTCTTCTCGTGCAATGGCTCATCATAATGTTGTCCTGTCTCTGCCATCCCAGCAACCATCTGATGGGCTCTTCAGCCCCATGGAGGTCCGAGCTAATCATATCCCCATGCGTATCGGTCCACTGGTACCTGTTCATCGGGTATGGTCCTACACATCAAAAAATACGCCCTCCATGGGATCATCAGTCCTCGGGATCATAGCAATGTCAATCATATTTCATCATTAAATTTATCAGATACATGCATAAAATCCCTAGCATATCCTCTAATAGCTCAAAGACATTACACTAATCTACTATACAAAGTTGAAGAAATAGACAGAACAACCTATTGGGTTGATATCCATAAGAAAAGGAGAGTTTCCACAGAATATCATTCAAGCCATGTATATGAAGTGATATGGTCTAAGGATGTCTAGTCATAGTGAAGACCAGGGGTAGGTATTGTCCGTGGGTGCCTTTGTAGGAGGTGAGTTGTACCCATCATGGATGCATTTTTTTCCAAGCCCCTTTATTGCCTTTATTATTTATTTCTTTCTTTTTCTTCCTTTTTACTTCAAGGTCTGACCAGAGGACACTGCCTTGGCATGGTGACCAGAGCTGACAGTGTTACCCACTAGTATTTTCGCAGAAATGATAAGGCTGGCTCGTGATGAGACCCCCTTTCCCTTGGCCATGCAACCAAAGGTCATTGCCCTGGCATGGTGACTAGATAATGGCAATGTCATACTGCTAGATACCTATGAACATAATGGGTCGGCTCGTGATGAGATCTCCCATCCTCTTGGTTAGGTCTTGTTTTATTATTTTTCTTAGGGTCCCTTTTGTTTCTTATCGAGAGGCCTTTTATTGCCTTCTCGGGGATCCCTGGGCGAAGCATCTCTAGGCTTATTTCCTATGGATTTTATCTTTTACCAGCTTCTTTTACCCCCTGGGCCTTTAGCCCCTTCTTCCCACAGGACGAAGTGTAACCCCTCAAGAAGGTCATCCTAATGCCCGGACCAGGGGAATGGGATGGATGTATGGGAGATAAGATGTAAAGTGATAGTATGGTGGGAGCGGACGATGGCTCTTCAAATCCTCCCTGGTGGCTAACCAAAACCCATGAATACAAGCTTTCTAGGGCACCCCGTTAATCCCCCCAACAATGGTCAAGTGGGTTAGTGTAAGATCCAAGCAGTTGTCAGAAATGTAAGGAACCTGATGCATATATAAGAAAGTTATAACGATCAAACATGACACATACCATGATACCTGGACCAATTACCTCATGGAGCAAGAGTCTTCTCTGATGCAAGTCCAAGCCAATGGTGATGGAAGTTGCTACTGCTGACAGGACAAATCTGGCGAAGAAGAAGAAAGATGGGCCCTCCAGGGCCATGCTCAGGTCAATCCTACTCTCGATACTCCATGTCTAGGACCTATGGGCCTCGAGACATGATCTCCTAGTTATCCCTAGAAATCGGGGATAACATCTGGCTCCAACTCGGGGACATGTGCTCATCGTAGAGTGCATGAGAACCTCAACATCTCTGGCATAAACCTGCAGACCTGCTCACACTTGGAAAGAAACATCAGCAACAAAGGTGGGGTGGTATTGCCACCCCACAAAATAATACATGTATACATATGAAATAAAACAATCAAGATGCATATGATGAAACAAACATGAAATGCAGATGGTATAATACACGAAAAATTCCTACCTATTCATACTTACCTATGAATTCAGGTTACCCCACCCTGGTGGGGTTTGAGGAGGTGCCCGCTGACGGGCACTGTGCGCCTTCTTCCCTCCAGTGTAGACAGGTAATAGGAGTCCTTAACTGACTTTCTCCCAACCTTAAAAGGGCCAAGCCAAAGATGATTGTTTTCTTTGATATTAGTTGGCTTCCCTTTATTGGCATCCCACATCCAAACCATGTCTCCCTCCTTGTACTCTTTGACTCTGAAATTGGTCATTCCTTGAATAACTTGGTGTATTGTGTAGAGGGAGGTGGGTGGGATTCTGCTATAAATATTTCCTGCTGTGAAGGATGGATCCGTACATCATCTTCCACCTTCTTTATTATTTTTGCAGTCTCTGATTCCTGAGCTTTGAGATCATCCATGAGTTGTTGGTATTCTTCTTTCGTGGGCCATTCAATCTGACTCGAATTTTCCTCTTTTGCAAAAGGCGTATCTTCTGGAGAATATCTATGAGGAGTTGGCCCGGTTTTGTCACGTGCTTTGTCATCTTTGATGGAATCACTGGACTTTTTCTCATAAGTTGTAGTTACAGGTACATTCTGGATACGACCAATACTTCCATCTTTCAATGGCCCATCTGATCCTTGGAAAAATTTGTCAAATCGCTCTTTGATAGATGGTGCCTTGATGACTTCTCTCAAAGGGATGGTTACAAGCATCTTGGATAATGCCCCTTCAAGGTCAAAATTCAGATTAACCCTTTCAGTATTGGATGTTTTAGGAAAGATTACATCCACGGGTGGGTTTTTTGTTTGGTCAGTGGAAGGTTGGTCCAACTTCTTTCTCCTATACACCTGGAACTCTTGTTTCTTTAGCTTCTCTTTTGATTCCTGGTCTAGTTTGTTTATTACCGCCATCCTGGATGACCTGGCTTCTTCT
The DNA here is from genome assembly GCA_009831015.1 of Picea engelmannii. Classification (NCBI taxonomy): domain Eukaryota; kingdom Viridiplantae; phylum Streptophyta; class Pinopsida; order Pinales; family Pinaceae; genus Picea; species Picea engelmannii. The sequence goes on along the minus strand of ML782020.1, from coordinate 95,710 downwards.
TTGATGGCCTCTTGATGCTCTTCAATGGTGATATTTATTTGAGGGCCTTCTATGAAGTAGTCTATATTGTTTACCTATTGATGGCCACCACTACTGCAAGGAGATTCATGTTCCCAATGTGCTTCACTGCATTGAAAACACCAAGGGCTCTCATCCACAGTGATGGCGCTTGGAACTTTTATGTCTTTGAAAACATCTTTGTTCCACTCAATGAAATTACTTTCTCTTTGTATTGGATAGCCATCTTCGTCTGAATCTTCCGAGGTATCAGAGGCATCATCAGGAAAATCACCCCAATCTGTGTCTTCTCTTGTCAAAGGAAAAGTGGGACAATCTTGAAACAAGCATGGATCCATTAAAAAGGGTGTTTGTTCATCCTTCTTAGAATGACTAGTATGTAATAGTGTGGGAATCCCCTTAAAAGGCAATTGGTCATCTGAATCCTGCTTTTTTAGAAAAGAAATTTCTAACATTTCACGAATCCTTTTAACCCTTTTGTAGGATACAATACATACTAATTCTTGGATCAGTTTATCCAGACTTATCGGCTTCACTCATATCTTGATCTTCCAACATCGGTGTGTCCAAGATGAACAAGGCATCTTCAAATTTATATTTTTTCTGAGAGGCCATGCACAAATCCTCGGATGGATTATGTTGTATCGAGGCATTCAGAACATTGTTTGTATTTGAGAAAGTTGTGCTCCATTTCCTTTTGGGAGGCATGAGTCTTACTTCAAGAATTTCTAGGGGCTTAGGCTCAGCTTCGGGGACATACTCATTACTAGATTCCTTGGGGTCATCATTGTGTGAGAGATTGACTTGATTGATGTAGTCTTCGAACTCAAGGTTCTGCTCAATCTGGCAAGCAAAGTCTTGTGCTTCTTCTAGAGTCGAGGGTGATCGATCTTTGAGAGTAAACTGCAAAACTCCTTCCAACGAGTTCAAGTAGTGTTGGAGGACAGCTTCTTCTGAGAAAATAGGCCTGATCTTCTTGAGTAAAAGGTTGAACCTATCATTGAAATCCCTAATTCCCTCACTAGAGGCTTTGCAAATATTAGTGTATTGAGAGTAAAGGGAATCCATGCTTTCTTTTTCACACCAATCTTTCTGGAAGGCTTGTTCAAGATCTTCAGGGCTTTTGATGCTTCCTTTCGAGAGTCTGTTAATCCATCTTCTGGAACTTCCGGTGAGTGAGTTCACAAAGAGCCTTAAGAAGACATCAGGGTGTTCTTGTCCAGATTGGTGAAACTGGAAAGCATCACAGAAGTCGGTCCAATGAGAATTGCCATAGGATCCATCTTCCCCTGAGAACTTAGGTATCCAGGACTCGGCCTTCTTGGGTAGATCATGTAATCCCCCTTGGGTGTTAGGTAAGCTTAAAGGACCAAAGAGTTCTTTATGAGCCCATTTGGGAGAACTTACAAGGGTGACAGGATTTGTGGATGTCATAGTAGTAGATGCAGGTATATACTGACGTCCACTATGAGTCATCATTAGGGTTGTGTGAGAGATTGTAAACACTGTACTGCATTTTTATATCCTTTAATAAATATAAATGTTTTGTCTCTCACTACTTATGTATGTCTTTGTCTATATCTATATACATGTATCTTTTATGTTGCTTATGTAAGGACTATTAGTAACTCTCCCTACTTTCCCCTAGATTAAAAAATTGGTTCTATTGTTGGTAGTTATGAACCTGGGCATGCAGAAGTATACATAGATGTTAACTCTACAAGACATACGTGAATGGTGGGAGCACAAGACTGAGAATTACATAAAAAAATTACGTCAGAAGAAACAATCGCTCACTTGTAGAAGCAAGAGCAAGATTATTTTCAGAAACCCACAAAAAAATTTTAGAAGTCATCCCTGAAGTGTTATTTCATTACATCAACAAGTTGGGTAATGCGTAATTTGACAGTCAATGAGAAACTAGGCCTCAAGTTTACGAACGGAGGATGAACGAATTTGCATGATTGGTTCAAGTGAATTGTCGAAGACTATATTTCATAGAAAGTCGTCAAAGATCGAACATCTCTTGATAGAATCAAATATAAATTTTATACCAAATTGCACAACAGATTATTGTGCATTGTCTCAACATTACTTCATAAATTCCTCCTCGAAAAGAGAGTCGGTGACATTGTCGAATACTGACCTCGAATAGGCACACTATTACCAAACAATAACAAGAGAGGGACGAAGAGTAGGAAGGATTTTTGGATGCAAAGTGCAAAGATACAAGACAATCCTAGGATTATTTTATGAATAAATGAACATGGCCAGTATTACCGACCTCAAGTAAATCGGGGCAGCGATGGGGAGTTGGTCAAATATGTGAGATGCCACAAGGAAAGCATACCATAAGTTCTTATTACTAAAGCATAAATGTTGTCAAGAGGAAAGCAAGCACATAATAAATCTGCTGACATCCAGAGATTGGAACGAGACAAAAGGAAAAACAAAAGGGAAGAACTTCGTAACCTATGGAACAGTCAGAAGTATAATAGAAATATGCTCAGGGGGGGTCATCCTGATATAGCACATGAGCAGTCTAAGTCTGAAGCGAATCGACCAGATCTTGCAATAATAGCAGCTGTGACAACCCCTGAAAGAAGTAGTGATGTAGAGTTGATAGAGACTAGATTGAATGTCTATAAACTAGAATACGAACTTGAAATCATGGATTACGAATAATCAAGGCCAATGATACACACTTCCCCCATGCCAGAAACCATCCCGTGAATAAAATAATTCCTTCAGCAATGGCTACAGATTGATGACCAATCTGCAAGATTATGGTACAGAACTGACGATCATGGAAACTTACGAGATGTGCTCATTGTTGAGATAGAAAGAAATGAAACTGACAACATGCTCATCCAAATTAAGGATCTCATCGACATGAATCCCTACCAAATTTATTATCAAGAGAAGAAACTAGTTACAGATGTGAACCAACATGACCATTGGACCGACGCTTAGTCGAGTATACAGATCAAAGTTCTCAAACCGAAGAGATATATTTTGATGTCAACAGGAGGAATTTATTTCTTGAGTATCACTCGGTAAAATATCAAAAAACAAAAAAAGTGACACAAGAAAACACAATCGAGGATTCCACAACTCAGTCGAAAATTGTGGTAACACAGACACCACAGAAAGCGTGTACCCCTAAAATGACAATAAAAATGGGATTTAACCACATACCCCTCTACGAGGGATATGAGGACCCATAAAGATACTGGTTCGTATGAAAAAAGTTTTGGGATGTCACAGACATCACCGATGAAGACAAACAGATGGCACAATTCGGAGTCGCCTTCTGACACCGTGCCTTGACATGGTTTATGAACTATATATAAAATCAAAACTGGAAAAGGTTAGACATAAAAGATAATTTTATAATATTTTTTAAAGTCCAATATGTCACACACTTGGCTATGCAAAATCTAAAAGAAATAAAACAACGACCAAGTGAATTAGTACAAGAATATGATAAAATCTTTAAAGATCTCTTCAGTCAAATTCCAACAGCAATCAACCAAGTCTTGCTAGTTCAATGGTACGTTGCTAGGTTATCACAAAGAATCTGCTCACCATTACACTGTATGAAATAAGCACATGCGAAGATGTGTTACAGAAATCACAACGTCGAATCAAATGATGAAGTCTCATCGACTACTTCGTCTATCGGAAGACTCGAAGAAAAAATAGAGCACTTACAACAAATGATAAATAATATGTCTATAAGGAGAAATTAACTTTGGTGCACATCATGCTGCGAAGAAGGAAATATGAAGGAAACATGTAGCCTCAATGATCAACCACCAGCAACAACAAATGCACATAGAGTACAAGCTCAGAAATAATGTAACATATGTGAGTGTCTTACTGATCATAGTATACAATATTTTCCACACAATCTGAAAAATACCAAGTGGTGCCATATCTGTGAAGATTCTAATTATAAAACATCAGAATGTTTTTTCAACGCATGGAATCAAACCAGTGTATGAACACTATATGACACAAAATCCACTGACCAAGCCAACAATCGTGGTCGAAGGGATGAGTACTACGATCGAGGTCACGGTTGATTTGATGGTCGAGGTCGAGGTCGAGGACGACCATACTGCTACAACTGTTGGAAATATTACCACATCAGTCTGGATTTCCCAATGAAAGATAGTATCGACTAATAAAATTTCAATACATGCAGCATCGGTGATCACTCAATAGACGAGTGCCCAATAGTACTCGATAAAATCATGACTAGAAGAAATGTAAATATCCTACACACAGTATCAAAAGAAGAAGTATTGAATTAAAAAATTTAAATATCATCACAAGATCTAGTGTAGGACGAGATCTTAACAATACTACCTTTCACAACCAATAGAAACAAAGTGACAGTTTCTTTCCAAATACTGATAAGGAAGAACAAATTATGAAAGAATCTATTAGGTTCTTCAGGAAAAACAATGGAAGGTAGAATGAAGATATTATACAAGAATTCGTATAGCTATTACAGGAAAAACAGGCAGTCGGTTGATTGCTAGAAATGTTAAATATATTAAAAGAATACAAAGAAGGACAAAGACTAGCAAATGATGTCAGACAACTCTCATATAAGCATAAATATTATGATCCATGAGTCGACCTAGAAATCAATGAAGTATCGATGAAACATGTAGTTGTCAATTTTGGATCCCAAGTCAGTATCTTACCCTGAGAAACTTGGGTAAGACTAGGTCGACCTACTTTAGCACCAACTCCGGACTATCTCAAACGTGCAAATCAAATATAGATAGATCCCATTGGTATTCTTAGAAACATCGAAACTCAAATAATGGGTATTCTGACTCAAGTCAACTTTGAATTCATTGACCCAGTTGAAGGGATGCCATCATATGCAAGACTTGTTGAATGTCTATGGGGTCAAAAAATGAAAGCAAACATATCCCTAGAAAAAGATAGAATCAAATTAAAAGGAGATGGAAGAAAAATGATCATTCCCTTAGATCCAAAAGAAGGAAAATCGTGGACTGAATCATGGGATGAATACCAAGAGGCTCAGTGCCTATATCAAATAAATAGTGAACAAGGAGATTATGTAGAACCGATCGCACAAGGAGAAATTTTGAGAGAATCTCCCATGTCGATCAAACATAACTCTGACTCCACTCTTTACAGTTGGAAAAATGAGAATTACGAAGCACACGCGAAATATTGTTGGTCCATTGAAATCATCCCAAACCAACTAAGAAACAATATTATATGAAAAGAAAATTTGACAAACTCCCGGTATTATACCAACCGACAACCGAATAAGTAGGCCCTTACGATATAATGAACGCCACACACCTTTGACACATGTCGAAGAAGTGTCGAAATCAGTCGAAGAGGAAGGAAGAATGTAGATCCTCATGGAAACTTTCACGGGCTAGGATGCAAGATGGTGGGAAACACACTCCCTCGGGCTACAAACACGGACGACTATGTCAAAATATTTCATTGAATGATTTGGAGACCAAAGGTTATCCAAAGCAGTTTTATATCCCCATTTTCAGGGTGGGGTATGATCCAGTAGAGAATATTTAGCGATGTGAAAATGAATGGTGAAGGATAGGTTATAGAGATTAAAGGGTATGGCCCCATATGTTTCAAAGCACGCTAGACGAAATACCAAACAGGTGGTATAATATTGAAGAATCTTGCAGCCATACATTAAATTGGGAAGAAATTAAAAAAAAAATTATGCAAGACTTTGAATTCAATCCAGAAGAGGAATAACAGAAATAAGCAACACAAGAAATTAGAAAATTCTTAGAAAATCTAGCACCAACTGCACAGAAATGAAAAATAGAAGATGAAGATGGATTTAGGATCGACATCAACATGCAATCTTGTGTCGACAGAAAATAGGGAAGCCTTGACGACATGAAGACTTGGCATGGAAAATACATGGTGCCCAGGACAAAGATTTAAGTGGAAAAAGGACCACGCAGCACTACAAAATCAAGTGAAATCAGTATTCAGCATAGCTACAGAACAAAAGGAAGAGTAGAAACAACCCAACTTCCCAGAAAGTTTTACAAAAAGCGAAGAGGGGAAACATCATCTCGATGAAGCAACCACTAGAATGGATGGAGGCTGAAATTAAAACAAAAAATTCGACATATCAAATGGAGATCGCCCAAAAATGGTACGAATAGGTGATTATTGGACGGACAAGAAAATAGTTGATATAGTCAACTTCATAAAATAATATCAAGACATTTTTGCCCGCGACTACAAGGACTTGAAAGGACTTGTAGAAGAAATGGGAGAGATGAAGATCAAACTCATTCCAGGAGAAAAGCCAATTAAAAAATGACCAAACAAACTATCCCAAAAACATAAGTTGATCATCCAAAAAGAGATCGAAGGTATGTTGCAAGCAGGTATCCTTTACCCAATCGAAAAAGTAGAATGGGAAAGCCCCATGGTGGTGCAACCGAGGAAACATGACCACAAGAATTTCATAATTTGCGTCAATTTCAGGGGACTCAACAAATTGACTGGGACTAATTTGTTTCCTACCCCCTTCATTGATGATATCATTAATGAATTTGTTGGCCATGAATGCTACTCATTCACCAATAAGTTCTCAAGTTATAATCAAGTGCCCATAGCAAAATAAGATCAACCAAAGACAATATTCGTCTCAGAATTCAGATCTTTTACCCACAGAGTCATTTTATTTGGAATGAAGAATGCACTAGCAGTATTCTCGAGAATAGTTGTTAAAAAATTTCAAGAATATGTATAAAAAATTATGGATGTCTACTTTGAAGACTGGACTATATACAGCTTATTTAAAAATCATATACAATGGCTTAGGCTCATGCTATAATGATGTAGGAAAATCCAAATATCATTAAATATTAAGAAATGCACATTCGCTACACCAATTGGAATATTGCTAGGACATGTAGTATGTAAAGATGGAGTAAAGGTCGACATGGAAAAGATTAAAATTATTCTCGACTTAAAGCCACTTGTGAACCAAAAATAAATCAAAATATTTATGGGACACACTGGATACTATAGAAAGTTTATATGCCACTACTCGGACATCACATTTCCAATGGATGAGATTCTGCAAAATAAATTGAGTTTATATGGAGCCAATATTGTCATGAATCCTTTGGATTCCTAAAGAAAAAGTTGGTCGAAGCACCAATACTAAAATTTCTCGATTGGTCATGAAGGTTTTATGTACATGTCGATCCTTCCAATGTTGATGTCGGGTCGGTGCTAGTAAAACCATACGATGAAACAATCGATCATCCAAATGAATACACAAGTTAGAAATTAAACAAAGCAGAAAGAAACTACCCGACCATGGAAAGAGAATCCCTATCAATGATATTTTCTTTACAGAAATTTTGTCACTACCTACTTTCCAATCCATTCACATTTTTTACAAACTATCAAGCATTGAAATACCTATTTAATAAACCAATCCACCAAGGAAATATTTTCCATTGATTACTTTTATTTCAGGAGTTCAAATTCGACGTAATCATACGACCTAGAAAAAAGAACTTCCGACCCGACCACCTCTCACGACTTGAAATAGGAGAAGACCTGAAAGAAATTAATGACAACTTCCCAGATGCACATTTATTCAGAGTCAAAGTTTCTCCGAAGGATTTAGAATATATATCAAATTTCTTAGAAGAAGGAAAGGCTCCAGAAGATCTCTCGACAAAAAAAAAAGTACTATCCTTAAAAGATGCACCTTTCACAATCATAAATGGGTATCTCTACAAAATGCGAACCAATGATGTTATAAAGAGATGTGTTCCTGAACATGAAAAGGAAGACATCATTAATTAGCCTCATGCAGGACCAGTTGGGGGCCACTTCCAAGATGACACGATAGTCGAAAAGATACTGCAAGAAGGTCTATGGTGGCCGACTCTGAATAAATATTGTTAGGATCAAGTTATAAAGTGTGATAGTTGTCAAAGGCTTGGGCAACGTCTGTGGAAAAATGAAATGCCTCTCAGTTTAGTAAATCCTAATCAAGCATTCTAAATTTGGGCATTGATTTCATTGGGCCTTTCCCACAGAGGAAAAGAAGAATCGATGCTTAGTATATTATCAATGATGTATAATATGTGATTAAGTGGGTAGAAGTTGAGCCAGTAGAATCATGTACCAAAGAAGTCATTGCAAAATTCATCTACAAGAATATAATTACAAGGTTCAGTTTCCCTCTTACACTAATTAGTGACCAGGGCACACACTTCGTGAATGAAACAATTAAAATCCTTCTAGCAAAATTTTTAATCAACCACAGACGAACAACTGCCTATCACCCACAAGCAAATGGGGTGGACGAATATTTTAACAAAACATTACAAAAAGGACTTACAAAAATTTACGGCATCGACAAAGACGATTGGGACAAAAAGATTCCTACACTATTGTGGGCATACATATCAACATATAAATGATCGACAGGTTAGACTCCATTCAATCTTGTCTATGGACAAGAAGTTGTTATTCCCTTGCACTTCTGGTCCAACTCTGACAGGGTCGCAGCTGTAGAAAAATTTGACAACAGTAAAAGTATGAACAAATGACTGTATCAACTGAACAATATGGAGGAAGGAAGAATAATTGTAATGCACCATCAAGAGTTCCATAAGCAAAAAAAAAAAAATCATGGCACGATCGACAAATAAAGAAAAATGATATAAAAAATGGAGATTTAGTTTTTTTGTATGATAGTCGTCTAGAAAGCAAACCAAGAAAATTAGATATAGCATGGCTTGGTCCCTATGTTGTCAAAGATATTCGATCGTTCTGAGCAGTCCAACTCCGAACATTGTTGGGACACCCATTCAAAAAATTAATTAATGGTGCCCGTATAAAAAGGTATCACACTTAAAAGAAAAGAACCCCGTTGGAAAAATCTACCAGGGAATTGCCAATAAGGATGCAAACCTGACATTAAGGTAGGAGTCAGAGAAAATTAGACTAATCACTTACTTACGAAAATAAACCCTGCTTAGTTTTATAAACAAAATTCAAGTATAGGAAACTGTCAAACAAAATTTAAGCATTAAAGATCCACCAAAGCATCAAAGAGAAAGCAATAAAGCATGATAATGTAGAGAGGAAGAAGTCCTTGGTTGAGCCTGAGACAAAGTAGACGAAGATATGAATGACATGCCACCCCATCACCTTACCTAAGGAAAATACTAATGAAAATGAAATCAAGTGATCAAGATAGATCGACATCAAGGGAACATGGATCAAGTGAGTGCAAGAGACGTCAATATCATACAGACTGAGTGAGGCATAGAAAATTTGACGAGAACATAAGTCACCAGGAACATCGACTAAGTCACACCAACAGCAAAAACCCGATGGTTTAAAAACAACAATAAATTGACCCATGTATCAACCACACATTAATAGAGGATATCACGTCGGTCAAACTCAATAAAACAACAACCAAGGAAATGCCAATGCTCATAAAGAAAGTGCATTTACTTCGTGTTAGGGAAGGACCGATGAGAATAACAGACACATTATTGACCACTGCAGAAGATTGTCCCACAACAAGCCCCGGATTCTCTAGTTGACACATACGAACAATCATTTGGGATTCACCATGAGTAATACCTAACAAGGATCACATGTGTCCCAGGTCAACAATAACATAAATTTTCTCTCACATGAAATTCTTTAACTCTTCAACAATCATTATTGCAATTTATACACTCGTGAATCATTGTTGGTTACTATTCTTCTATTCTATTTCATCTTATTGACCCAGGGTTCATGTCTTTCGGGTTTCCAACAAAGCCTCTAAAACTATCGGCCTTCCTGGTAAACCAGAAGGCAACACAAGGCACAAGATGCATTGTGCAGTCTCACTCAAGATAGCTTTAATGGGTGGTTGTAAGACTCATGTGTTTACAACCTAGGATTGAGTGTGAGATATGAGCATTGTATATTGAGCCATTATTCTAACTTGTAAATGCAATATGTTGTTAAATGTGCATAAATAAGGAATATAGAAACTCATTCATTCAACATAACCATAACTACGAAAGACATTAAAGATATGCATGCACTCATCACACAACAAAGATATTACCATGGTTCACCCCCTCCTGGGCTACGTCCACAAAGATTTGGATCTTCTCTCTTTTATTATAATAGTTATGCATCTAGAGTGTCGCGTGCTTGCAACTCTTCCCGTTGGGTAAGATCTATATGAGGCAGACTAGATTGCACCAGGATCCTAAGCCTGTGATCTAACCCTCAAGATATACCCTCCTTCCTCGTCTCCAGCTCAACAACTTACAAAAATGGATCATACATCAAAATATCATAGTGTTACAACTCGCTACTACAGCGTTTCTTACAATAACGATTTCTTTCTCAAAATACGGACTAACCAACAATAATATCCGAATAATAATATCGAACCCCCTACGATACCTAAGTATCTGTATTTATACATTTTCTGGATCTTCGACCATTAAAATACATTACCAAAACCCTAACCCTAACATCGTTAGGTCTTCCATGCATGCACATGTGTTGTTCTCCCTTCCAGTTGTCTATTTCCTCACACGTGCTTTCCTTCCCAAAAATTTCTTTCTTTCTTCTTTGACCTGCTGCCAATAGGCCCCCAACACTAACATGTGGCTCATCCCAAGCCACCTAACCTTTCTGTGCTTCCTTGATCTCCTTGGTGATCGTTTGGAACTTTTCGTTGATCTTTGTTGCCTGTGTTTGTGCCTGCGTAGTCTTCTCCTTGATTGTGTCCACTACCTAGACTACAATTTTGTTGCTAATCAATTCCACACACTCTGCTTGGTTCTATGCTATACGTGTCTTGGATTTCTCTGATTGTGCTAGGAATTCTTCTACCCACTCCAACAATGGTTCCATTTGAGCCTGCCTCTCCTCTTTTTGTGCTTGTGCAGTGGTAAGTTCTACCTACAATTTATTCATGTCCTGCGCCCCTTTGACGTATTTTGTGATTGGCATTTTCTTATGCCTCTGCTTGAGGTCTCGGATCACTTCATTGATCCTTTATTCCTCCTTGTCCCATTTTTGGACCTGTTGATCGTCCTCCAACTTTTCCTAAAGTTGTGTTTCTTTATCAAACAATTCAGCTATTGTGTTGATCTGCTACTCTATTTCCTGCAGCTGTGTTGTTGCTTCCTGCTTCCTTTTCTCCTTCACTGCTGGTGGAGTGGTTGGTGTGAGTTGTTTAGAGATTCTCGATCTCCTTATGTTATTGATCAATTTCCTATGCAACCTGACCAATCTTTTCTGTTGTTGTGATTTCATCTCTCTACGCATCCTGTGGAATCTTCTCGCAAGTTTCTGCCACTTTCTGTTCCAATTTTTTATGTGCTCCCTTTCCTCCTGGATCTCAAATTTAGCCTGCTCACAGACTATTTCCACTATGTCCCGCTTCTTTGTTTATTTCTACAATTCGACTAAGTATTTATGTGTGCGAGACTGTACCTTGTGGTTTATGCTAACCTGTCACTTGTGTAGATCCCTGGTCGGCATCCGCGTCAACACCAGTTGGATCTGGCTTAAGTCCTTCAATGGTGTCTATCCCATGATCTCGTCCATGTGAAACATACTGGGTGTGATGTGGAATGTTGCGTTTGGGTGCGGTAATGAGTTGACTAGATATCATTCTTCTTCTTCCACTCTTTCCTCTGTCTGCGGTGGTGATGGCTTTGTTCCCCTGTTGTTGCTTGCTATCTGTACTTCCCCGAATTTCTTGAGGAACTTTCGCATTTCTGCCAGCTCATATTGAATCTTGTCCCTGTGGTGTACAGCATGGTCAAAGTCCTCGGCTAGAAAATCTTGGACCATTCGGGCTATCATCTCCCCATCATCATCCATGATCGCTTATTCTAGAGGCAGCCTTTGCGCCTTTGATTTCTTGCACGCTCCTTCGATCTACATGGTTGGTCTCTTACTCCCCCCTGTTTCCCGGGGATTGGGACTTACTGTGGTCCCTTGCGTAACCTCGGTCTGCTTCTGCTTCTCTTTGGTCGGCTTTGTATTCCCCTTCTCCCCCTTCTAGTTCCCCGTCTTCATTGTGCCTTAGTTTGTCTCCGTTGTTGTTGGTTAGCCCATCCTTCATTTCTTGGGCACCTAGATTTCCTGAGGATGCATTCCTTCATTCCCTGCCTCTTCTTCTGATTTTCTTTCGGGCAACTCCTGTGTGAGGACTGGAATCCTCCATTCATCTTCCTAGTCTTTAATTATTATGTTGATGTCACCTTCTTTGATACAATAGTGCATCTGTAGCCATTGTTTATCAGGATCCTTCCATGCCTGTATCTCCACATTGTATGTCATGTGGCTCTGAAATTGGCATTGTCCCCATACTGCGCGACAACCTATGGTGTTATTCTCCACATTTTGTTGATGGCTTCTTGCAGGTCACGTAGGTATCCTTCAAATACAATCATGTTCTCCCTCTTGCTCCTTGATTCGGTTTGGGTCTAGTACAAAACGTTACATACCTTGGTTACCTCCAGCCCATAAAGGTTATTAATGTGATCAACCATGAATAGTGAAACTCTATTCCTAGGTCCTGCACATCCTTCCAGTCATCCAGGAACAAGTTCAAGAGGTATGGTGCCCATCTCACTGTGGTTCCCTCTACGCACTGAGCTGCCACTGTGACAACTCCAGTCGACACTTCCTCCCTGTGTTATTTTCTTAGCAGCTTGCAGGCTAATATTTTCATTCCCAATTGTGTTGCGGCATCGTTGATCCTCTTGATAACGATCCCTCGTGTCCCCCTGTCGGTACCATACTTCTTCTTCATTTCTTCCGCTAGCGCTTTCTCCTTGGCTTTGTCATAAAGAAACTGTGTGGGATCCATACCCCGAGATAGTAAACCTATTATTTTTGCAATCAACTCAACGTCTATGGAGACGAGCTTGTCCAACCAGATGTCTCCTCCATGTGTGACTGCTAACAGTTGTTTGATGCACGTTGTTTCATACTTGCACCTGCCAAAATGTGGTATGTCTAGCATGTTGATATTATGGTAGTTGCGGGAGGTATTTACCTCCACGTGTAAACCTGACAAGGATAGAATACTCTGGGAAGCAAGAAGAAACCCTAATGAGTTGGTTAATAACCCTAGAAGACTTGTCGGTTCAAGAAGATAATTTATATTAGGTTATTAGCCTCCAAGAGAAGAATTCGGCCAGAAGAAATAATAATATACTGAACATGCAAACTCAGAATTGCAAAGCAGCACTTGTGCGCACTGCAGTTCCCAGTTTTGTGCGCAGGTTTGGAGGAGAGCTGCCGGTGTAGCTACTACAGCTAGCAGTGACGTTTTGGCTTGGAATATCTCTTGGCTAGGGTTTGGACTATATGATCAACTCTTGTTGGTGCACTATCCTTGGGGAAAAGAGCACTACTCTTCGTTTGGCTATCTAGCCTAGGGTTTGCTTCCAGAGTGATTCTTTGTCAAGGTTAAGGTGCTCAGAGGGTGGCTTCGGCCTATGGTTGGGTGACAATAGAGATATTGTCAATGGTAAAATGAGAAATCATTTCATATTCTAATGGGTTATGGGCCCACACCTCCTTCATTCAGTCTAAACACTGGAAGGAAACATAGTCGCTAGGATACTAAGCTCCTTGAGGAACTGTCGCTAGGGTTACTAGCAAAAGCAGCTTCCAAGACACTGCCGCTAGGGTTACTAGCAGGAGCAGTTGCAGAAACCCTAATCCTCTTGTTGAGGCACCTTGAGTGAAGGGATTAACCTATTCTCCGTACATATCAGTGCACCCTAGCCTAGTGCATCTCTCAGTACTCTCTGCAAACCAAGACGTCAAGTTTGAGTTTGTGGTCAAATCTAGGGTTTGACCAAGTAATAACAGCCATGACTTACTCTATGAAGTCAGAGAACAAGCTAGATGGAGCTTCTAACTTCAGATCATGGAAGACAAGGATTTACCTCCTCCTTTCCAAGAATAAAGTGTTGGATATTGTGAAAGGAAAGATCATGAAGCCAGAGTTTGAAGAAGGAAAAGAGAAGGAATCGCAGAACAATGCAGCTATGGAGAAGTTCAAAGACAGTGACATCAATTCCATGAGTATCATAGTGGAATATATAAAATACCACTTGATACCCTACATCTCCCATCTTGACTCATCAAAGAAGATGTACGATGCCCTAACAAATCTCTTCTCGGTCAAAAACATTGGACAAGTAATGAGTCTGAAGAATGAGCTCTGTGACATGAAGATGAATGATGATGACAACATAACATCATACTTTGTGAGAATTTCTTAGTTAAGAGATCAACTACCATCTCTTGAATAGATCATCTCCTAGAAGGAGTTGGTAAACATAGTACTCAATGGTCTTCCCAAGACGTGGGATGCATTTGCCACAAGCATGAACACAAGAAAGGAGTATCCGACATTTGAATAACTTTGGACTTGTTGTGCTCAAGAAGAATCAAGGATCAGTGCAAAAGAGAAACCCCAAAATAAGTACGATGATCAAGCCTTCAATACAAGATTCAAGAACTTCAGGAACAAAAGGAAGTTTGGTTCAAGGAGGAAGCCAAATCAAGAGAAAGACATTTCAAAAGTACAATGCTTCAACTGTTGAAAGTATGGTCACTACAAGAATCATTGTCCCAAGCTAAAGAAGAGGAAGGAGAAACACGAAGCATCAATTGCCAAAGAAAAGGAACCTACAAAGAAGACTAAGAAGGATGGAAGAGACTTCTTCTTCTAAAGGTAACAAAATTCTTCTTATTTCTTCTACATATCTTGTTTGCATCATCTCTGTACATATGTTGTATATCTATCTCTTGAAAGATAATGTGTTCCAAGAAGAAATATACCTATGGAAGAAAAACAAGATAAGAATGGATATCATTAGATAATACACATGAAAGGATGAAATACAAATCATGTGGAAGCTATTGCAAGATAAGCCGAATCAATCATGAAGAGACTTCGAAGAAGCAAAGACAGAAAGAAGTTAGCAATCGAGAGGAAATTGGAAAAAGACTTATGATGTTTTGTAGAAGACAACAAGATGAAAGTGTGGACTTTGTTAGACGGAGGGAGCCGATTATATGCACTCTTACATGAAACAAGGATTAGGAGGGAGCTAACCCTATGATCCATTGAATATGATGAAGTATATATCCATGGTAGTAACCATGAAAGACATTATGTGTTCAATTCAATCTCAGAAGAAGTCTTCTTCAAAGAGAAGCCTTAAAGTGTCCCTGGTTGTCCATCCAGATCCATGATCCTATGATGAAAGGAAGAAGTGGAATCTCTAGGGCATGGAATCTATAAGAAACTCCATGGACCCAAGAGCTAAAGAAAAACATGAATAAGAACATGAATATTCCAAGAAAGAAAGAGAAACCAAAAAAACCAGTCATTGTATCAAGAATCACAATATTACCAGCCTAATATGAACTCACTAAAAGCAATCAAGCAGAAGTATTGAAATTCATGATAAAGAACAATGTATGGAAGACTTATGAATGAAAGCATTGCGAGATCTAGAACTAGAGGTTCTCCCAGATGGAGGGAGAAAACTATGATGATTACTTGTTCCAATAAACCAAACTTATCTCTACATGAGTCATTATATCATATGCAACATCCACGAGTTGGAGTTCTACATCAGATGAACGCAAAGAATGTTCTCTAGAGAAATTGAATAAAGAGCGTATGAAGAGAAACCTCAAGACGTTGAGGCATACCATAAAGAGACCCTTGCATGCAGACAGAAGAAGACAACTTGGTGGATAACCTCTAGTGCACAACAGAAGTGTGGTAAAGATTTTCTACAACAGAGATATTGTATCAAGATGATTGCTCAGTAGATCAGATCTCATGATGATAGAAGAAGTGCCACATGGATATGTTCCAATTTTCCAAAAATGATATACTCTATTGATCAGAGCTACATGAATCCTTCAAAGAAAAACCAATGTTCCAGACCAAAGTACATTTGAAATCAAGCATTACATTATCCGTGATGAAGTCCAGAAAGGAGAAAGTGGTTCTCCAATACATATCTCCACAGATGAGCAAATAAGCAGACATTTTGGTAAAAGATGAAAGAGTTTGCATACTCAAGTTGGAGCTCATGGAGACGACTTCCTTATTTAAAAAGGAAGAGATGAATCCCAGGTTGGGAGGGAGCACTAAAAATATTATTGAAGACATTCATTAAAAAATAGTCCAGTTTGGACAGATTCTTTCCTGTTCGGAAAGTGGATTGAGATTTTTGACGGACAGTGATTTCCCATTGTGGTTAACATGGGAAATGGTCCAGATTGCTAATGTATCATAGACAATGACTTCCCATTGTGGTTAACATGGGGAGTGGTATAGGGAAGTCTCTCTTCTTGAGGGTTACTCAAGAAGATTGGCCCACCTCGCCAAATGGTGATTTCCCATTGTGGTTAACATGAGGAATGGTATTATTTGGAGGTTGATACAGGACAATCTTTTCCTCTTGTGGTTAACAAAGGAAATGGTTCGGACAGTCATTCCTTAGGGTTTATACATTCTCTCCAGGTTTCACTTTGATTAGTGTAGGAAGAATGGTCCAGGCTCAGCAATCAGGGACATGCATTCCTTAGGGTTTATACATTCTCTCCAGGGTGCACTTTGATTAGTGTAGGAAGAATGGCCCAGGGTGGGGAATAGTCCAGGTTCAGAAAACAGGACAGTTATTCTTCCTTGCTTGAAAGAATAGTCCAGATATCTCATTGTTCTACTCTAAGGGAAGATATTCTTTCAGATCTCATAGATGTGAGTGAAATATTGGCCCAGATGATTTAGTTTATATCATAACATTGTTTCTATGCATCTTGATATCAGATGATTGTTATGAAGACTGTATGACAGTAGATGTATACTATTGTGGTGGATGTTTTCCACTGTTCGTGACTATACGTTACTGATCAAGTACTTGTTTGCTACTTGGTGTGGTAGTGTACCACTAGATTGTAGTCATGTACTACTATGGATAGACACAGTTGTGTTCTATCTTGTTTTGGTTGCCTTGAATACTATCAAGCACTTTATTGGAAATAATTATCAGCCAGATGAATGATGAAAAGAGATTTTCCAGACAGAAAATGGTTCAGAACATTTACTCTTCTAGATTAGAAGAATGGCTCTTGTATCACTTTGTGGAGTGAGCATCATGTCTGATTACTTAGATAGAGTATGGTTTCAAGAGATGATGCAGTTGATGTTGATGATGGTGCTCATGATCTAGTCTACATAACTATGTTGATGCTACCGGGTAAATGATATGTTTTGTGCTCAAGACCATTACCTGTAATACCTCCCTATCTAGGAGGGAGTGTTGATATTATGGTAGCTGCGGGAGGTATTTACCTCCACGTGTAAACCTGACAAGGATAGAATACTCTGGGAAGTAAGAAGAAACCCTAATGAGTTGGCTAATAACCCTAGAAGACTTTTCGAATAAAGAAGATAATTTATATTAGGTTATTAGCCTCCAAGAGAAGAAGTTGGCCAGAAGAAATAATAATATACTAAACAGAAAGTCTCAGAATTATAGAGCAGCACTTGTGTGCAGGTTTGGAGGAGAGTTGTCGGTGCAGCTAGCAGTGACTTTTTGGCTTGAAATATCTCTTAGCTAGGGTTTGGACTATCTGATCAGCTATTGTTGGTGCGCTATCCTTGGGGAAAGGAGCGCTACTCTTTGTTTGGCTATCTAGCCTAGGGTTTGTTTCCGGAGTGATTCTCTGTCAAGGTTAAGGTGCTCAGAGGGTGGCTTCGGCCTATGGTTGGGTGACAACAGAGATATTGTCAATGGTAAAATGAGAACTTCTTTCATATTCTAACACAACAGAACTAAAATTCATGTCTTCTCCAACCCATTTTCCCATTGGAGTGGTTGATCGATCGATTCCCCAACTGGATCTCTTCCCACAGTGTGCATGAATACCCTCTTTGAAAGTTCATGAAACTTGTCTGTGTCTACTACATCGTGGTCTGAGTATTTGAGCTTCCATATATGACCCAACAGATCTGGTCCCACCTGTACCCCTATGGTATACACGGTAGAATTATTTGTGCAGTAGGTTTCTTGCGAGGTGAGCTTGGTACCTAATGTTTGTATTTATTTGGTGGTGGTGGTTGGCTAAAAGTTCCAGTGGCTTCTTGTTCTTCTTCATAATACCATTCTGATCAATCTGTGAAATATCCTACCATTCCTTCCAGTGGGTGATCTGATATAGTTGTTTGAGACTCGTCTAGCTCAACTTCCTCTTCCAGATTCGACGTCGTTCCATTGAC
This sequence comes from Picea engelmannii, assembly GCA_009831015.1. Lineage (NCBI taxonomy): Eukaryota > Viridiplantae > Streptophyta > Pinopsida > Pinales > Pinaceae > Picea > Picea engelmannii. Next base: position 77,310 of record ML782020.1, on the reverse strand, counting down.
TCTCGGAGCTGCTTCGGCGTTCTCTGGTTGCACCTCCTTCAGGGTTTCTGCGTCCTATTTATGTGGTTCTTGTATCTCTGTAGGCATATCTACATTCATGACCTTTATCGTTGGTTGTTGGATTTCTTCCAGTATCAGCGTGGGGAGTACTAGTAATGTATCTGGAGATGGGATTTCATTGACATTGACGATCTCTGGTGGTTGTTGTTCATCCTCTTCCAATTGTCCTTGTGACCTAGTTTTGACCCTGGTTGGTCTGGCACTTTGGCTCTATTCTGCTTGCTTTGGTGGTGGCATTTCGTTGATTGTCAAACGTTTGTTGGGATTGAATGGTTTATGTGACCTCTGTGGACTCACTCTGTGCGTTTTATCCTCTATCTTTCTCTGTCTTCTCTCTTTTCACAAATAGACTGTGTGTTCCCATGTTCGTGTGTTTTATGGGCTTCCCATGAAGCTTGTCGAGAATGATTCCTTAATTATGGGTTTAACACACCTTGATTGCGGGTTCAATGCACCTCTAGTAGTTTCATACTTGCCATTACTTCTGCTATGTTGACTCTAGTTGGCGCGATTAGTGTGGCGTCCCATCAGTCCTTTTCAACCTTCCATTCCACCTAACGGTCTCTTGTCGTACTCTTTTGCTGACTTTCCTTTTCCCTCTTTTTTTCCTTTTGACATGACCATTTTCCTTCTCGTCGTCGATTTTGTGTTCCTAATTATGTGTGCTCTTTCTTCTTCTAGTGCACTATCTTTTTGTTGTTTATTTTTTATGTATTTACATATGTTATTTTTTATTTTTATTTTTACTGCGCAATGGGTGGTCGACTATCCTTGTACAGCTTCAGTCAACTCCCATTGATCATCCCTCTAAGTTCTGCACCTGATAAGTCTTTCAACTGTACATCTCCTCCATATGTGATAGATTTGACTTTGTATGGTCCAAGCCAATGCATTCTTATCTTTCCTGGGTGTTGAAACGATTTGTTGTCATACATCAATACTAGATATCTTTCCTTGAAAGATTTCTTCTTGATGTGTCTATCATGCCAAGATTTGTCCCTTGCTTTCTAAAATTGTTGGTGGAATCCTTCTAAGATCCGGTCTTCCTCCATGGTTAGCAACTGATTTAGTCACTGCTTTATGGCGCCTTGTTCTCTCATATGTGTGATCGATGCTACGTGCAAGCTTGGTACTAAGAACTCTAATGGCACTACTATTTCTTGGCCATAGACCAGTTTAAATGGTGTGTGCCCTGTCATATTTTTTCACGTAGTCCTATAGGCCCATAATACTGTTGATACTTTAAGGTCCCAGTCGACCCTGTTGATGTTGCAGATCTTTGTCAGCGCATACTCCAGGATTTTGTTAAATGCTTCCACTGTGCCATTTTCCTGTGGATCATACAGTGTGATCTTCTGCTGATGGACTTCAAACTCTTCAGTCATAGCATTGATAGTACTATTTATGAAGTGCATGCCTTGGTCGCTCATCATAACTCTTGGGCACCCAAATCTAGTGATCATGTGTTCAAATAAAAAGTGTGATGTTGTTTCTGCACTACAATCCTTCACTAGTGTGGCTTCCGCCCATCTTGTTAGGTACTCCATCATGGTGATAATGTACCTAGCTCCTATTCTTTTTGCTGGTGGGTTGATTGGTCTCATAAAGTCTATTTCCCACTTGTCGAATGTCTACAATGTTACTTGTGGTCGTAATGGCATCTCGTCTCTTCTGTTCGGTTTACCTACCCTTTGACAGACATCGCATCTTTGACAGTACTCCTTTGATTCTTTGTGAATCGTTGGCCACCATAGTCCTGCGTGCAATACCTTCTGTGTAGTAGCTTTGCTTGCATAATTCCCTCCTGCTATTCCCTCATGGGCTTCTGCTAAAACTCTTGGTATTTCGTGTTCTAACATGTATCTTTGCAAGATGTTATCTACACCCATCTTGTATAAGTGTCCTGCAATTAGTTGATAGTCTGCTACGTGGACTACCAGGTTTTTCTTCTACATGGTACTATACTCTTGCGGCACAGTACCTGTGCTCAAGTATTGCATAATATCTGCAAATTAGTCGTCAGCGATCTATACCGAAAATAGTTGTGCATCTGGAAAGTTTTCTTCTACGTTCGTAGGTTCTTCTCCATTCGTGACCCTATATAAGTGTTCAGGTCCTGCGCTCAATTTTCCTGTCTTAACTATTACTTCAAAGTCAAATTCTTGAAATAGTAGTAACCATCGACAGATTCTCCCCTCAAATACTAGCTTGTTGACTAGGTATTTCAGGATTGAATGATCTGTGAATATCTTAAAGTGTTTCCACAATAAATAATGTTTGAACTTCTCTAGTGAGTATACCATAGCTAGGCCTTCCCTTTATGTAGTGTTATAGTTCTTTTCTGATTCTGATAACTTTCTTCTTGCGAATGCTATCGAGTGATCCAAGTCTCCTTCTCTTGGCTGCACCAAAATAGCTCCAAGTGTTATGGCTGATGCATCTACATGCATGTGAAATGTCTTCTCCTAGTCTGGAAAAAATATATGGGTAGGGTGACCATATTTTCCTTCAAGGTATCCAGAGTGTGTTGGAATTCATCGTTCCACTGAAACTTTGTATCTTTTCTTAACAGTTTTTCCATTGGCGCAGTAATCTACACATACCTTTTGATAAATTTCTTGCAATATCCTGTGTGTCCCAACATCGCTCTTAGTTGACGGACTATTTTGGGTGGTGGTAAGTTAACAATTACTGCAATCTTTGCAACATCTACTAATAAACCCTGTTTGCAAACGATATGGCCCAATAGTATCCCAAACGGTGTTCTGAATATGCATTTCTTTATGTTTAATGATATCTGGCATTGATTACATATTTCTAACATCAGTCGTAATACTTCTACATGATCTTGCAACAAACTTTAAACTGTCCAGTCATCCAGGTATACTTCAAGAAACTCATGGATGAATTCCTTAAATGCAGCGATGACTACTCTGGAAAATATTGCTGGTGCATTCTTCAGTCCAAACGGCATGACTGTATATTGGTAGGATCCCCATTCTGTCAAAAATGTGGTTTTGTATCTTTCCTCCTATGTTATCTTCATATGATGGTAGCCTGAGAATCCATCAGTGAATAATTAAGCTTCATGTCCTCCTACGTTCTCTAATACTTCATCCGTGAAAGGTGTAGGGAACGGGTCGTGTAGGCATGCATCGTTCAACTTCCTCAAGTCAATGAATATCCTTATTTCTCCTTGTTTCTTGTCCTGAAGGACCATCGAGCTTATCCATTCTGACTCTTCGACTGGTTCTATGATTCCATCTTCGAGCATCCTGTCGATCTCATCTTTGACTTTATGCTTGTATATTGGGTTCAATCTATATGGTCGCTCTCTGATCGGTCTCGCTTCAAGTCTAAGTGGTATCTTCATCTCTCCTAGCTCTCTTGCTATACCCTGCATTTCTATAAATGTTGTGGGAAACAAGTCACTGTACTCATGCAACAACTCTATTATGCTTTCCACTGTCTCCTCATCCTAGTAATCTCCAATACTGGCCATTTTGGGATTTTCAGTGGTCCCAATGTTAACTTTCTTTACCTTGATCGATGCGAAAATAAATTTTGATTCTATGGGTGGTCCCTCCACCTCTCTCTCACCTTTTTCTTCTTCGATATGAATATCACACAGATCATCTTCATCGGGTGCTTCCTCCTTCACATGGTAACATGAAAACAACTCCTTAACTGTCTATTTGTTTTGATGTTGTTCTTCTGTTATGAGCTCGACTTCCAGTTCCTTGATGAATATCACTCCTCTGGTATGTTTCAAAGCTACATCAATATTGGGGTTCTCATGCTCGAATGAGAAAGCGACTGTAAAATTATGTTTCAATATCGTCTAGGTCATAGTTCCTTTGCGTAATTCCTGGTCTGTATACCAATTTGCTGGTATGCCCTCCAGCATGTGTATAAAATGATGAGGCCATTCTTTTAGGGGTGTCATTTTCCACAGTGTTAGACACTTCTCCAAGTGTTATGTCGGTGCTCCTTTTCCATCATACCTCTGTTGTTTGTTTTTTTTTTGTTTTTCATCGAACCTTATGAACAGTAACCACTTACAATGGTACCAATCTATGATTGTCTCTTTGTCCATGCCCCACCATCCTGCAGGTGTGATCTTTAGTTCTATATCAAGTGCTAACAGTCTCTGATTCTCTAAAACTGCATCTTCATATTGTGTCAAGAATGTTTCCTGGTTGTTTATTCCATGGAAACTAGGTGGTTCCCTCACTTCTGTGCCTACCCATCTTACTGTGCGGTCTATTCGTGCACATCTCCTCGTGGAAACTTCGTGTAGCCTTTGCTGCTAGTTTTCTAAACCGATATCTGAATCTATTGCACATGAAGTAATGCTTCACCAACTGAGTATTCCATATGCAGTTGGGTTTACATAATCCTCATCGTGCACAGTTGTTCTATACAACTGGATGATTTCCTTTAAGTCTAGGCAAGTAGGTTCTACAAACCTCTCCCCTTTCGATGGATCTACAAACCTCTAGGAAAGTAGGTTCTACAAACCTCTCCCCTTTCGATGGATCTACAAACCTCTAGGAAAGTAGGTTCTACAAACCTCTCCCCTTCCGATGGATCTACAAACCTCTAGGCAAGTAGGTTCTACAAACCTCTCGTCCTCCACCTCTGTAGCCTACTCGGTCTCCTCTCGGCGCGTTATACTGAGGCACCTGATTATACTGTGTGGTATTGTACTGAGGTTGTGTTGTTTTTTATTTTGGTTGTGCGTTGTTATATGGTTGTTGTGTAGTATTACTATATTGTTGTTACGCGGTGTTGTATGGAGATGTAACTTGATTGAACTATGGTGTGGTTTTCCCAGTCATCATTCCTTCCTACACTCTATATGCATATGATGTCCTTTCTTGCATCAAATCCATAGTTCTACAATCTTTGTCATCGTGGCCCATTCACTTGCAAAAGGTGCAATATGAACTCTTTGGGACTGACTTGCAAAAGGTGCAATATGAACTCTTTGGGACTGACTTGCAAAAGGTGCAATATGAACTCTTTGGTATTGTCTTGTATTTCTACATCATCGTGCAGTGGTAAGGGTCGTGACCCAGTTTCTTGCATATTTCGCACCATAATCCTCATGTTGGTAACAGATTTGGCATTCCTACCGCCATATAATGCGCAAATGTCAGACATTCGTTCTTGTGGTGTCCCTCTATCCTACATGTATTGCACCAAACTGCTTCTCGTTTATCCTTGCTCTTATTTTGGTTTAGCTGAAACGTTAAATTCTTCAAATCCTCCTTCAGTTCTTCAATAGCTAGGTTCATCTACTAATAATGGTTTTCTTCCAGTTGCAGGGCTACTTGCAAAGCCTCTACCTGTGTCTGGAACTTTTGTTGTTGTAATGGGTATTTTAAGTGTGGTAGTAGTGAATTGATGAACAGGTGTCGATGTTTCATATCGATCATGAGATATTTCAATTTCCCCTTCAGTCACTTGAATCTCTAGTCAATCTCCCATACGGACTCTCCCAGTTTCTGTCTTATTTAGATCATCTCATTCATGTACTGATCCTCTGAACTTGGTTTCTGGAACTCATTAATCAGTAACTTATTAATGTTCGTCAGTGTCCTTGTCATCCTAGGGGCATTGTTTGTGTTTAGGCTCATGTACCAGTCTAATGCACGGTCTCTTAGTGTAATCACTAACTGCGCAAGTTTATCATCCTCATCAGTGATTTGTTTTTCTTCCTAGATATTTGCACAAATAAACAAATGTTTCTCAGTGTCTTCTGCTACTTTTCCTCAATATTCTTGTAACCTAATGGTGGGATCGTGTCCTGCCATTCTAAATGTTGAACTACTACCTCCTCATGGTGTAGATACTTGACTAGTGCTTCCTAAACTAACTTCTCCAGTTGTCATTCCTTGTGTAGATGTACTTCTTTCTTTATTTCTACTTCCAAACTTCGGTTGTCTAAACGTTGGTGTTCTCTTTGGTGTATTAGTCACACATGGGTTTATGTTTTCCACACTGACATTAATATGGATAGGATTGTTTCCTTCTCTTCCCACTCTTGGCCCTCTCGTCTTCCTCTCATATGTTGTGTGTAGGATTTCCTCAATCTACTCCACAGCCTTGAGATCCTCTACCTCTTCCTCATTTCTCGCCAAGCCTTCCCTCGCGGCTAAGGCTCTCTTCTTGGTATTCACCTTGTATTGGTAGGGTACTCTGCTACACATATTTCTAGTTGTCGCCATGATCTACTTGATCTGGTCGTCGTCCATCATGATCGGTTCCAAGGCTTCCTCCTTCTTTCCTTTATCCTTTCCTCCTTCCATTTCTCCTCTTTATGTTAGTGCTTTCCCCCTTCCCCCATGCACGTCGGGAATTTTAGTTTTCTGACTCCATTTTCATTACACCTTTATTATATAACAGTGTCTTAATAGATGTATATAGAGACTGAATGTACCTTCCTCAACGTCTGCGTAGAAACTCTTTCTCCGCTGTGTTGTACGACTTCGTTGTGTCGACTGAAAACTCTGTTATAAAGCTTGCGACAATACTGTCAATCCAAAAATCTACTGCGCGGGTGAACTTGTTGTTCACCTGCTGTAATTGCTCAATCTGTATTGGGTTCCACTCTAACTGTCAGATCCAGTTCGTTGCATGGTTATCCTTCACCCTTAGTATCCACTCCTGCAATAAGTGTGGAAAATAACAGAAAAAGACTTCATGCAAATCAGTAAACACGTATTTCTCCAGATACTTTTGGGGTGTTATTCTAGGGTTCTTGTTTTCTTTCTGGGCAAACTCTAGCTCTTTTTTCCTTAACCAAGTTTCGATCTCTACTTTTGTGGGATTCCATGGTCTCAACATCCCCTTCTATTGGCTCATTTCTTTCTTCTTTTCTTCTCTCTTTTCTTGCTCATCCCATCTCCTCTCCTCAATCCTCTCATGTTCCTACCAATGGCAACAAAACCATTTGTTGGTTACTATTCTTCTATTCTATCTGATCTTATTAACCCAGGGTTCATGTCTTTCATGTTTCCAACAAAGCCTGTTAAGGTCCTAACCCACACATAGGTATATCAATGTATTTGGATGTAATAAAGGTCAATATTAATAAGACCTTTCAATAAAATAGAATAAGGCGGATGTAAGAAGACCTAATAGAAGCTTCCGCTTCTAGAAGGATCTTCCT